>OU618561.1:5750556-6350556 GCA_914829495.1 Eilema sororculum
TTTCGATACTGTATGGCATGAAGGCTTGCTCCATAAACTTATGATCAATAACGTTCCTCTAACTTTAGTCAAACTAATCCAATCCTATCTCACAGATCGTAGTTTTTCAGTGCACTTAGGCGATACTCACTCTGACCCCATACCCATAACTGCTGGTGTACCGCAAGGGTCAATTTTGGGCCCCTGGCTGTTTATCTTATATCTAAATTATATACCTACTCAGCCTCACACCCAACTCGCTGTTTACGCAGACGACACTGCCACTTACACTTCATCGGATGATTGCGATCTTATTGTTGCACGCTTACAACTATCAATGGATCTCTTAAGTTCATACTTTACCAACTGGAAGCTGAAACTTAATGCTAACAAAACCGAATCCATAATGTTCACCCGCAAACGCACATTGCCAGATACTAACGTAAAAATAGCTGGCTTCGCTATACCCTGGAGCAGGTCCATTAAATATCTGGGTACAATACTAGACTGCAAACTTAACTGCTGCATAAATACCGAACAGCTATGTCTTAAAGGTGCCAAAGCAACAAACGCATTACGACCCATATTGAACCGCAAATCAAACTTAAGCCCGCCAACCAAGTTACGCATTTACACCACACTGGTAAGGCCGTGTATTACTTACGCTGCACCAGTCTGGAGCAGTACATCTGACTCAAACTACCAGAAACTGCAAGTATTGCAAAACAAATCTTTAAAGATTGCATACAATACACCATTTAAAACCAATCTAAAAAGACTTCATTGTCGATTAAGTTTCCCTTTATTGAAGGACTACATCATAAAGCTTGCCCGTAAATTCTATATTTACAAAAACCCTACACACAGCAACATTTTAATATCAACAATAGGTCGAAGTAGATTGAATACTTTATCGTACGCATCTAAGTATAACCGATACCGACTACCACATCACTATTTCCTAGGTACGTGACATCGGCGCCTCACCACATACGGCCTACCGCCACACACTCATTTATTTTTGTGCGATACCGTCATTTTATATTACACTACGCGTAACTTCTAACTTTCAATGTATTAATAAATACAATTTTAACTGTTATTGTCTATAGAATATTATATTGAAAAAAATAATTAATATTTGCAGTGGTTGTTCTCCTAGCCAGCAAAATAATAATGATGTACTTATTTTCTTTTGGATAGCAATATTTTTGTGTGTTTTTATAAGGATGTAGCATGTTTTTATAAAGGTAAGCCTACTTAAAAAAATAATTTTTTTCACATGTTAGTTCGTAAATAGAATAGGATCTGTTTATGTAACACTTTAATGTACCTTAATGATAAAGTTTAAAACTAAAACCCGACTACCGAAAAAGTGACAAACAAGAAAATATCAAGGATAGCCGTGGTCGTATGCCACTTTTCCCTAGAATAATATTGTTTTGTTAGAGTAAGTGGCATACGACCACGGCTATCCTTGATATTTTCTTGTTTGTCACTTTTTCGGTAGTCGGGTTTTAGTTTTAAACTTTATTTTTTATTTAAATTATTTTGAGGCAAGATAAAGCTAATAATTTATACATATTTGAAATGTGCTCATTAAGCACTTTCATTTGATACCAAACATGGCACATTTATCTCAAATTTATTTTTTAACAGGGTACGTTATGAGCGCTAGAGGGCGCCACACAAGATTGAGTGACACGTTATATAGCCTATAACCATCGGACGATCAAGCCGCTTGTAACGATACCTCATTTGTCCAGTTCTAATAAGTAGTTGAGGAGCTATGAGGGAACAAAGGAACATACATACATACATACATACATACATACATACATACATACATAGCCTGTCAAAATCATAACCCTCCTTTTGGCTTCGCCGTAGTCGGGTAAAAATAAAGGATCTTTTAAAAATCAAAAAAAAACAAAAAGTCAATAGGCAGCCTTATCGCACAGTGGCAATCTCTTACAGGCAACCTTTGGATGGAGAAAGAGATATAAACCATGTTTATAACATATTTGCTCGTAAAGTGGTTATAATTACACCAATTTCAATATCGTAATGTATCTCATTACGTACTTGTGCGATAATGTAATGTAAAAGGCACGTGTTTTTTTTTTAATAAAGTTTTAAGATACTCCGTGAACGATACTTTTAAAAATCTTAGCAAAGAGGTTTTATGTCAAGAAAGAGGTCAATATTTTATGAATAAAATTAACTTTGGAAAATAAATTATAACAAATAAACATTTAATTCTTTAATTTAATTAATTTTAACAATAAATTACAACCATTTATTTGTAACAAAAATACAAAAATATTAATTTACTTTATTAGTAATACTGGCTGTGTTTGTACCTTTGCCTAAAAAAAAAACGTTGATGCGCGCGCATCGCTTATTTGTGGACAAGTAAAAATAATTCCGCGCGCTTTTTCTTTTCGCTGTATTAACTATGTATTAATTTCCTCGTAAATATGTTATAAAACGTCGTATGACATACGTGCGCTTTGAAAATTACAGCCTCTGCTTCCTTATAGCCCTCGCCGATGGCTCGGGCTAGTAATATCGCCTCGGCTGTAATTTTCAACTTACCGCACTTATATCATAATGTACTATTACCTGAAGCCTAGCACTGATCCTGTTGAAGACCGCGTTGAAGAAGTTGAGGCTCAACGCGAATAGTACCTTGCTGGCCAGCTGCCTCAGAAGCATATTGTTCACTGTATTTTCGTTGCGCATATCTGTAGAAAAACACAAGACACTGTAATTGTGACCCTCTTTCCTGAGACTTTGCCTTCAACTTACATTAGGCGAGGTGAAATCAAATTAAAGTGTTTTTTTATACCACTTAGGTGGCAGAAAAGCCCATGGCCCACCTGATGGAAAGTGGTTACCGCGGCCTATGGACGTATGCAACACCAGGGGCGTTACACTCGTGCTGCCTACCCTGAAGAAACCTTCTAATGCCCCTCTTGAAGTGAAGTGTGTCCTTGTGTGATTGAAGCATCGGTAGCTTAGTGGTTAAGAGGGTCTTGCGATCGAGAGGTCCCGGGTTCAAATCCTGGCCGTTACACTACCGACGTGAACCCAACGTGAATACTAGGAAATGCAGTTTTTTTAGCTGTTATGACCACTTTATTCGACCCGCAATTTTTCATACCGTGCGCGGTTTCGCAATCCCAGTGTTATACAGATGGCATAACAATACAAAAATGTATGTTATTTCTATACAGACAGGGTTCAAAATTCAGTACTCACTTATCAAAATATATCCTTCCTCACCTAAGAACTGTGACACAACTCTGTTTCTGAAGAGCTTGTGTAGTAATGTATTGTTCTAAAATATTCGATTGGCATCAGCAAATCTATATCTAGGACATCCGCCGCTTTCGACGGAGTGCCGAGTCAACACTATTATTTTGTTAATTAAATTCGATTAGTATTTAGTGTGTTTACGCTGTAATATTATTTTTTTACATGCCATAAGAAATCCGTGGTATTCGTTACGGATAGTCGGGAGACCTAAAAAGTCCAACAATTTTTTTGTCTAAGTGGCAAAGCACATTTTGGTCGGTGTCTCCGGCTACGAGGCAATAGCCGGAGACCATGTGTGGGACTCTACCGTCCGATAACCAGGCATGCCTACCCACTGAACGCCACAGCGTATACTCTGCGCCTTATGAGGAGCCCAAAACGGTTCTAGAACAGGGTTTCTCAAACTGTATATAAAATAAAATAAAAAAAAGAAGGATAATCGAGTTCACTGAGTTTCTTGCTGGTCTCTTCTCTGTAGAACCACCTACCGAACCAGCGAAATAATCATTTTCCAATGATTTATTTTATTTATTTTTTCTGTGATTGACATTACCTACTTGTAAAATTCTGACGTTCATATGTGCTCTTTATGTGCCTAAACTAAATAAATGAAATTGATTCTTTGATTCTTTGATTCTATAGTTCGCGATCCACTGGTCTATAAATTCCACCCAATTTTTATTGCTAATAAAACTTTGACCACTATTTCGGTGAGGTAATGACAAAGCTCGGCTTGTTGAATTGAATTTGTAACCCATTTATAGACCACCAACCAACTCACTGTGTTACTCGAGTGGAAGATCCCAAAATCGCCAAAATGCGAAAGGGCTTTAATTTTCTGAAGGAATTTCCACACTTAAAAAGGGACACCTAAGCTTTAGGTTGCAAGGTGAAATCCTAGAGATGAGTTTCCAGTTTGTAAAATTGTATCAGATGGCTCATAACCCAGACAACTTTGGGAACCACTGTTCTAGAATATTTCAATGCCAAATCGTCGGTAAATTTCAGAGAGCACTTCCGGAGTTCCGGCCAAAGCGCATGCTACCTCCGTCTATACGTTCCAGTAACCGCTCATGATCTTGAGCGCCATAGCCCTCTCAGGGCGCCACAAACAGGCTTTATCCTTGAAAAAAAAAACTGCTTAAAGTCGACAAACTAGTCTAAGTAGAGAACTATAATATCGCCAGTGAGTTGTGGAGGTCTAACAGCATTCGCTGCACGGAAAATACTGTGACAATTGAGTTGAAAAAAGGCTCAAAGGAATAGTAATTTAATCATAAATATTTGGAAGGCCAAAGTGGTCCAGGAAAGTAACAGAATGGACACCCCGCCAGAATACCAAGCATCGGAGAGGCGGACAATACGCACGGTGGTTGAACGACCTTAGAAAGACTACTGGCCCTCTGTGGCAGAGGCTGGCGAGAAACAGAGAGAGTTGGAGGCTAATGGGGGAGGCCCTTGTGCCGCAGGGGCAGATTGATTGAGAGGACAGCTGTGTAACATGCACACATGTAAATTCTCATTCAATTAATAAAAAAAAGGTTTGAATTGAATTTAAAAGTTATCAAACTCACCAATGAACTGACACACTTCTCGGAGCAAGATCTTCACGTTCATAGCTTCATCATACTTGGCAGTGTCCTTAGGCTGGGAGCTCAGACATATCTCCAATGTGTCTAACACAATCACGAGACTGTCATGGTAGCTCTTCTCCAGCTCTGTCTGCGGACGGTTCAGGCCTATTGGTACTGTTGGCTGGTACTGGAACAAGTAAGAACAGTTCTTTTTATACTCATAATCAAAGTGATAATAATAGCAGATGTACCGGCCAGCAGGTGTACCGGCTAACAGGTGTTCCAGCTAGCGGGTGCTCTGGCTAGCGGATGTTCCGGCTGGCGGGTGTGCCGGCTGGCAGGTGTACCGGCTAACGGGTGTTCCGGCTAGCGGGTGTGCCGTCTAGTAAGTGTACCGGCTGGCAGGTGTGCCAGTTAGGTGTACCGGCTACGAGGAGTTCCGGCTAGCGGGTGTGCTGTGCTGGCTATTAAGTGTACCGGCTGCCATGTGTGCCAGTTAGCAGTTGTAACGGCTAGCGGGTGTTCCGGCTAGCGGGTGTGCCGGCTAGTAAGTGTACCGGCTGACAGGTGTACCAGTTAGCAGGTGTACCGGCTAGCGGATATACCGGCTAGCGGTTGTTCCGGCTACCGGGTGTGCCGGCTAGTAAGTGTACCGGCTGGCAGGTGAGCCAGTTAGCAGGTGTAGCGGCTAGCGGGTGTTCCGGCTAGCAGGTGTAGCGGCTAGCGGGTGTACCAGCTAGCAGGTACAACTGCCAGTGGGGACGCCGTTTGATCGGACGGGTGATCAGCCCTTCTAAGTGTGGCCATCTCACCCAATTTCCCTATAATGACTGCCATACATGTTCATATGGCAACCGGCACCAAGAGCTTAACGTGCGCTCCTCTCTGAGACATAACCAGACCAATGCAAATACTCATATTCATGCATACAAATATTTGCACTGAGCGGGGATCGAACCCACTCCTCCAGATTAGCGGCCGCGCTCACTACCGTGACGCCACGGAGGCTGCCTCTGTGGCTAGCAGGTAAGGTTATCAGCTAGAGGGTAAAAATGCTCACACCTATATCTCAGTGACGTAAAGATCATCGCATCGCCGGCAGCCTTCATGTCCGTGACATCGCAGATAAAATGCAAAAGAGCCGCCTCCACTGGTGCGGTCACATCTTGCGGCAACCACCCAGCTACGTAGGTAACAAAAAGCCTGGCAATGGCGTCCCCACCGGGTCCAGGGGGAAGGGGTAGACCCAAGAAGTGCTGGCTTGGCGACGTGGAGGGTAACACGCATGCAGTCTCACTACCTTGGACGCCCAAGATCGTGCGAAGTGGAGGAGGAAGAGTCGGAAGCCGGACCCTGAGCTCCGAGGGCACCATGCTGAGCCGTGGCCTCAGATGCAATTGGGACTAATGTCTTTATGCAGATGTTGACCTATATCTCAGTGATAGGCGAGTTTTTAAGCTGCTAGTCACTCACATAGAAGTCAAAATGAACCACATATTTAAATTGCACGATGCACAAGCGTCGGTAGCTTTGTGGTTAAGGAGTCTGCCTTACGATCAAGAGGTCTCGGTGAAATAAAACCACTTTTTACGGATTCTATCGCGATATATTTTATTATTACTTTTAAACCCGACGTTTGGTCTCGGGTTTGAATCCTGGCCATGATTACACTACCGACGTGAACCCAAGCAATTTAGCTAAGTTGGAGGGGTTAGAGGGAATATTAATAACTTCGGTTCAAATATTCTTTTTCAATAATAAAAAAATGAGATTGGACCAAAGATTGATTTGATTTGAGATTGATGCTCAGATATAGGATAAGAAAACACAGTATAGTTACCAATTCGTTAACTCTCTGAAGAATCTTTGTCAGGCCGGCGATGACCAAGGAAAACCGGTGTCGGCTGATCTGTACCAGGCATGCCTTGCATTGTTCTTCATTGATTCGGGAATGCAAGTTTTGAGCCCCAGTCTTGTAGGGCAACTGTAGACAAACAAATTGGAATTTTATATGATTTGATTCAGATTCTATCGGACCGGTAAATATAGAACAAATGACTATGTGCCCACTTGACAGCAATAAGCTCGCCGTCTATCGCTAATCTAATCTCGCCGGCACTGAAAATCATAGTTAGCTAAATGTGAGTGTAATACACCTCTGCCTACCCCTTCGGGAATTTACGGGTATTAGTACTACTAGCTCTCCTCTCCCCTAAAACATATGGACTGAAAAGAGTCAAGTACATAGTCAGCAGAATTTTTTTTAAAGACAATTTACAGGAATATTACAGGATAAACATTTATTTCCTGCATGCAGCATTGTTATAAGATAATTTTACGTTTATTAACTGTCTCAGAATTCCCTGAAATCTTTAAACAGTCCTCAAAATCCGAGTGGATCGATATTTCGGCCTTAAAATGTCTCATATTAAAAAAAAGAAATCCTTAAATGGTCAGACCGCCTACGCACTTAAACTCCCGATATCAATTTAAAAATATATTTAGAGTAGAAAGCTTTTACTTTTTGACTTGTTTTATAAAAGAGAATTAGTTTATGATCGGCAAAAAATGTTTTTGTTTACATTATTCAGAAAAGCTCCATATATGGGTGGGTCTTAGAAATTAAATTAAATATATTTTTTGACACTCACCTGCTCCTCGAAACGAGCAATAAGCGAGCTGGCCCACTCACTAGGCTTCTGCGTCCCCATTTTATTAAAAAATATAGTATTGTTTGTGTAAATAAATTAATAAAAAACAACTAGTTATTTTAGTGATCCCATTTCCGCTTCTCGACTTGCAAAAACTACTAATACTACTATTGTTGAAAAGTGTTACACTGTCTGTGGCTGCAATTCCTACTCTTGTCATTGTCCCTCATCATATTATCACAGTATAACGAGGGATCTTACAGTAGTTCATCGCGTTTGATGTTTGCGGGAATGCCGCCGTTTGCAGTTTTGTCAGGGTTGTCACTCCAATTTTTATTTATAATTAATTTTTTTCTGAAACATTATTATATTCAACCCCTATTTTGATCTCTTTCTTCTGTCAAGGCACATCAACTCACGTTAATATAAATTACTAGCTGATGCCCGCGGCTCCGCTCGTATGGATGTCGGCTATTACGACTTTTGGTTATATGTCCGGTTTTACTCAACCAATTATGATCAAGCAAACGTAATGTTTCAACTCTGAGTTTTTGGATTTCGATTTTGGTTTCGGTTTCGATTTCAATTTTTGATTCGGGTTCAGGTTCGGGTTTTAATTTCGATGAAATTTTCTAATAGCCGGGATCGCTAAATTGATGATATATTCTTAAGGAGCCTATCCACGATCAGTCTGCCTGCAGTTTCAGAGCGTATCGGATGGCCTGCAGTCCTAAATTGCCTGCGCCCACACACGAAAGCGATTTTGGCCTACCGGCCATTCCCTGCTGTCAGTTTTGTGGCTACACACGATCAGTTGGGAGTCGACAGTTTCCCATCTTATGATTGCCTGCCGGCAATTATCTGATATCGGAATTGAGGACCATTTTAACGACGATCAAAGATGTCGGACTTGAAATAAAAAAAGTCTAAGTTTTCGGGGTGACTAATAATAAAATCCATTTAGTGATCCAAGATAGCGGACTTGAAATTTCCCAAAAAGTCAACATGGGTATCGTTTACGAGTGTTTCGGGGTGCTAATTACGAATATTTCATCCATCCAGTCATCTTGGATCGCTACATGAATAATATATTCGTAATCAGCAACCCGAGTACCCCGAAAACGATATACATATCGATTTTAGTGAAAATTTCGAGTCCGCCAACTTGGATTGCTAAATTGATGATATATTGGTAATTAGCGACCCCAAAAACCCCGAAAACGATAACCATATCGATTTTGGTTAAAATTTCGAGTCCGCCATCTTGAATCGCGAAATGGATGTTATATTCACAATCAACGACCCCAAAATCCCTGAAAGCGATACCCATATCGATTTTGGTGAAAATGTCGAGTCTGCCATCTTGGATCGCGAAATGGATGTTATATTCACAATCACCGACCCCAAAAACCCTGAAAGAGATACCCATATCGATTTTGGTGAAAATTTCGAGTCCGCCATCTTGGATCGCGAAATGGATGTTATATTCACAATCAGCGACCCCAAAAACCCCGAAAGCAATACCCATATCGATTTTGGTAAAAATTTCGAGTCCGCCATCTTGGATCGCGAAATGGATGTTATATCAACAATCAGCGACCCCAATAACCCTGAAAGCGATACCCATATCGATTTTGGTGAAAATTTCGAGTCCACCATCTTGGATCGCTAAATGGATGATATATTCGTAATCGGTGACCCCTAAAACCCTGAACACGATACCCATATCGATTTTTGTGAAAATGTCGTGTCCGCCATCTTGGATCGCTAAATATATAAAACGAAAAGAAAAAAATATTTTATCAAACAAAATGAGTCATGAAAAAAAATGTATTAAATACGTGATTAGTGTGATTACAAATGAGACAGCCCTGAATCCTTAGTGCCGAGTAAAATGTATGGGCGTACCGAGTAATACCCCGCCCCCCACCACCCCTCTCCCCCCGCACGATTGCTCTGTCCAGACGGCTTCGTTGACAGACTGTATGAAGTATGAATCGTTAGACTGTCATATTGTTATTATCATAAGGAATAGAGGACCAGCCCGTTTATCCGATGTATTCATAGGCGGATTTAACGGCTTCAAGGCTTTGATATGAAGTTAGAGGCGACAAGCAAATGGTTTACAATTATCATGATTAAAAACTGCATGTTGTTGTCAGTTTTACACATTTCTACCAATTGTATAAAATTAAATCATTTAGAAATAGCAACACACAAATGTCAAATGAAAGGATCAATAGAAAAGTGTCGTTCCGTTCCATCATAATTTGGCCAAAGAACTATTACAGCCCTACCTTGTGATTTGATTACGTCTAAGCTAACCACACTCAGCTGATAGTAATTCTCAGTAAGTAACGTTTTCCAAATCAAAATGGTATACAATATCGAATATTGATGGCACTTATATACTTATAATAACATGAACAAGATCATCATTTACTATTTTTTAATCTCACAAGGCTGACAAATCAGAGAGCCTTCTCGGATCGGAATCTCAATTTAAAAAAGTACTCCCTCAACCCTGCTCAACCCACTGTCAGGTTAATGTCAGATAACTTTTGACAATTCTTTTATTGTGTTTGTCAAAAAAAATATTGTCGGTCATTTCAATTGTTGATTATAACAGGAAAGTGAATATTTATCGTTAATATTGTTAATTAACTTGTTGCTCAAAGCTTCTGTTTCAAGATGATGGTGAGTACTACCCAGGCAAAATAATTATTGGTTAAAATTTGTATATTATTTTTACTTTTTCACCGGGGGGCGTCTCCAAGAGATAATAATTATCTCGCAATATCATACAATTTCTGCTGATATCTAGCACTAATGAGTCATAAATGTTTCTGTACAACTCTTTTACCCTTTACAATGGTAATAATGCCTAGTTTTTGTTAAAACTAGGCATTATTACCATTGTAAATTAACGCTAAACACTGTTGTGTTTAGCGTTAATTAGTTTAGTGACGTGGATAGCTAATTCTTGTTTTGTTATTATTGTTGACGCCCAGAACCCGCATCTGAGTAGTGTTATTGAATGTACCGCAATCTAAAAACGTCCTTCAGTGTACAATAGTTCTATAAATAGATACGGCTACATTTGGCCGTAATTATTTTGTTAATTTTTGCCTTGTAAGAAACTAGTTAATTTTCCGTTATTAACTGCAGTCTGTTGTTATTGTGACGATAGTAACACACATACATATCGTGTGTAGTGGTGAGTTTATACCTGTCCCTATATTCAACATGCAAGAAAGCTGGGGAAGAGTGTATGTGTCAGTGGTGGACTGCTATCTCTGCTTACTCTACACACAAAATGGCATGAAGTATATCTATGTATAATCAATATCTACTACTACTGCCGATGGGGACGCCATTTGAACGGACGGATGATCAGCCTTTCCATGTGAGGCCATTTCACCCAGTTCCCCTATAACAACTGCCATACATGTTCATAAATGGCGACCGTGACCAATAGCTTAACATGCTCTCCGAGGCATGACCAGACCAATGCCAATACTCATATTCATACATACAAATATTTGCACTGAATGGGGATCAAACCCACGCCTCCTCTGTAGAGATCGCGTTCACTACTGCCATGCCCCGGAGGTTGTCATAATCAATATCAGAGATGTAACTTACACTGTAGACTCTACCTCTGTCTCAGGGTTCAGAGTGATGGGAAGTTTATGTGAATATCAATACAGTCCATCAAATCTAAGAGGTACCGTTTGACGTTTCATATTTTTCAAACCGAAACAACTTTGTTCATACGTACATTATTCAGTTTCGATAACCTTTTTCATAAAACCATGAATTTAGAAAGATTTCATTATTGTATCTAAAAATGTACAATTCTTAATATCTAAATGTAATTGAAAACTTTCAAACAAAGCAAAATAACACATATTTACACAGTAAATAATTTCTAATAGTTATATTCTTGACCTCATTACAAAGTTACGTAGTTAGGTCACTGCACGTAGTGTTGCGACTCTTCGGATACACTTGTATGCAAAAAAATCGTTTACATATACGAAAAATCGAATGTATTATTTACAAATTACACTTGACAACCAAACAAATATTTTTTCATGTGAATGGGATTTATCTCACATATTACGATTACATAACTAAATAGTTATGTAATCGTAAAATATGCGATAAAACCCATTCACCAAAAATACGTATTTATAAATCAAATATATTTGCTTCTTTAAAAAGTTGTCGAAAGCGATTTGTCGATTTTTGATTTTCGCGCCCAAATAAGTCGGGGTTTCTCGCGCTAACGCTGTCGAAATAGTAAATGGAGTCAGGGATAGTGTTTTTTACATTTATTTTTGTGTATGATAGTATGGGTTTGCATATTACAGAGAAATAAACAAATTTTTAACAAGCACATCCATTGATTTTACAATTACAATTTTTTCTTCTAAGTCTTATTTCTACGTCTAAAACTAATAAAAATAAGGTACTTATGTAGAACCCATTCACAAAAATGTTGTTGCCTGATGTTATAAATTAACGACGTTACTGCGCGACCGCATAATGCACTGAATACACAGATACCCTAAAATAAATTAATTTAATTATTTTTAGGTCAATAGGCAAAATCGCAGGTGTCCAAGTCTCTACAATTTTTTTTTTCTGGCAACACTGCCAACTACAAGCGCACGCGGTCCGCTCGGTCGGTTCGGCGTCAGCAGTCTCTCGCCATCTTGGAAGCTGACTGTGCGCGTACTTGCTTTCTCGTTTGTGTTTTACAATTTGTGACTTGGCTATTACTTTTCTGGACTGATCATTCTTTATCCGTTTACCTTGGCAATATTTATACTGGACTCCGAACTAAGCAAGTGTTTATTAATAATGTCGAAAAGAGGACGTACTTTGAACAGCCAGGCTCGTGAATTGGTGGTGAAATTACACGAGTATTTTGAGCGTGAATCTCAAAATGGTGGACTTCTACTGCCAGTTACACAAGTTCGGGATCGCGTCGGTGAAGCTCTCGGTATTGGTAGCCGCACCGTTGGCAAAATATTAAGTGAAAAATATGGGCCTTCGGGGAGTGACAGTAACGTACTTCACACACCGAAAAAACGAAAAAGAAATAAACCTGTGACAGGCATCGATGAATTCGATAGTCATGCTATTAGAAACCATATATACGGG
The DNA here is from genome assembly GCA_914829495.1 of Eilema sororculum. Lineage (NCBI taxonomy): Eukaryota > Metazoa > Arthropoda > Insecta > Lepidoptera > Erebidae > Eilema > Eilema sororculum. The sequence goes on from OU618561.1 coordinate 5,763,254, forward strand.
TATTTTACAAGAGGCGAATTTCCAACATTGGCAAAGTTATGTGCAACTTTAAAAGATGCCGGGCTGTATAAGGGAAGCATAGAGTCGTTGAGAACGGTAATAACAGGAATTGGCTTCAGATACAAAAAAGTTGACAAACGAAAAATTGTTATGGAGCGACATGCCATAATTATGCAGCGACTAACATTCCTGCGCGAAGTTAAACAAATTATAAACTGGGATAATGTAATATTTTTGGACGAAACTTGGCTAAATTCCAACCATTCTGTGCCGAAAACATAGACTGATGATTCTGAAGCTTCGTGCTCGAAGGTGCCGATAGGAAAAGGTGGACGCCTCATAATATGCCATGCTGGGTCAGCGTCTACAGGCTTCGTGGAAAACTCTTTATTAGCTTTCCAATCCAAAAGCACTAAAGAGTATCATGAAGAAATGGACGCAGTAAGGTTCCGAGAGTGGTTCTTAAATTTATTACAGAATATCCCTCCTAACAGCACAATTATAATGGATAATGCCCCATACCACTCTGTGCAAATTGATAAAGCACCTACGTCAGCCAATAAGAAAGCAGATTTGGTGGCATGGCTGCAAAGAAAAGGAGTGGATGCCGACATGTCACTATTAAAAGCTGAATTATTACAGTCAGTGAAATTGCATAAATCACCAAAACCGACATATGTAATTGACCAATTGGCCGAAGAGCACGGGCACAAAGTCATACGACTTCCTCCGTACCATTGCCAATATAATGCCATTGAACTGATTTGGGCCCAAGTTAAAGGTAATATTTTATAATATTATAATAATAACACGAGTACTTCTAACATTTATAATTTAAACAATGGTTTTCGTCTGCTATCAAATAGTTACATTATTGTTTTACAGGTTATGCAGCAAGACACAACACAAAACCACCCTTCAGTGTCAAGAAAATGGAAGGTTTATTAAAGGAAGCATGTGCCCAAGTTACACAGGAAGATTGGAGTAAAGTAGTACAAAAAACAAAGAAAATAATAATGGACGACTTCGAAAGAGACGTACACTTTGATAATGTAATGGACAATCAACTGGTCATTAATTTAAATGACGATGATGACGAAGACGACGATACTAGTACTAGTAGTGAATAAAAAAATATCCTAAACATTTCTTTTATTTAATTATAACAATTGATTTCTTAAAATTCGGATATTATAGTAATCGATCTCTTAAAGTTCGGATATTATAGTAATCGATTTTTTCATCCCATCCCTATCATTCAATTGTCAGAACTGTCAAACGGTACTTCTTAGATTTGACGGACTGTAATTACGTGCAGGGGCAAAATGTCCAATTCTCAAAATGTCCAACGGTGTCAAAATGTCCAATTCCCAAAATGTCCAATTCTCAAAAAGTCCAGTTCCCAGAATGTCCAATTCTCAAAACGTCCAATTCCCAGAATGTCCAATCTTTAAGAAAATCTATGCTCTTAAACAAAGTGCAAATGTGTGCCTAGTATAAATCTGCACATTACACTGGGCACATTGCCTCTTTGGTTTGCATTGACCAGTATTTTCATCAGGCTTACTTCAGTGCAGGTGACACCTGATAAAAAAAAATCATAACATACATAACATAAACTCATGCCTGTATTCCCCGAAGGGGTAGGCAGAGGTGCCAGCACCCACATTTCGCCAGTTTATGTTTAGGTCCCAATGTACTAGGTGGCGAGCCTATTGCCATTAACCGGGCGCTTGTAAACCTGCGATAAATACACACATAACTTCGAAAAGCATCGAAAAGTCCTTCGTGTGTGCCATGGTAAACCTGGAATCGAACCCGAGACCTCGTCTCAGCAGTCCATTATCCATACCACTAGGCTAAATTTAAAAAACAAGACTAACATTAATATTAACGAAACTTAAAAATCTTATTTATTTTATTTGTACTGAACTAGCATAGTAAAATATATTCATAATTATCATAGATAAAGATAGAGTTACATACTTGAGAATGACCTTGTTAATATATTTTTCCTTTTAGTGCATAAATTTTCGCTTTTATTTAAATAATACCTCATTACATATTTTTATGAAATCTCTCTTGATAAACAACAACCTCAACCTCAATGATAAGAACTTAAAGTATAATTTGAAAAAAAAAAACAAAATAAAGAAAAATATAATTTAAAGCATCACACCCTTTTTTTGTGTCTGGTAACACCTTCCAACTTCACCTCGCCAGAAGTATCAGTGACCATCATATAAATGTTGGACATGAACTAAATAAAACCGCAAAGGGTTTTTCATTTGGAACCGTAAACTTTTCACTAAGCCTGAAGTCCCAAGTATAACCATTTTTGTATGCTTCCAGGACTGTGTGGAAGAAACTAATCACGATCCCCTGTCGGCGCACTCAACAGGCATGGCACAGACCCCAGGCCCTGCCGACCCCAAGTTGGACAAGAAGAAACCAAATGAGAATGTGTCACTCGCTGACAACAGCTTACTGGTATGATATTGTATACAATAGTACTTAACCCTAGAAGACTAACCTTCCTCTGTAGTCCTAATTGACTAACCATTCGTCAATTCGATGAACATATTTTGAGGCTTGTGTATTGTGTCCAATAATACTTATAGAAATATATTTAAAATTTAAAAAAATAACATAAAAAAGCCTTTTTTACTTTGGTATGTAACATAATCTACGTCTTATCAATCATAAAAAAATATAAATCTATTATTTTGAAGCGCATTTTATACAAAAATCAACTTTTTGTTCACCGCAGACAGCTGTGTTACATTTCGAACAGTATGATTTTATCACGCGCTTTTTTTTATAATTACAAAGACCAAAAACTTTTCTCTTTCTCGTATTTGAAGTCTCGACTAGTTGAAGGTCACTGCGGGTTGATGACTGCCCTTGATCTTCACTTTGACCTGGGTGGGTCCCCTGGCAACATGCACGATATTTATTCCAGCTACCCTGCTTGAAACACGCCCTTTACTCGTAGCCCGTACATGATGGGACCGACTACGTATATTTCTTTGTGAGAAGGTCAAAATGCTAGAATTAGTACATGAGCTTAGTGCCGATTCTGGTGCATCGTTTCGCGAAGTAGATGAAGAATGGTCTTCAACATCGTGATCGGAAGGGTCGTCTTGAGTGTCGCTTTCCACCTCATCTACCTCCATAAGATCTTCGGTTTCGCTATCATTTAACTCATCTTCTGCACCGAGGTCTTCCTCGCCCAACAATAAACGCGTAATCCGTTCATCAGACAGTAATTGTTCAGAAGCCATGGTAAAAACTGCAAAAATGTATAAACACTATCTGTAAAAAAAGTAACACAAAGGCTAACCATACGTCGAAACGACGACTATTTTCGTATCTCAAAAACTGAAGTACTTACCTGCCTGATGCTGTCACCTGTGGAGAGAGCGCGGTGAACACTGAGTTGACAAGGAATGCCAAGACAATTGGCGCGCGCGCCAAAAAGAGAAAGCAATATTTCAATCGCGTGCACGTCGATTCGACGAAGGTTAGTCTTCTAGGGTTAAGTAAGCTCTTTTAAAGAAACATAAAACATAATGAAAGATTGATTGCCAACCAGGCCATCAATCTTACTTTGATCCAGCTATTGTAATGAAATTTTAAAGCATAAGCATGCTAATCATACAAATTGATTGCTTCAATAAAGTTTAAAACTAAAACCCGACTACCGAAAAATCACGCTCTAAAAAGTAACAAACAAGAAAATATCAAGGATGGCTGTGGTTGTAAGCACAATTAATTTTTTAATACAGTACCTTATGAACGCTAGAGGGCGCTACACAAGATTGAGTGAAACGTCATAGTCTATAACCATCGGACGATAAAGCCGCTTGATACCTCATTTGTCCAGTTCTAATAAGTAGTTGAGAAGCTATGAGGGAACAAATGAATGAACAAATGAACTTAATGAACTTAATGAACAAATGAACTTACATAGCCTGTCAAAATCATAACCCTCCTTTTGGCTTCGCCGTAGTCTGGTAAAAAGCAAATCGCTCTCGCGGGTTTAAGTCCTGCCGGAGCGATTCACTTTTTTTTTTTTTTTTATATAGGACACGTCAATTTGACTTCACCTTGCCTGATGTTCAGCTAAAGGCAAAGTCTCGGAAAGAGGGTCACCATCGGAAACATGTACCATGTTAACAGTGGTGGCACTCAGCTTGACGGCCTCGTTAGATGCCTTTTCACGCCCCGCTTAAAGGACCCGGGACTGTAGGAAGAAGGAAACACGTGAGCTGTTAGGGAGTTCCAGGTCTTAATGGTGCGGCATAGGAATGAGTCGCTGAAACGCTTGGTTCTTGCTGGTATACTCTGCACCGTATATGGATGGCATCTTAGCCCTGCACGTGTCGTCCTGTGTATTTATTATGCTAAGTTTTAAGTTCGAAAAACATCGGCAATCGTCGCCCTTATAGGCGGATATAAAGAGAAGGAAAATTTGAAATAATACGGGTGTGGCTTTTTTTTTTTTTTTTTTTTTTACCTGTGGGGGAAAATCCTTCATGGATGTTATGCCGGACTCCTACCGACTAAAAACCCCCACGGTAACGCCCAGAAGCCTATGGATGAGAGCCCCGGGTAAGCCCTCGGAAGGATGTCCCAGGACTCCCATCAGACCTACGGCTACAATTGCGGCCTCGTCTCGGGGGTGGTTCGGGTGCTATCCCGCGTCTATGGGGGGGGGGGGGGGGGGGGGGTTCGGGTGTTATCCCGCTTCTTAGGGGGGGGGGGGCGTGCTTGAATCCCTCACGTCACGCTGCCGTCATGGGCCTGCTTCTGTAAAGACGGTGAGCAGCCAACTCACCGTCCTCAGGCCCCCGGTCATGGAGGCCGATGGTCTTCGGCGAAGACACGTCGGCGGTGCCCAAGCCATTACTTACCCGAGTTGGCTAGGGCCGGGTCGGCGGGATGTGTCGGGTGTGGGTTAATAGCTCAGTTGGAAGAGCATTCCCCCTGTTAGGTAAAGGTCGTGAGTTTAAGTCTCTCTTGAGCATTTAATTTTTTCCGATTTTCGATACCAATTGAAAACAATAAGTGGACTTCAGGCTCCAAGGTGACATTGGATGCAATTCCGTAATCGCTATGATGTATATGGTTGATGATTTGAATGAATTTTCTAAAGCATCAAGTATGATGCTATACAAATTGAATACATCAGGGATATAATTTATGGGGCGTGGCTCCATGGCCTAGTTGGTTAAGGCATTCCTCCTGTAAGGGAAAGATCGCGGGTTCGAGACCACTCGAGCGATTAGTTTTCCTGATTAGTTCGATTTGTATATTAAGCATACTTGATGCTTTAAAAAATCATTAAATCATCATCTTCACCCCCTGTATTTGAAGACGAGGATGTCGATATTGCGTGTATGGGGCCATTAAAACCCAGGACCTCTTTTGATCGTAAGGCCTAATCTCTACCAAAATTCTGAAGCTTTAGAATATTGTTTATTATAGTTGATTTTCAAACCCATTTCATTTCCAGGTCGACATATCGGATGCCCTCAGTGAGAAAGAAAAGGTCAAATTCACCGTCCACACCAAGACAACACTGCCGGAGTTCCAGAAGTCTGAGTTCATAGTAGTCCGTCAACACGAGGAGTTTGTGTGGCTGCACGACCGGTATGAGGAGAATGAGGAGTATGCAGGATATATTGTGAGTTTATAGTTTTTTTTACACTTAATAGGTACAATTTAGAAAAAATAAAGTAATAAAAATATAAATATTTACATACATAATGCGTCGTGAAATTCCTCCGCATCGTCGCCGACCGGTAATGTACCCAGAAGGCTGGCTGCATTGCCACGTTGAATGGCAATGCTTAAACCTCTGTGCAAGGTAATAACCAACCATACCAAGTTTATAGTACAATCTAATACCTATATATATATAAACCTGTGGCGACAGAGAAAGAACACAAGTATTACCACCTCCTCTAGTCTGAAGGGTATCGTAAGAGGCGACTAACCGAACAATACGTAGACTATATCACTGCGAGAAAAGATATCTCGAAATAAAACCCTGTACCAACCCGTCTGGCCAGCGTGGCAACAGTTGGCTAAAGCCTCCCAACTTTGGGAGAGGCCATATCCTTTTTTTTTTTTTTTTTTTCGTGCGGAAATCCCCTCGGATACCCCCCCTGCCGGAGCCGGAAGGGGAGGTTATGTCGGACTCGAACCGACTAAAACCGCACGCCGACTGTGGGTAGGCCGGAGGTGAGGTTATCATGGACATATCCCTCGCACCCCGGCTGACCCAGGGCCATCCCTTACGGTCTGGCCCTCCTCGGGAGAGGCCATATCCAGCAATGGACTGCGATAGGCTAATTGATTGATTGATACAATTTCATATTTTATTAGGTACTATACTCTTCTGTAGCGTAGCGGTAGTGATGACGCAGGAGGAGGCTTGATCCCCGCTTAGTGCAAATATTTGTAAGAATCTGTGTCGGTGTTGGCGTATGCCGTACCTCGGAGAGCAAGTTAAGCCGACGGTCCTGGGGCCTTACTCCGAAAAACGAACGAACGAACGACGACCCGAACGAACACGAAGGAACCATTAAAGTTACTCCGAAAACCTTTCGTTGACGACTGACGGATTCCGCCGTTTTCGTAATCATAGACAAACGTTCGAATCTAGATAAATAGTTTGGACCAATATACTTTAAAAATCTAAAAACCGTTAACAAATGAAAAATCAAAAAATATAGTTGTATTCTTATGAAAACAGCGTCAAATTAAAATATGTATGAGATTTTGGTTCCAAAGTTACCGTTAGATCAGCAAAATGTAATTTACGTGATTTAATGTGAACGAACTTAAAAACCCTTGTGCCATAATATTGTTCTATGGTTTTGGTCCAACAATAAAAATCTCGCCATTTTATTCGATTAAAATTCAACTCCAAAAGTCCTACGATAGTTATATAGACGTCGTTGAATTTCAAAAAGGGTAAGCAGGGGTAATGGCGCTCACCCCTGTAACTCTGTCAAAATGCAATGTAGCAACACGAAACGCCGAGTGAGATAGATACGCGGGGTAGAGGCCTCTAACAGATTGGTATGCAAACGGCCAGTCAACGCATGTCATGCGACTGTAAAGTGCGTTTTTTTTATTGTGGCCACACTGATGTAATTTTTGGTTACGTGGTGTTGTTGGTAAGTTAAGAACTATGGTTGTTAATTAGTTTTTACTTTTACTTTTCTGACAGCAAAACTGCAATTTTGTGATAATAAAATAAATTTTCAATAAGTGGGTATGGTTTCTTTTTATTTTAAAATTATTCATAAAATGACCGTTTGGGGTTTTACCGCTCAGCCGAACGCCATTACTCCGTAGTGACTTATTATACAAGAAAGTTCTTCGGAGAGTTATGACGAAGACGACTGTGATGACGAAATGAATGCAGACGATAAAAATTATAACAAATGTATTATGTGCGTGGAATTCAGAAAAATAAACGAGTTGTGGTATCGCTGCACCATCTGCGGACTGGGAGCTTAATAATTAATGCCAATTTGTTATTGTAGGCTTTACTTTTACTGTATAAAAAAATACAAGGTTGATCTCATTAATATATTTATTAAAATGCACCTAACTTATTACATTCTAAAAAAACATGTTAGTAAACATCACTCATAACTCTGAGCGGTATTACCCAAAACGCAGGAGCAATGCTGCTCAAACGTGTTTTTTTTTAAGTTTTGCTACTACTAGTAGGTAAAAGATATATGCTTTTGTTGTTGAAATGTTGATTCCTCGAAAGTTAAAGACTTTGTTACATTTCTTAATTATGATTTTTAATAGATATTTTAAAAATATACCGTGTTTGCCATAAGTGAACGCCATTCCCCCTGCTTACCCTAATAATCCGCAAGATTACTTGTCAAACAACGACTGACAACGACTACGAAAACGTCATAATGTATTTTGGGAGTAGGTACACTGACAACGATCGACAACGTCAATGTCAAACGTACGAAGACGGATTCGAAGCCCGATACGAAACAATTTCGGGGTAGCTAAATGACAGAAACGTCAACGGATACGAATAGTTTCGTTTTTCGGAGTAAGCCCCCTGGTTGCCATACGAACATGATTGACTTTTTTTGACTTCACCTTGTCTGATGATAAGCTGAAGGCAACGTCTGGGGCAGGAAGTGTCTGTCGTCATAGGGGAAATATGCGAAATGGCCCACACAGTAGGGCTGATTGTCTAGTCAACGGCGTCCCTAGTGAGATGACATATTATGCTGTATTATTAGTCAGTATTTACACTGTTAATGGTTGGGAAGAAACTTCCCAAATTGAACTATTTCTCCCATAAATAAGACTCAAAATGCTTTGTAATAGTTCTCGATCGTTGTTGGCCTCTACTTTAGAGTGTGAATTGACCCTTATTCTGTTTACCAGATCCCGCCCGCACCCCCGCGTCCAGACTTCGACGCGTCTCGGGAGAAACTGCAACGTCTAGGAGAAGGAGAAGGCGCACTCACCAGGGAGGAGTTCCTTAAGATGAAGGAAGAGCTTGAGGAGTGAGTGTATTTTAGACTAGTATCACCCATTTTTCGTCCCTTTTTTTACCCCCGACGCAAAAAACGACGGGGTGTTATAAGTTTGACGTATCTGTCTGTGGCATCATAGCTCCCGAACGGATGACACGATTTCAATTTTTTTTTTGTATAAATTGTGACTTACGTGCGAGTGTGACTTATGAGACATGTTTGATGAAAATCGGTTGAGCCGTTTGAAAGTGGAGATGAATTTACCAAATGTTTGCAAATATACTCAAATGATGTGGGATTTCAAATCTTACATTTTTGTGTCGGGGGCTCGCTCTCAGATCGTTCTTATAACATGTCTCAGAGTGCTTTACCGAAGCCGATCTGAGGTCCCCCGATATGACGACGTTTGAATCAAAATATTCCGATTTTCCGGTTGTTTCTTTTTTTAATCTGAAAGGTCATGTGCACACTGTATTTCTTATCTTACTTTTAAAAGGGTTTTTGTATCAGCAGATTTTTTAATTATGTTTCCTCTTTATAACTGAAATCTTACCTTCAGCTTACTATCAGACGAGGTGTACTGGCTGACATCACCATTATAGCAAATTCCTCTTTTAATAGATATACTAGCTTTTGCCCGCGGCTCCGCCCGCGTGGATGTCGGTTATCGCGACCAAACATAGCCTATGTCTTTTCTCATAGTCTAATCTACACCTATACCAAGTTTCATCAAAATCGGTTCAGTGTTTTGGCGCGAAAGCGTCACATACAAACAGACAGAGTTACTTTCGCATTTATAATATTAGTATGGATTGCTTTTACTTACAGTGAATACCTAGCCACGTTCAAGAAGACTGTTGCAATGCACGAAGTGTTCCTACAACGTTTGGCGGCGCACCCGGTGTTCAGAAACGATTCACACTTGCGAGTGTTTCTGGAGTACGAGCAGGACTTGTGTGCTAAACCTCGAGGGAAAATGGACCTTATCGGGGGACTGGTGAGTTGGAGTTTGTTTGACAGTGGATATTATCACTTGATATACTGATACAACTCAGTATAAAGGAAGATGAAAGTAGATAAAATAAATTTTACCCTGCTATATTATTTTATTATGACGTCGTTGGAGTATGAATTCTAAAATATGGGCCATATACAGGTTGTATTTTTGTAACGGAACGTTTTTGGCGATTTCTGTCTTTCCTAGTACGCAAAGCTAAAAAGGTCCCATAAGGTCTTTTGATCCCCACATGAAATAGGATCGATTGCCACCAAAATTTATTATTTTTGGCTTTCTTGCTTGTCGGGAAGAAAGTCACAGTACAGTCTACGATTTTTTCCAAAATCTGTAAATGCAGTTCGAAATATATCGAGAGGTTAAATTTCAAAAAGTTACTGTCCCGTTTCAAAAATATACCCTGTATTATAGATTATTATATAACAACTAACGGATACGGATATTCTTCCTCGGATATGCTCAGATAGATATCCGCTATACCTATGTAGATTTTAGTGCATGTATTGAAAATAATAATGTCAAAAATCCACCAAAATACTTACGGAGTCTTCTTCCTCTGAATCCTTGAATGCGATCAGACTAAAACGCCGGTAGCTTAGTAGTTAAGGAGTCGGCCTTACGATTGAGAGGTCCCGGGTTCGAATCCTGGCCATTGCTGACTTGAACCCACTCCTAACACAAGCAATGTAGCTTAGCTGGAAGGGTTAGGTTAGAGGGAATATTAGTAACTTTGGTTCTAATATTCTTTAAAATCCGATCAACTCTATTCTTAAATGTGATCAATCTTTATTCTCAAATGCTATCAAAATATCCACAGATGCGTTCAATGACCACAACCACAGACGAGATATACCTGGGTGCGACCGTGAGAGACGTGAACGACTTCTTCGAGCAAGAGACCACCTTCTTACAGGAATACTACTCGCATCTGAAGGAGGCGGTCGCTAAAGTCGACAGGATGACTTCAAAGCATAAAGGTTTGTAGTCTAAAGCTATGTTTATTGTCATCATGTGCCTCTGCGGCGTGGTGGTAGTGCACGCGACTGCCACGCAGGAGGCGCGGGTTCGATCCCCGCTCAGTGCAAATATTTGTATGCATGAATATGGCTATTTGTATTGGTCTGAGTGTTTATGTTTTATGTGTACATATGTATATTTATCCGCATTCTAGATTCCATAACACAAGCTAATTATGCTTACCACGGGTCTAGATAGCGTTGTGTAGAATGTTAAAAAAAACATCATCGTCATTATCATTATCATCATTATTTTTTTTAAATATTAGCAACCGTGTGTGATATTAGCGAATGGGTTCACGTCGGTAGTGTAATGGCCAGGCTTTGAACCGAATAGAGAGGTCTCTGGAACTCCCTGCCAGCTCACGTGTTTCCTTCTTCCTACAGTCCCGGGTCCTTTAACCGGGGCGTGAAAAGGCATCTGCTGAGGCCGTCAAGCTGAGTGCCACCACGCCCACCACTGTTAACATAGTAAATGTTTACGATGGTGACCCTCTTTCCGAGACTTTGCCTTTAGCTTAAAATCTGGCGAGGTGAAGTCAAATTGACGTGTCCTGTACAAAAAAAAATGATTTTATATAAACAGGTCATATCGTGCAGCTTACGACGATTTTATAGCGATGTCATTTTAAAATATCTCCTACAGAGGTAGCTGATGCCCATATCAAGTTATCATCGGGTATCACCCAGCTAGCCTCAAGGGAACAACCATCGACTGAGAGGTTCCTCACCAGAGCCTCAGAGACGTTTGATAAATGTCGGGTGAGTTAGACAATTTTTTTTAACTAATTACTTTTACTTGAATGAATTTTTTACAGCATTTATTTTATGCTAACAGCTAATTTATTATGCTAACTTTAAAATTTCGTAAGAAAGTTGGTAGATGGCTTCACCGTCGTCCTTAAAGACGGATATAAAGAGAAGTGAAATTTGAAGTGATTCAGGTGTGGCTCAATAGCTCAATTGGAAGAGCATTCCCCATGTAAGGTCGTGGGTTCAAGTTCCACTAGAGCATTTCATTTTTCAGCATGTATTCGAATTTTAAAGTTAGCATAATAAATGCTATAAAAATTCTATAAAATTATATAAAAAATATTGAGCCACACCTGAATCACTTCAAATTCCCCTTCTCTTTATATCCGTCTCCAAGGCGACAGTGGAGCCATCTACCAACTTTCTTACGAATTGTTGGCACTAATGAATGATTTTTTATGACTCCGCTCAAATATCTCCGTTCCACTTGAGCAATTCATTTTTCCGGATGTATTCGAATTCTAAATTAATTTTGTAGAAAATCGAAGGCCGCATGGCTTCGGACCAAGACCTGAAGCTGGCAGATACACTTCGCTACTACATGAGGGACGCTCACGCCGCTAAAGCCGTGTTAGTGAGGAGACTCAGGTTCGTATACCATTATAGCATCATCATCTTTGCGATTACCCATATTGAGAGGTTCTCTATTTTTATTCCTACGATTTTATGTCATAATTTAACATTGCATAATGTTACTTGTCCTAACATTATTTACGCATAATACTCATTTGTCATAACTTTTTAACCATATATTTTTTAATCCTATTTACTATAAGCATAATATTTCATAAGCATACTGTCCCAAAGCATAAGTTTACTTAAGCATAACGACGCGTAACCATAACTATTTTAAGCGTACAATGGCGTCTACTAACTAAGCTCGACGGAGCCCCGCTTTGCGGGGCTCCTACTTCTGGGTGGTTTAAAAAAAAAACAACCAACTTCTAACCTAACCTATCCGAGTCGGATTGCACTGAGTCGGGGTGTTAAAATAACTATTAGTCAAATAAATAATATGATTTACAACTTTATGCATATCAAAGTTATGAATAAAAACATTAGCATATACAATACTTATGCTTAATAACATAGTATGCTAAAAACCATTTATGGCACCCTATTATTATGGCAAAGAAAATTATGCCTAACTTATTATGACAATTTAAATTAGGACAAAAACCATTATGAGAAAAAATGGGATCCCTATTGAGAACACTTGTACTTTTTCCACAATATTTATTATATTAGGTAGTTATAAAATTTAGTATACCATACATAACAGTATACAATACATAACATAACATAAACTCACGCCTATATTCCCCGAAGGGGTAGGCAGAGGTGCTAGCACCCACATTTCGCCAGTTTATGTTTAGGTCCCAATGTAATAGGTGGCGAGCCTATTGCCATTAACCGGGCACTTATAAACCTGCGATAAATACACACATAACTTCGAAAAGCATCGAAGTCATTGGTGTGTGCCATGGTAAACCTGGGATCGAACACCCTCGTCTCAGCAGTCCATTACCCATACCACTAGGCTACCGCAGTATACCACTTGTAAAAAATGTTATATATCGTAGTTTTAAGAATTAGAACATTGCATTGCAGTTAGACCAGTTGTTGACAGCCTCTGTGGTGTAGCGGTAGTGAACGCAGCCGCTACGCAGGAAGCGCGGTTTCGATCCCCGCTCAGTGCAAATATTTGTATGCATGAATATGGGTATTCGCATTGGTCTGGTCGTACCTCGGAGAGCACGTTAAGCCGTCGGTCCCGGTTACCATACGAACATCTATGGCAGTTTGAATAAATTTTATTTGTATGCTAACTATACAAATCGCTTACATAGCAAAAAAAATAATCTTCTCGGGCGGGCTCGAACCCGCGATCTTTACCTTACAGGGGGAATGCCTTAACCAACTCGGCTTTTGGTCAAGGCATTCCCCCTGTAAGGTCCCATCCCGAGCAGATTAATTTTTCCCTATTTATTCGATCTATGGCAGTCTTTATAGGGGAAGCTATAAATGTAATTGTTGGTAAAGTATTGTGAATGGAACAGTATAGGTCAAATTATGTGTTAAGTCCAAAAACTCAGACGTCACCCGAGCAAACAATGTGTTCATGTGAATTATAATCGTATTGACACCCACAGGACAGGCTTCGCCTAGTGTGGGGTCACAGCATTTTCATCATTGTAATTCTTTTTGGCAATAAATGTTTTTTTTTATCAAGTTAAACGGGCGTCCCCACTGGCAGTAGTAGTAGACCAATTGTCGGACTCTTTAGGACTTCAATTATCCGTAACGACTGCCATAGATGTTCGTATGACTACCGGGACCGACAGCTTAACGTACTCTCCGAGGCACGACCAGACCAATGCTCATAGACCTCAGCTTACCCCTATAGGGAGAAAGAGTATTGGTGTATCTTTTTTTCAGGTGTCTAGCAGCGTATGAGGCCGCTAACAGAAATCTCGAGAAGGCCAGAGCTAAGAATAAGGATGTTCATGCTGTAAGTTTTTTAATTGATATTTTTCTAATTCTGAATTAGTTTTTCTATCACCGCTTCGATCACGATAGCTATATAGTAATAATTAACAAGCCATTTACGTATAATACTGGGGCCACACTACCTTATCGTCTACTGGGCCACACTACCTTACCGTCTACCGGGCCACACTACCTTACCGTCTACCGGGCCACACTACCTTACCGTCTACCGGGCCACACTACCTTACCCTCTACCGGGCCACACTACCTTACCGTCTACCGGGCCACACTACCTTACCGTCTACCGGGCCACACTACCTTACCGTCTACCGGGCCACACTACCTTACCGTCTACCGGGCCACACTACCTTACCCTCTACCGGGCCACACTACCTTACCCTCTACCGGGCCACACTACCTTACCCTCTACCGGGCCACACTACCTTAACGTCTACCGGGCCACACTACCTTACCGTCTACCGGGCCACACTACCTTACCGTCTACCGGGCCACACTAACTTACCGTCTACCGGGCCACACTACCTTACCATCCACCGGGATACACTACCTTACCGTCTACCAGGCTACACTACCTTGCTGTCTACCGGACCACACTACCTTACTGTCTACCGGGCCACATTACCGTACCTTCGACCCGGGCCACACTACCTTACCGTCTACTGGGCCACACTACCTTACTGTCCACCGTGCCACACTACCTTACCATCTACCGGGCCACACTACCTTACTGTCTGCCGGACCACACTACCTTACCGTCTACCGGGCCACACTACCTTATCGTCCACCGGGCCACACTACCTTACCTTTACCAAGACACATTACCTTACCGTCTACTAGGCCACACTACCTTACGGTCTACAGTACCACACTACCTTACTGTCTGCCGGGCCACATTACCGTACCTTCGACCGGGCCACACTACCTTACTGTCTACCGTGCCAAACTACCTTACCATCTACCGGGCCGCTTACCGTCTACCGGGCCACATTACTTACCGTCTACCGGGCTGTTACCAAAATATCAATCAATATGTCAAAAAAATTGATTGGCATTGTAAAATTATGGCCACAAATCGTGACTGCCCCTAGGCGTTGTTGAAATTATGGCGATAATTATTGGCATATCACGGTAGTGTAGCCCTAGCATAAAGGTGAGTTTTTAGTTACAAAATATAAAGATGAAGCTATGGTTGTAATATTTTTAAAAACGTATGATCATACTGGATATTATAAACCTTAATATTCAGTATGATCTATCGAAACTAAATCTACTTACTAATTACTCAGGGTCAATGCGTTTTCAATAAAATTATACTTTGAAATCACATGAGACTGCCAGTTTGATATCTTTGTAGAGTAGATAAAACCGTTAGTGTGTTTACAATATCAAAACTTGTAACGCGAATTGCGCACGGAATGTCACGTTGCATTCATATTCATATTCATATTTATTCATTCTGTGGATCATAGGTTAGGTTTAAAGGTCTTATAAGCTATGTTATGTACCCTATGTCCTACCACATGTGGTTTACAGATTGTTGTAATAACTGACACACAATTGCAATTTTAATAGTATATGACATGCAAGTATTATAAATATTGTGAATCCAGATATAAAACGTGAGTTAATATTAAACGTCAATAAATCTATTCTACACAAGATAAATAATTCAAATAAATGTCAATTAATATTAAAAATGTTAAAATGTTAAAAATGTCACCTATGTCATGGAGCTCTAGCGTTTTTATATGTATTTCCACCTGTGCTCTGAGTGTGTAGATACGATCAAACCTACAAAGTTTGTTGTATTTAAATTACAAACTGTAATGTCGGTTTTAACTACTCTAAAAGATATATTAGTTAACTGATGAAATTCAGCTTAAGGCCTGTTGTACACACGTTTTTTTGACGTAAAAATTCACGGTTAATTCGCCATGTGTAGCCACGGTTGTCAGTGTTATGGAGCACTGAGGAACTTGTTGACAGCCATTGCGAATTAAGCCAAAAAAACGCATGTGTTCAACAAGCCTTAGCCGGCATTATTTTGTTCACTTTTTATCGAATTTTCACCTCAGTATTTTCTCTACACCTATGTGATATTTTCTCTACACCTACCTATGTGAACACCGCGTCTGTTTGTTTATCACTACAATGTTTGTTTATTGTCCCGTGCTCTCAGCCGCTGGAGGTGCAAGAGGTAAACACGCTTACGTTATGTTTTTGAATTGTTCTTGTTTTGCACTAAATCGCTCATTCGTGGAAGAGAGGCATAACTCAAAAAATAATAGAACAGTATTATAGAAAATAGAATATCCTGGGTCTATTGCTTGTATACCTACTATACGTTGTATGCAATTTAATGTACAAAACCAACAGATCGACAGTATCTAGTTTGGTCTGCTTATTGTGCCAAAATTAGTAATTACATTTTTACGCCCTTCCTGTTGACTGATTGATCTGATATTTGGTACACCTTTAATGTGGATGAATTTCAATCAATAAACCCGTATACATTATATTTTGTGAAATTTAGAGATGTCACACTCTTCTTGAAAATGAATAAAATGAAAACATTTTTTTTAGTACCTACCAATAATTTGAATACTAGTCACGTATGTATATCCTTGAAGAGATATATAAAGTGTGGCAGATATCTGGTACATTGCAAAGTGGTTTTTGAGTGTATAATAATAGTTGCCCGCCGAGTTTATTGCAAGAGCCTTCTCAGGCCGGGGCCGTGTTTCGACCTGCCGGCAGTGGTCCATTTGCTAAACTAGGCCTTATCAAAATTATTATTTTATGTTTTGACTTTTTACTATTACTTTGGGTGTATTTTGTATTTAGACAGCTTCTGTGGCGTGGCGGTAGTTAGCACGGTCACTACGCAGGAGGCGCGGGTTCAATCCCTGCTCAGTGCAAATATTTGTATGCATGAATGTGACTATTTGCATTGGTCTGGGTGTTTCTATGTATAATATGTATGTATTTACTACAAAAAAACGTATCTAAGTATGTTTATCCGCATTCTAGATTCCGTAACACAAGCTAATTAGTACCATGGGTCTAGATAGCGTTGTGTAGAATGTTGTAGAATATTTATTTATTTATTGTAGGCTGAGCAAGCCCAGGCGGATGCTTGTGCAAAATTTGAGCAGTTATCAGCGCGCGCTCGAGAAGAACTCATAGACTTCCGCACTAGGAGAGTGGCTGCCTTCAGGAAGAGGTACTTGTTATTATTTTTTTTTTCTGTCCGCGTAGCTTCAGATCTCGTTCCCGCTGCACCCTCTACTATAACTGTAACTAACTATACATATAAACCTTCCTCTTGAATTACTATATCTATTAAAAAAACCGCATAAAAATCCTTTGCGTAGGTAGTTTTAAAGATCTAAGCATACATAGTAACAGACAGACGCGGAAAGCGACTTTACTTTATACTATGTAGTGATACCTATGTATATATTTTTTTAAAGAAGATTATACTAACTGAAAGGATTCACGCTTCATACATTTTTGGTACGAAATTGAAAGTGGCCTAAGAAAATAATACGATATTTCATTAGAATTTGCCCTCACTAGCATTTTTTATTATGGCGTCAAAGTTGAGGAGTCTCCTGCTCACTGTTTTATTTGTGTTCAAAAATAAACGACCATTTGTATAGAGTTTATTTTTTATTGCTTTTATTAACGATTATTCCAATATAGTATGATATTTTTCATTAATTTTTACTCATTCTTTTCATCAAAAATGTATGTTTCCAAGATTTTTATTTTTATTTAATAATTTTTTTTTATTATAGCTTCAAAGTGGAGGGACCCCATCAACTTTGACGCTATAATAAAAAAATCTAGTAAGGATAAACTAACGAAATATCGTACTATCTATCAATCGTACTTTTTCTTAACCCGGCCCTTTAAAATTTGGACCAATAATATTCCCTGTCCTGCCCTTACTGATATTTCCTTTACCCCCTCCAACTAAGCATTCCTTATATTAGGAGTGAACCCACGTCGCGGTAGTGTAATGGTCAACATTCAAACTAATGACCTCTCAATCGCTAAACCGTCTCTTTAACCATTCACTTACATACATTTCACTCCTATTCCACCGGGAATTCCGGGACCAAATAAACCCCATGATTCCCGTACAGTCAGCGTTTTAAATATCTTGACGACGAAGTCTCAAAATGATCTTAAAACTCTCTTATTAAAAGTAAAACAAATAGTTTTATTGATTTATATATGGTACTAGCTTTTGCTCGCGGCTGCGCCCGCGTGGATGTCGGTTATCGCGACCAAACATAGCCTATGTCCTTTCTCAAGGTCTAATCTACCCCTATATCAAATTTCATCAAAATCGGTTTAACGGTTTAGGCGTGAAAGCGTAACATACAGACAGACAGACAGAGTTACTTTCGCAATTATAATATTATATGGATTATTATTGTCCGAAGTAAAGGTGTGTACGAAATATCAGAACAATCGGTTAACTTGAAGGGGGTCAAATATAAAAATTAAGATCATTTTGAGTACTCTGTTCGCCCACGTCTTTCTGATGCTGCCACAACAAAAATCGTCTGATATAAAAATCATGTTTTTATTCTTCTAGTCTAATCGACCTGGCAGAATTGGAAATCAAACACGCTCGCGCTCAGCAAGAGTTATTCAGAAAATCGTTACAGGTGCTCAAGGAATGCCAATAAAATATAACTATATGTAACCTAACTATATATTAAGTTATTGTAAGATATGTATAAACTAGCTTATACCCACGGGTCCGCCCGCGTGGATGTCGGTTATCGCGACCAAACATAGCCTATGTCCTTTCTCAAGGTCTAATCTACCCCTATACCGAATTTCATTAAAATCGGTTCAGTGGTTAGGCGTGAAAACCTAACAGACAGACAGACTTACTTTTGCATTTATAATATTAGTATGGATACTGTCTGAATTGTATAGATAGGAAAAGGTTTTGATCGGTCCAGGCGGAATTCGAACCCGCCTTTCTCTGACAGGGAGAATGCTTTGACCACTAAGCTACCGGATCTCACCCGGACTAATCCAAATCTTCCAAATATATCCGTCTTTAAGGCGAAGGTGGAGCCGTCTACCGACACTCTTACGAACTATCGGAACGGAATACTGTCTCAAGTTTAAGCGAATATCACTTATTTTAATAAAACCAATTTTTAATTAATTATATCACATTTTTTTGGTATTATTTACATTTAACTCAACGGTGTTCCCGACGGTGGGTAGGGTAGTCAGAGCTCACTGGAGAGTTGTTGTGCTGTCAGTGGGAAGACCAAAGGCTTGTCCTGCTTTGTCTTCTACACTGACGGCACAGACACTCTCTGTTCTCACAGGGTCGGCAGCACCACTGTGACTCCCTGTTGCACACGTCCATAGGCCACTTTCCATCAGTTGGGCCGTGTGCTTGTCTGCCACTTAAGTGCTATAAAAATAGAATACTGTCTTAAGTCTAAATTTTATTGCGAATGTCACTCATTAAAATAAAACGATTTTCAACAGCTCTATCGCCATTTGTTTGGTATTATTTATATTTAACCCGTCGTTTCGGCTACTTTTCAGTAGACTTTTTTTTCGTGCGGATATCCCCTCGGATATCTCCCCCGCCGGAGCCGTAAGGGTAGGTCATGTCGGACTCGAACCGACTAAAACCGCACGCCGACTGAGGGTCGTGGTGCTAGGCTGGAGGTGATTTTGTATTCGACATATCCCTCGCACCCCGGCTGACCCAGGGCCATCCCTTACGGTCTGGCCCTCCTCGGGTACTTTTCAGAAGCCATGGTCGCGTGGTGACTAAAGTTTGATGTGTGAGTTAAGCAAAATATTACATTAAATAAAAATAGTCAGGGCTGTTTTCCATACGACAATAAACATACAGGCTATGGAAAATTGCCTTTATCTTCTCCGATCCCGTTGACGGTAATAGGTACGCCTATTACGTGAATCGATGAACACTGTGCGCGAAATGTGAATGTAAATACACTTCTGCATACCCCTTCTAGGATGTACAGTCGTGAGTATATATGACTTTGCTATTTTAATCAATGTTATAATAAAATGATGAAAATGTAAAAAATAAAAAGTGGCTCATATTTTTAAGAACTTAAATAAGTTAGAAATAGTATCAATATTATGTGCACTTGACATTTGATTAAGCACATCGGGAAGAATCGTGAGATTTCGACTAAGATCGGCTTGCTTAGGCTTTGTAAAGCGTTCTCTCTCTTGCACAGTTCAGCTACAGCTCGATATATTTATAGAGTTGTTAAAACCGTTGTTGTTTCAAAATATAAAGATTGTAGCTTCGTATATAAATAAGTAAAGGAACGGAGAGACTACAATAGGGGGTTCTTCAAGAAGGGTATTAGAAGGTTCCTTCAGAGTCGGCAGCGCGAGTGTAACGCCTCTGCTGTTGCATACGTTCATAGGCCACGGTAACCATCAGGTGGGCAGTGTGCTTGTTAGTCACCTAAGTGGTAATAAAACCCATTTTTATTTCTGCTGACCTGACTGAGCTGACCTCGGATGGTATGGTGATACTGGCAGCATTAAATCAACTGTGAAACGTACTAAAACGATAATGGTTTTAACTACTCTATACAGATATCACGCGTGGTTTAATAGATAGAACGCTCTATAAGCAAACCCGTTGTGCCGAATCCAATGTCGGGTAATTACTATAATATATGTATATTTCTAAATAGTTCGATGTTTTCCATCTCTATTTCATGTAATGACAAGCAACTATTTTTTTTTCGTGTTTATCATTTGTATAGATGTTCACATCACTACGATCCCTATATTCTTTCTAGCTTGTTTGTAAAAACTGTTTTAGTAAGTAACCCGATATTGTTAACTTTTAAAATTTTCTACTACAAGCTAGTCTAACTATATAAATTGCCAATTGTTTATAGAGGTCAGATGGCAGTCGTTTAACGGAAAATATCGAAGTTCACCCGTATCACCGACTGGAAAGCCGACCCCAACTGAGCAGGGAAAAAGGCTCACAGCCAAAATATAAACTTTACTGAGAAAAAAAAATATTTTCCGAAAAAAAAAACAGGATATCTTTATAAAATCTAAATTAGATTAGACTGATTGTCAGTCATTAGTCATTATTGTTTTTCCCATAATATATTTTATTAAAACAATTTCGTGTATGGTGCGGATTTATATTTTTATTGATTAGTGTTATTTTACGAGCAACGTGGACCAAACTATTTTTTTGTTTGTTTATTAAATACTTTTCTCATAATTTTTAGACCATATTGTACCAATTATTCATATAAAAGTAAAGGAATGTACTTTAGGCTTGATTGGCGGTACATCTGGCGGAAATTCCGTCACGGATCTTCAGTTTCGGAACACCGAAATTCCGTCGCAGGTTCGTTGCGGATCTTCGGAGACGGATCTGACATTATTTATATGAGACTAACCCAACTGGGTACTGTATAGTAATCATAATGTCATTTTCATGTCAGTCCTTTTTTCTTTGTAAAGTCCGTGTCGCTTACGACGTTTCATCCAATGTCGATAGGCAATGCAATCTATTTTTTAAAGTACACACAAAAATTTAGTCCTGAATTCGTATCTCAGCTTTGACAAGTTATAATCAGCTGTGTATACTTACTTGAGTTATGTATATGTATGAATAAAAATTGTTATTTTTGGCTATGCATTGATGTGTTAGCAGTGTTTTAAATGCAAGATAAGAGTATACAAGGCAGGAATATGTAAGAATGAATAATTCATGATCGAATACATAGGGAAAAATGTATCTTATCGGGCGGGACTCAAACCCGCGATCTTTCCCTTACAGGGGGAATGCCTTGACCAACTCGGCGAGACACGCCCGAACTGATTCAAATTTCCCTTCTATTTTTATTCGTCTTAAGGCGACCGTGGAGTCATCTACCGGTATTCTTACGAACTAAATTTTTCCCTATGAATTCGATTTATATAGTTAGCATACTTAATGCTGTAGTTCATTCAAATATTCATGATGCCTGGACTTTTATGTATACTGTGTTGAATGGGGTAAATAGGGATCGAGGGATGAATATAGATAAAATGATCATTTTTTTTTTCAACAATAACAGAAGAGGGATGACATTCATTTGAATCTTACATTTTTTTGGGCTTAGCGTGATTTTTGAATGAATTTTTACCGCATTAAGTATGCTAACTATACAAATCGTCGCCTTAAAAGACGTATAAGATGGGAAATTTGAATCACATCTGGCGTGTCTCGGTAGCCGAATTGGTCAAGGCATTCCCCCTGTAAGGGAAAGACTGCGGGTTCGAGTCCCGCCCGAGATGATTCTTCTTTGTCCCTATTTATTCGATTTGTATAGCGTGATTTTGTCATAGGATGCAATTTTTTTTCTCTGATCTAAAAAAGAAAATTGCATCTTCTAACAAATGCAACCCCAAATATAACTTTTCAATGGGCTAACTTTGTCAATGCAAGAGTCTCTTCCACTATTTAGTCTCACTTCTTGCTTATATATTCTCTTATTTATCTTATCTTGCATTGATGACGCTTACCAAAGTCTGTGTATGTATTCTAAGCGAAGCATGTTATTTTTAAATGTTTATATTTTAAGAAATTATATAATTATATCCATATCTTGGTGTTTTGCTTTTTCTAAATTATACTGTCATTAATTATTATGAAACTAAAAGAAGCGAGAGGTGTATGCCAATGCATGCCAGAGTCGTAGCAGGTGGAAACATGTGGTCTCTGCCTACCCTACTGCGAAAGAGCTCTGCCTACCCCGCTGCGTGACTGTATGTATGTATGTATGTATGTATGTATATATTATCATTTAATTATCTACTATAACTTTCGGATTCATTTTCATCAGTCTCGCTGTGCGGACGCGTGGGCGGCCGGCGTCTCCTTCAGCGAGCAGGGCCTCGATTTTACTAAAGCAAAACTATTGTCAAACCACAGAGATTGCAAAAAGCGGCAATACATTATAGACTTTAAATCTATGCATTTAAAGTTCAATATTACCTAAATAACTGTCAGCAGAGTGAATAAAAGAGTGTAATGAAACTTTTGTCATTTAATTTTGGACCTTAGTGAATAGAAATAAAGTCTAAACTTTAATGCCGCTTTTTGCAATTTCTGTGGTTTGACAATAGTTTTGCGTTAGTAGAATCGAGGCCCAGGTAATGGTCGTGAAGGAGACGGCGGAACTAACCTATGGAATGAACTGTCATCAGCGGTATTTCTGAACCAATACGACCTTCAAACCTTCAAGAAAAGAGCGTACTCTCTATTGAAAGGAAGGCAACGTACTTGTGACTCCTCTGGTGTTGCGGGTGTCCATGGGCGGAAATGATCGCTTACCATCAGACGATCCGTCTGCTCGTTTGCCTCCCTATTTCATAAAAAAAGAAGTGTTTTGATTAAAACCATCATTAAAACGTAATTTATGACTGATGGCATGAATGACGCTTGCATGACCGTATAATGGATGCCTTACAGGTGAAGTCGGCTTGGCTTCGAATGTCTTGCTAAGATCTCAATGCATATTAGCAGGCCACGGCGGCGGCGCGCTGAAAAGCACGCCTCCCCATTCCGGGGGCGAGTCGGGGACACCGTTGTCCCCCCTCCCGAGGAGGGCCAAACCGTAAGGGATGGCCCTGGGTCAGCCGGGGTGCGAGGGATATGTCGATGACAACCTCACCTCCGGCCTAGCACCACGACCCACAGTCGGCGTGCGGTTTTAGTCGGTTCGAGTCCGACATAACCTCCCCTTCCGGCTCCGGCAGGGGGGGGGGGGGGGTATCCGAGGGGATTTCCGATTTCTAAAAAAGAAAAAAAGGTCTCAATGCATATTAATAAAACGAGGCAAAGTTTTTAACACTGTATTTCTTTAATTCCTATCTTCGCTCACGAATATATCTCTATAGCGTAGTCCAGTCGATAGCTGCGTTGGCTCTTCATGCGAAGGGTCACGGATTTGAAGCCGACACCGCCTTCCGTGATGTTCACTGAAGCGTCACTGTTTTGGTGGTCGTAACAGCTTATTGACTGAAAGAAAGAAATAGGTTATAGGGATGTTAGCGGACTGTAATAAAAAGGGAGAGTAGTGTGTTTCACTGTTTTGGAGGGGCCCTAAAACGTTTAAAAAGCTATTGATGCTAATTCTGTTGTGTTTAAAACTAAAATACACTAAAAAACGCAAAAATTTAATAAACATCTAGATCAGGTATATAGTCGTTTCGTAGGAAAAGATTATAATAGTGTGTAGCCGATTCTGGTTAGCAAATTGCTAATTTAAAATAAAATTAGCCGTACCTACAGTCTAAGGCCGTGAGGCAAATGAACACACAATTAGCAGGCAGCCGGCCGGCCGACTAGCGCAAGCAATTTTCGACTTAGTAGTCCTTGCAGTCGGTTCGAGTCCCACAGAGCATGCCACCTAAGGATTTTGCTATCGAAACTGTCCAAAATCTTTTTTTACGAAACCACTATAAAGGGTGTCCCAGTAAGAGTGCACTTTTTAAAATTGGAATTTTTTTTTTCCATGCAAGTGGCAACTCTGAAATTTAACAGTTGTCATCTCAGTTTATTCCGATTATTAAAAATGGAGCGCTTTTCGAAAGAACAACGCGTTATGCCTCGTATACACTACTCGCGAAGTTCCTCGGCGAAGTCCTCGAGAAACTTTGCCTACATTCCGAAGTGCGACACCACACACTCGTTCAACTTCGCGAGGAGCTCATTCGCTCTAAGGTGCCGAAAGCCTGCGCACGTTCGTCCTTATGACATTAATGATATTGGGGTCCCAAATAATAGGTTCTGCTTGCACAGTTTCGAGGAACAACATATTTTCCTCCTGTGAAGACTGTATTTTGTTCATAATAAACACAATATGTGTCACACGCAATAATTATAACTATTGAGTACGGAAGTCGGCCGAGTAGTGTAGAGAGGTACTTCGTGAACGCACTTCGTGCAACTTCGGGCCCTTTGACTCGGGCGCAAAAACCGACAACAAATGGAAGTCGCCCGAGGCGAGGTAAAGTTTGACGAGGTAAGCCGAAGTGCATCTCCACACTATCGTATTCGCCTAACTTCGTTCAACTTCGCGAGTAGTGTAGAGGGGGTTTTACAATTGTAAAAACTCATTAAAAAACAATCGATTTATTGCAGCAACGATTTCCAGAACACATTATCTCACGAAATTCTGATGTCAACTGGCCACCAAGATCGTGCGATTTAACGCCGTGTATTTTTTTTCTTTGGGGTTTTGTGAAATCTCGGATTTGTGCGAATAAACCCGAAATAGTTCCTGTGCTCAAATCGAAAATCCAACGCGTCATCGGTGAGATACAGCCACATCTCTGTACAAAAGTCATGGAAAATTTCATGAAAATGCCGGATATTTTATTCCATACTTAATCGGAACATGTTTTCTTTAAAATACAATAAAAATATCACAGCTCTGTCATAAAATACTTGGTTTAATTTTAAAATTAAAAAGTGCACTCTTATTAAGACACCCTATACAATCTGGGTGTATAATTAGTTAGTTTTGATAACACAGCATTAGCATCATTACTTTACCTATTTGTAAAAACCTTAAATACTTCAGGAAAAGTGAATCGCTCGGGCGGTACCCGAATCCGCTATCTTACAGGGGGAATGCATTAACCACTAGGCCACCGCGCCATGCCCGAAGTGATTTAAATTTCCCTTTTACCTATATTTATGCGTATTTAAGGTGACCCACGCGACGGTGGACTCATGTGCCTACCGATGTTCTTACGAATTATCGAAACCAATGAATGATTTTACATTCATTTTAAACATAAAGATCGCGGGTTCGAGTCCCGCCCGTGCTAATCACTTCCTAATGTATTCGATTGTATAATAAATTTATTTGAATATTTGTAAAAATTAAAAAAAACCGGTGCAGATTTTTTCCTATGAAAAGCGGAAAGATGAAATGACACAATACCCTCTTGGGTCTAATATAGGATGAAAAGTCACTGCAAGAGATCGGCGCTGCCCTCTCCGTTGCCTAGGGTGCACCACGTGGAGTTTCTGAGCCACTATCTCTGCCTACCATATGAGAAACAAGCGTGACTATATACGTACCGATATTGGAACAGTCCCATTGTAGCTGAATAATTTCACTCGCTTTGCTAGAGGTATTGCTTCATACCTCACATTAGCTGCATATATTAGTCTTGAATTTTTCGTCTTTTCACCAAAGAAGTAAGTAGAACACAACACAGAAGTCAGAATAGTAATTAATATACACACACTGAGTAATAACTGCGAGAATTTCATATTGTTTCTTTTGCACTATAAGTCTATTTAAAAAAAATTGTTCACACTCTGGTATCTATCACAACCGAATGGCAGTTTTTCACATGAATAATTTTATCACTAAAAGTTTTTGTAAACATAGTAGTCTTATATTTAGTTAAGGTACCTATTTAGACAGATAAGAAACATAGAATTTGAATAATTAGCTGTACATATTGTTCGATAATAATTATCTTGGACCTACATCGCGAGATATAAGACCCTGACACGCGCAGATTGTTTTGTGATACTCTTTAATTGGTGAATGTGAGCTCGTCCAGCGCAGTAGCACCCCGTGATATCTTCAAAATACACCCAAGAAACGTATATTGCAGTATCTAGAGCACATTACAGGTCCAAGATATATGAATTGAGCTATACCTACTACGGATTGTTATAAAATATAGCGTACGAAGCAAACGAAATACCTACGTTAGTTACAATCGCGGGTTAGAACGTGATATCTATAAGAAAATTATAAAGTATACCTACTTAATTAAATGTTAAAAATTAAGAAATCACGTCCTCTACCATAGTAAAAATAATGCATGCAAGCATGTGTCAGCTACTCTCTCGGTCCATAGGACGTGACCAAAAGAGTCGCTGACACATTAATCTTGGACCAAAGTCGCCAGTCGAAGGCGCGCGCGTACCTATTGTATAATATATATGTATTTTATTTTTATATAGGACGTGTCAATTTGACTTCACCTCGCCTGATGGTTAGCTAAAGGCAAAGTCTCGGAAAGAGGGTCACCATCGTAAACATGTACCTACCATGTTAACGGTGGTGGCACTCAGCTTGACGGCTCTCTTTACACGCCCCGCTTATAGGACCCGGGACTGTAGGGAGAAGGAAACACGTGAGCTGGCAGGGAATTCCAGTAATAAATTTATGCTTGGTTTGAGCTCGTCCACCGCTGTAGCACCCCGTGCTATCCTCAAAAGAGATCCAAGAAACGCGTACCTACTACGCGTATCTATAGATATTTTAGGTCAAGTCCATGATATATAGTCCCAAGTTATACATATAAGAACTGTTATTGAATAAGTAAGAATTGCTGTGTCAAAGCATACGCAGATTACCACCGGGCATGAGTGCTTCGGGCGGTATGCGGCTATGCGGACGCGTGTGCGGCCGGCGTCTCCTTCTGCGCGCAGGTAATGGTCGTGAAGGAGACGGCGGAACGGGAGCGGCGGCGCGAGCGAGTGAGACTCGCAGAGCCGCCGCCGCGTGCTCAGGCAAATCGGGCGTCGAAGGGCACAGACTGACCTCCGTTCCCCATGAGCGCGGGCCTGGGGGTGACGGATAGAGACGCCCGTTACCCCAGCAGAAGCAGGGTACGGCAGCGGCGCGTGTAGGCGCGCCTCCCCATTCCGGGGGCGAGTCGAGGACACCGTTGTCCCCCCTCCCTTGTAAGAAACTTGTACTATTTAAAAAGAAATAAACGATTTAAATCAAAAAAATCAAATCAAAAAGTCCCGAGGAGGACCAGATCGCAAGGGATGGCCCTGGGTCAGCCGGGGTGCGAGGGATATGTCGAAGACAACCTCACCCCCGGCCTAGCACCACGACCCTCAGTCGGCGTGCGGTTTTAGTCGGTTCGAGTCTGACATACCCTCCCCTTCCGGCTTTTGCGGGGAAGGTATCCGTGGGGATTTCCGCACGAAAAAAATAATGCTGAATCAAAGCATAAGAGTCGGTCAGTAAACAGACCTCACTGTGGGATACCTACCTCAGGAATCTTGGACCTAAAATCTATTCAAAATGTCCGCTATAGGTAATTAGGTACGCGCAGGGTTTCTGGGGTGTCTTTTGAGGATAGCACGGGCTGCTACTGCGGTGGATGAGCTCAAATTCACCAAGTATAGATTAATATTTAAAAAAATCCGCGCGCGCCAGGTCCTCATTGGTCTCCCAACTTAGTTTCAAGTTACGTGACCCAAGGTACCTTCTTGCTTTACCCCACTGTTACTACTTAGTTACTTTAAATATTTCAACACTTTCAACACTTAACTGTTTATTTAAATATTCATATTAAAGTTATTATTATTAATGTATTCAATAATGCTAATAAGTCTTCCCTCCAAAACCAATATAACCTATATATAAGTATTTGTTGAACTTCATGCACAAAAACATAGGCTAACTTAAGTAGACACACACTCTATAAACAGACAATACATAAGTAGATACAGAATAAAATTCAATTATGTAAGTTCATTTGTAATTACGTTTTTATTAATCAGAAGGCTACTTTCAACTTTCAAGAACAAAAGACGTAAGTGACTATACAAATTGTAATTTAACTGTATAGTCATTCAATATTAACAAAACAGATTTTTGTTTTTGAACTTTAAAGTTCGAAAACAGATTTTATCAATAAACAGAACCGGGCTATACTGCATTATCACGTTTTAAGTACTCGATGAATTCCGTGCTCCTTAGTGATAAACGTCCCGGGTTCGAATGAATATATGTACACTACCGACATACAGTTGATACAGTCATAAGTTCATAACACACGCAATTTGGCTTAGCTGGTTGGAACCGTTAGGTACTAGCCCGAGGAGGGCCAGACCGTAAGGGATGGCCCTGGGTCAGCCGGGGTGCGAGGGATAATATGTCGAAGGCAACCTCACCTCCAGACTAGCATCACGACCACAGAACAGTTAAAGGAGGTTAGAAAGGAAATAGTTCCTAATTTGTATTAGGACGCGTGTCGCCGCTTGTCTCCCACTCTTTAACTCCACTATAAAAAATAGACCAATACGACGCGGTTTACGCACACAAATAAATTAGCACTATTAAATCACGAGTTTGCTATTAGTTGTCACACTAATGCAAATACTGCACTGGACGTGTACTCACACACGCACAAAAGCAATAAAAATTTCTCATACATGTTACGGTGACCAAAGGTCGATTTTCGATATCGATAAAACTTCCGTAATTTTGGTACTATCTGAAGTTTTGGTACACAAGTCGCGTACTTTATAGAGTAAGCTCATTCTGCGTTAATAGTAACATCAACTAATGACATTCCCGGTCAGTGCAAATATTTGTACCTACCTATGCATGAATATGGGTAATTGCATTGATCCTGGTCGTGCCTCGGAGAACACGCTATGCCGTCGGTCCTGATTGCCATACGAAAACCTATGGCAGTTATTACGGGTAGTCAGGAGCCCTAAAATGTCCAACAACTCTGTCTGTCTGATTGCAACGCTTCGATATCGCCAATAAGTTGTGAAGGTCAGAGGGCAGTCGCTTCACTGAAAATATCGAAGTTCAGCCAAACCCACATTTTTTTAATATCTGGATTTGTTGGAAACCTAAAATTAAATTATAAACGTGTTTTCAATATAAACGGCTGACATCAAACAAAATTTAACAATTATAATTATTGACTGTAATAAGCAAATGTATTTTGATTAAAATATTACTGATAATAACAATTTGTGTACGTACTTAATATCAACACTGTTTATAACGGATCATTTGGCCAACACTATCGATACGCATGGATATCGCGGCATTGCAAGCGTTGGCTCGGCACACGCGACTATCGCAAAGAAGGCAATACACTGCGCGATCGCTCACGTAGTACACGATGGCACTCATGTATTGCAAGCAATGTATAATTTTGTATCAGTTTGCGATTATGTCGTTTTTGTCTACAAACTACATAATACTTTTGTAATAATTACAAATATTACTTGTATTTTAAGGTTTTTGGCCTTACCGATGAAAAGAAATCCCTTCTCGGGCTACACTACATACTTGGCTTCTTTTCCGACATGTCATTATAGCGCAAGACGGCATAATTCTTTTTTTTTCGAGGAGCTTCTTACGTTGTCACAATAAGAGCGCGACTGTGTTTAAATTTCGGTGGAATATGAGCATTGCTCATATGTGCGGCGCGCCTTCCCCGCCCACAAGGCCCTTCTAACCTCCTTTAACTGTTCTGTGATCACGACCCTCAGTCGGCGTGCGGTTCGACATAACCTCCCCTTCCGGCTCCGGCGGGCGAGGTATCGGAGAGGATTTCCGCACGAAAAAAAGGGACCGTTACTAGGAATATTAGTAGTTTAATTGGCTATCAATCAATCAAATAACCCACCCACTGCCGCGAGCACTCCGCATTCCACTGCTACATATGACAGCCTCTGTGGCGTGGTGGTACTAAACGCGACTGCCACGCAGGAGGCGCGTGTTCGATCCCCGCTCTCAGTGCAAATATTTGTATGCATGAATATGGCTATTTGCAATAGTTTGGATGTTTTTATGTATAATACGTATGTCCAAATATCCAGACCAGTGCGGGTCTGGATATTTCTATAAATTAGGATGTTTGTATTTACAAAACAAGTATCTAAGTATGTTTATCCGCATTCTACATAAGCTAGTTAAGCTTACCATGGGTAGGTAATAGCGTTGTGTGGAATGTTGTAGAATATTTATTATTTATTTATTAAGACATAAGGACCGTTTAAACGTGTAGATCGGAACGTAGGATTACTACGTTTTCTAATAAACTTCGTTGAGAATGAATAACTAATCATATCTGGGAACCGAGATCACAGAATAATAGTATAAGTAGTTCTAACCGAGATTAACTCGAAGGTACATATAATACTCGATGAATTTGATTAAGAAAACTAGAAAATCCGATTCTGTAAACTTTTCACTGGTGAAATCCAAGCCAAATAAATCACCCTAGCAGAAGCAGGCCGCGGCAGCGGCGCAAAGTGCGCCTCCCCGTACCCGGGGCTAGATGGGGACACTATGGTTCCCACAACCCGAAGGGGGCCATCTCGAAAGAGATGGTCCTGGGTCTGCCAGGGTGCGAGAGATATGTTTCCTGCATTCTCACCTCCGGCAACCAAAGACCCAAAGACGGCGTGCGTTTAAGTCGGTTCGAGTCCGACATAACCACCTCCCGTGAGGATATTTCGCACGATGAAAAAAAGCAAAGTATATTTGAATTCATATGAGCGCTTTGGTGCAAACTGTTCGCTTATATTGCTACAATGAATGAATAAATAAATAGTTCAATGGTTCTTATACCGCCCGGTGCAATCCGGCCTAAATTATTTGTCACAGAACAAAATAATATCGCCGTCCATGAAACAGCGTTCGACCAATAATAATCACAGACTAAGCTCAGCCGATAGACTGAAGGTCAAATTATTTAAAAAAGCAGTTGTTACTTAACTAACAATACGTAGGTATAACTCGAGACATTTATTAACCTAAGTAGCTATTATAAAATCCAAGAATATTTAGATGTTATACAAGCAGGAAGGAAATGAGCTGTTCGCTCAGCTATGCTACTCAAGCAAAGCATTGTACTCGTATCTAGACTAAGTAAATGTTTGTAAATTGACCAAAAAAAATCCCAGGTCTGGGCCGCGTTTCGAACCGGTGGTGGTCCATTTGCTAACTACTAGTTTAATATTTATTTTATATTGAAGTTTTGTAAGTTTAGATTTAATGGTCTATGCAGAATAAACGATTTTTGATTTGATTTGATTTGCGAGAAAAACGAGACTATAGTGAACTTGGATTGTTTGAATGGATTTAGAAAGGAATAATTTTGTGAATGGTCCAGGCGGGATTTGAACCAGCAATCCTTCTCTTACAGGGAGAATGCTTTTGACCACTAAGCTAATTCATTTAAATATTTGGGCGGAGTTATCAAAAATCAAGTTTAAAAATGGTTGAAAAATCATTCATTGGTTCCGACAACATAGCTCGTAAGATATAGGTATTTATTAGCGTCGGTAGCTTAGTGGTTTAGGAGTCGGCCTTACGATCGAGAGGCCCCGGGTTCGACTCCTGGCCATTACACTACCGAGGTGAACCCACTCCTAGCACAAGCAATTTAGCTTAGTTGGAGGGGTTAGAGGGAATAGTAGTAACTTCGGTTCTAATATTCTTTTGAAGAAAGCAAAAAAAAATAGAGAGTCAGCAGATTACTACACCGTCGTTGCCTCAAAGATGGATATATGAAGAGAGGAAAGGTTTGGATTAGTTCGGACGTGGGTCTGGTAGCTGAGTGGTCAAAAGCATTCTCCCTGTAACAGAAGGATCGCGGGTTCAAACCCCGCTTGGACCGATCATGAAATTTTCCTTTCTAAAATGCTTAAAATTCATTCAATTGTTTGGTAATATAATTATAATTTATATCTAGGTATCTGATTGGTGAATTGAGCTTATCCACCGCTGTAACATCCCGCGCTGTCGTCAAAGAACACCCAATGGGTACAGGCCCTCCACCACATCCACTGCAAAAAATGACATTAAATTTAAGAGTTTATTTTTATACCTACTCATAACATAAAATAAACTCACGCCTGTATTCCCCGAAGGGGTAGGCAGAGGTACTAGCGCCCACATTTCGCCAGTTTATGTTTAGGTCCCAATGTAATACGTGGCGAGCCTATTGCCATTAACGGAGTACTTATAAACCTGCGATAAATACACACATAACTTCGAAAAGCATCGAAAAATCATTGGTGAGTGCCATGGTAACCCTGGGATCCGAGACCTCATCTCAGCAGTCCATTACCCATACCACTAGGTTCAGAAAGTCCAAAATTATAATGAAAAAATATTTTTCATCATTCATCATTTTCATCATTTCACTTTTTCATTCCATCTGCAAACAGTCATTTAATTTTGAACAATAACCGCATCGCATTAAAGTCTAAAGTTTAATACCGTTTTTGCATTCGCTGTGGCACCACAGTGGTTTAACTTTAATAGAATCGAGGGCCTGCTCGTATAGAGCATATTTTGAGCAAATTGTATTAGGTCCAAGATATATGTCCCTAGGTATATTATAGCAAGGTCTCTTTCCCATCGCAGTAAGGTGCTGACAGACTTGACAGTTCACTTGTAACAGAACTTCGAGCATTCGCCGCTTTTAAATTTGGCAACCACCACAAGAACCGAGAATAGAGCCAAAATCGCTACGAAAATATTCATGATCTTATTAGCCAACGCTCGAAATATCGATGAAAATTTACATAAGTAAGTAAGTAAGTATTTATTTCACTCTCCAGTTATTTTTACATGTATAAATCTGAGGCAGCCCCATTAAGTTATGTATTTACTTGTGTTGGAGCTGTCTCGCATCTGTTCATACATTCCACATTACATTTCAAAAATATCAAGGCTTAATCTAACATGCTAAACTTAAGCTAATACTCGTAAATGCTAATAATTTGATACTTTGATTTGACTTGTCCTTTTGCGATAACGCTCGCCAAAACGCTCGACAGAATGCTCACTGAAACGCTTTCGTAACGTTCGCAAAAATGCTCATTCGTTTTTTTTTATGCGGGACACGTCAATTTGACTTCACCATGCCTGATGTTAAGCTAAAGGCAAAGTCTCGGAAAGAGGGTCACCATCGTAAACATTTACCATGTTAACAGTGGTGGCACTCAGCTTGAAATTAAATGCTCAAGTTTAGCACTTAGGCGAATATAACATCTTTTCACTGCTACGATTCTAGTACCTACGATTCATAATTATTGCTTTCATACAAGCTCACTGGTTGCTCTTGACCCTGGCCTTTCTATAAAATGCCCTTGATCTATTTGACATACTCCTAGGTTGACCTTCAATATAAATCAATAAATATCTAGCTTTATAGGTCTGCCTACTTTATATATGTATACATTATTAATTTACGTGACAATTCATTATTCATATTTGAGAATCAATGAAGATTTAGGTTTTTTTAGGACTTGAGTCGTGAAGCAAATCCGAGTCCAAGAATGTACCCAATCCAACCCATAAGTCCTATGTATATAGGATGGATTAAGGATACGAAGGGCGTCGTATGAGGGCTAGATGGGGATACTATGGTGTCTATGGTCCCCAAAACCCGAAGGGGACCATCTCGAAAGATATGGTCCTGGGTCTGCCGGGGTGCGAGAGATATGCTTTCGGCAATCTCACCTCCGCCAACCAAAGACCCAAGACGGCGTGCGTTTTAGTCGGTTTGAGTCCGATATAACCACCTTCACCGGCTCCGTGGGGACTTTTCGCACGATAAAAAAAAGGCTTCGTATGAGGCGACTATCGGGAAAATACGTAGACGATATCACTGCGAGAGAAGGAATACTCGAAAAAACCTGTGCGAACCCGTCTGGCCAGCGTGGAGACAGTAGGCCAGAGCCTGCCAACATTGGGAGAGGCCTATGTCCAGCAGTTGACTGCGATAGTGTAATTGATTGACGATATGGTCAGAACGGGCTTATGATGACATCACTGTAAGTAGAGATGAATAGCTTTGTGGGTCTTAACGGTGTGGAGGAGAATCCGCTGTTAGACTGGTAAAGCGGACCCCAGACTACAAGGTGTAAGATTCAGATGCGACTAGGATTAAAGAATCAAGAGACAGGTGAGAGCCACGCCACAGAGCCCCCTTTTTTTCCGTGCGGAAATCCCCTCGGTTACCTCCCCTACCGGAGCCGGAAGGGGAGGTTATGTCGGACTCGAACCGACTAAAACCGCACGCCGACTGTGGGTTTTTTTTTTTTTTTTTTTATCGTGCGAAAAATCCCCACGGATACCACCCCCACGGAGCCGGTGAAGGCGGTTATGTCGGACTCGAACCGACTAAAACGCACGCCGTCTTGGGTCCTTGGTTGCCGGAGGTGAGATTGCCAAAAGCATATCTCTCGCACCCCGGCAGACCCAGGACCATCTCCTTCGAGATGGCCCCCTTCGGGTTGTGGGGACCACAGTGTCCCCATCTTGCCCCGGTTACGGGGAGGCGCTTTTTGCGCCGCCGCCGCGGCCTGCTTCTGCTAGGGTGACAGGCGGCTCCACCGGTCACCCCCAGGCCAGCGCTCATGGAGGACGGAGGTCGTTCTGCGACCTCCGACGTCCGGTTCGCCTTCGCTCTGCGCGGGCTTCCCGGGCCCGGAGTCTGGTCCGGACCCGACCGGCCGCCTCCTTCTCGAGCATTACTTGCTCGCAGAAGGAGGCAGCCGCACCCCAAGCGTTCGCGCATCTTACCATCGCTGTGAGCAACGTGGCGAGTGTGAGGACTCCCACCCCCAGAGCCGCCACTAGGACCCGCCTCGGCGTGTCCCACGCCGGGCACTCGGTCAGCGTGTGCAGCTCTGTGTCCTCGCTCGCATCACAGTGATGGCACTCGGACGTTGGCTCCTTCCGGATCCGACACAGGTAACTCCCGAAACACCCGTGTGCGGTAATCACCTGCGTCAGCCGGTACGAGAGGCTGCCGTGTGGCCTCTCTAGCCACTCCTCCATGATGGGTCTTACCGCCGCTATTACGGCGTGCCCTGCGCTTGGTCGCCCAAGTCGTAGCTCCCATTCCGCTACCATGTCCCTGTGGAGCTGAGACCTCACGGCCCGAATTTCTTCGGGCTCGGGTTCCCGTCCCTGCTCCCGCGCCTCCTTACGATACCGATATAGCATCGAAAGGGCTCTCGCATCCAGGTTCCACGGTAGGGATCCGGCAAGGAGACTCGC
The DNA here is from genome assembly GCA_914829495.1 of Eilema sororculum. Classification (NCBI taxonomy): domain Eukaryota; kingdom Metazoa; phylum Arthropoda; class Insecta; order Lepidoptera; family Erebidae; genus Eilema; species Eilema sororculum. Next base: position 5,799,027 of record OU618561.1, read on the forward strand.
CGCCTCGAAGGATATCGTGCGGTACCCCCTAATGGCCCTGCTGGCCATTGCACGCTGCGGTCCACGCAGCAGACGCGCATTGTGGACCGTCAGGGTGTCCGCCCATATTGGGCACCCATATAGGGCCATGGACCGCACGACTCCCGCGTAGAGTCTCCTGCAGGAGTCATCCGGCCCCCTCATGTTGGGCAGCAGCCGCCCCAAAGCGGCAGCTGTGTCCTTCAATTTGGGGGCCAGTCTTCGGAGATGCTCCCCGAAGTTCCACCGGCCATCGAGTACGAGCCCCAGATATTTCATCTGGGCCTTGACGCCGATGGAAATGTCTCCCACTATGAGGCTGGAATCCTCCGGTGGCACGCGCCGAGGCCCATGAAAGAACATGGCCTCGGTTTTATGCAGAGCCACCTCGAGACCCAGCCGCCGAATCCGTTCCACGACTTGGGCAACCGCGGTCGTGGCCTTCAGGGTCGCTTCGCGGTATGTAGCCCCGCACGCCGTCACCAGCGTGTCGTCCGCATAAGTCACCAGCGTGTCGTCCGCATAACACGTGACGGCGGCACCGTCCGCGAGCTCACCGCGAAGCACCCAGTCGTAACCGATGTTCCACAGTAGCGGTCCCAGGACCGATCCCTGCGGAACACCGCACGACATCTCTCGCCGACCGAGCCCGGTCGCACTTGGGTAGACGACTGCTCTCTCCGACAGATACGCCCCGACTATGCGGCGAAGGTAGAGAGGCACCTCGTGATACACGAGCGCCTCCCTAATGCAGCTCCAGGGCAGGGTGTTAAACGCGTTGGCGATGTCCAGTGACACCGCCAGCACCACCTCGCCCCGAGCGACGGCGTCCTTCACCAGAGTCCCCACGCGCATAATGGCATCCACGGTGGAGCGCCTCCGGCGGAAGCCATACTGGCCATCCGCCAGGTCAGGCCCTACTCTGGATAGGTGCTCGACGAGGCGCTTTGCAATCACTCTTTCAAAGAGCTTGCACACCTCGTCGAGCAACACTATCGGCCTGTAGGCAGACGGTGAGTCCGCCGGGCGCCCCGCCTTTCGGATGAGGACCAGTTTCCCCGTCTTCCACATCTTCGGAAACTGGCCTCGCTCCAAACATGCGCTGAGAAACCCTCTCAGTCGGGGCTCGAGAGCGTCTTCTTCGCCTAGAGCTAGGACCCACGCTCGGCCTGGAATGCCGTCTGGTCCCGGGGCGGTGTTCTTGGCCTTAAGCCTTAACACCGCCAGCTCTAGCTCTACCCAAGTGACCTCGGGCACGTCGTCGTCATCCACGCTGGGCGTCATAGGCGACCTAGGTGGCGGAGTCATCTGCGGTGGAATATGTTCCACCGCCCGCGCTGGGAACAGGGAGCCAACGACTCCTCCGAGCAGCTCCGGCTGGAGACACCGGGTCAATGGCGGGGCCCGGGGACGCAGCTTGCCCCTTACCATAAGGTAAGGCCGCCCCCATGGATCCCGCTCCAGCGTCTCCAGCGGCTCTTTATGAGCTGCTGCCTTCGCTTGCCTTATGGCCACTCGGAGGGCCTTTCTGGCCTCCCTGTACCCCGCATGAAGCTCCGCCTCTCGGGGCTCCGTATCTGCGGGGCGGCTACGCCTCCTTCGGAGTCTGGTCCACCGGCGGAAAGCGATCACGGAGGCCTGTCGGAGCCTCGCGATGTCCGCCGACCACCAGTAGACCTGACGCCTCGGATTATAGGGCGGAGCCCTAGGCATAGCCGCGTCGCAGACACGCGTCATGGCCTCCCGGAACCACGCCGCCTCATCGTCTATGTCGACATGCCTGTCCGGCGCAGAGGCCCAGGCCTGTACGATGGCGGCCTCCAGGAGGACCTCCCGATCCATTCGCTTAAGCACCCAACGTGGCTCGCGTGGGGCCGGTGTAAACGGCGCGGCGCCCGCAGGAGGGGAGACGTCGAACCGAATGTATCGGTGATCCGACGCTGTCCCCACCTCCTCAAGGACACGCCAGCCCTGCACACGGCCTGAGAGCGGGGCGCTCGCGAACGAAAGGGCCACAATTGAGTCGCCCCAGCTCTTCACGCACGTGGCAACGGCCCCGCGATTCAGGAGAACTAGGCTGAGACTATCAGCCCAGCTCTCCACTGCCCTGCCCCTCGGATTCGTGCGCCGGGAACCCCAGTTCATAGACCAGGCGTTAAAGTCCCCGAGCACCAGAACCGGGTGAGGGTAACAGGTATTGACGACGACGGTCAGATGATTCAGCCACTGCTGGTACTCATCTATTACTCGGCTCGGCGAGAAGTAGACTGCCACGACCGCTATTTCCCCCACAAGTACCGCTACACAGCCATTCCCCCTTGTCACGACAACAAGGGGGGGGCTGCCGGCAGCGGCGTTGTGCACCAGTGCCACCGATCCGTCCAGGTCGGTTTCCCAGGCAGGCCCGAGAAACCGGTGAATGTACGGCTCGGCGACAGCGGCGACATTAATGCCCCACTGTGCCATGCTCTGGAGCAGAAGTGCCTGAGCATCGACACAGTGGTTCGCATTCGCCTGCAGGACGCGGAGCTGAGGATCCATTATGGAACCCCCACCGCGCCCTGCCGCGAATCAGAGACGGAGCGCCTGCCTCCCGGCTTCGGCTTCCCCGCGGTGCAGGCCTTGGCACCAACCCTATGGTCGGCCGGCTTGCCCTCCGCTGCACACCTGAAGCAGTGCAACGGAGCTTCGCAACTACCGGCCTTATGACCGGGTTGGCCACAGCGGAAGCAACGGTCACCGACCGTTACCTCCGCCGTGCACTGCACCCCCACGTGGCCCACCGACAGGCACCGGAAGCACCGTGCCGGTCGGGCTTGCAAGAGCCGTACCTGCACCTTCTGGAAGCCCCCGATGAGGAGGCTCCGCCCATCGGCAACCTTTTGGGCTGCCGACAACTGCTGCCCCCAGTCCACGACGGCCGAAGCGTATTGCTTCGACCGTCACTGTGTCCTGAGGACAGCCTCCGGCCTCCACCACGGCGAGCCTGAGCTCCTTGGCCGTGATGGAGTCGTCCAGACCCGATATGCGCACATCTGCGCACTTGTTGGGCCCGGACACCCGGACGTCAGCTACGTCCAGCGTCTCCCTGAGCCTAGCCGCTAAGGCGTCGGCTTTAGGGCCGCTGGTAGCGCCGGGGACCTCGAAGATCCGAGCTCCGGTGCGCGTGGGCTTGCACACCAGATCCGGGATCTCGAGGGCTCCCAGGTCGATGCAGGCCCTTGCCTGCCTCACCACCTGGGCGTACTCCACACCTCTCTCCGACGCCTCCGCCGTCAGTGTGATGACGACGGCCGTCGATCGAGGGACGCGGAGCCTCCTCGGCACTGTTGCCATCGCAGCAGCCTTGGCCCTTCTGGCCAATTTGGCTGCTTTTTTGGCGGCGCTCCGTCTCTGTTTATTGGCTCCGGCTACCTCCCAGCCCCCTGACGGGTGGCTTGAGGATTTAGCCGGAGCCAAGGCCCGGGGCGGGACTGAAGCCCGGGCCGCGGGTGGAGCTGAGGCCAGGGCTGGGGACTTCTTCCCCTTGCCCTTGCCCCTCCCCTTACCCTTGCCCTGAGCGGGACCCGGAGGAACTGGAGGGGGGTGGTGAGCCAGCACTGCCGCCGGGGAGGCAGGCCCCCCCCTCACTGCGGCGGCATACCCTGCCGGAGTCGCGAGGGGAGGACGCCGGGCGACGTCTAGGATCGCCTCCAGCCGCCGGTTGGTGCGCTCCTCCTGCGCCACCATCTCGGCGCGTATGGCCGCCATACATGCGGCCAACGACGCCGGCTCTGCCGGTCGAGTCCGCGGCTGCGCAGCTTGCGCTGGCCGCGGTGGCTACGCGGTTTGCGCTGGATGCGGCGGCTGCGCAGCTTGCGCCGGCCGCTCCGGCTGCACCGGCCGCCCCGCCAGTGCCGATTGCGCCGACCGCTCCAGATGCGCCTTCCGCATCGACCGAGTCACCACTCCCGGCAACTCGGTCAGGTGCTCCACCCTTTTCTTGAGGGCCTCCAGCTCCGCCGTAACTCTTTGGAGCTGGCGCCGGGACTCGGCCTCCCGCCGTTGGGCCTCAGCCTCCCTCCTCGCCTGTTCCTCAATCTGGGCGGCCAGACCCTCACCAGCGGCTGCGATCTGCTCTACAATCCCGAGCATTTCTGCCTGCTCGGGAGTCGCATACTCCGCTTGTCTCGCCATTATCTGGCCAAGGCGGGCATTGTCCTCCTGTAGATGGGCGAGTCCAGCGCCACCTCCCTCTCCGGGCTGGATGCACCAACCCACGGAGAGGAGTCCCGAGGGGGGGCGGCCCTCCCACCGCTCCTCCTCGCCCTTTCACGGCCTGTAGCCTGCACCTTCGGCTTAGGGGGGCACGGGCGCTCCTCTTCGCTGCTGCTGTTACTTCCGCTGGCGGCCGACCCAAGACCGGGAGGGATGAAATCCTCATCCCGCTCGTCCACCAGCGGCAGGGGAACCTTTTTATTCCCCTTCCCCTTGCGTTTTTTGGCTGCAGACCTCGTCTGCAACCCAGGCAGCGCCTGCCTGTCCTCCTTGGTGGTAACGCCAGATTCCTCTGACATCACCGCCGCCGCTGTTGGGGACGACGAATCGTCCAGGGGTAGCGCGACCTCCGCGCTACTGGTAGAGTTGGGGCCGGATCTAGAGCTCGGCGCCGGGCTCAAATGATGGTTGTCCCCCCCAGAATACGATTGGGGACTGCCGTTGCCGACTGGCAACGGGAGGGACTCCCCAGCTAGGCTGGGACCCTCCTGGGTAGATATTTCGGTATCTTGTTGTTCCATCATTAGGTTGTTGAGGTTAACGTCCTCCCACGTTGACGCCCTTGGGACTGGACTCCCTCCAGCCACTCATCCCGTCGCCAGGCGTCAGAGCTTGGGATTGGGGATTTTTTATAGAGGTTAACTCCTCGCGGATCCGAAGATCCACCGGTCCTGTCAGTTCAGGATTACGGCCGGGCCGAACGGGGTCTGCACCAGACCGAGTCCGTCCGCCCCTGGGGGTAATTTTTTATAGAGGTTGTCTTCCTCGCAGCCCACTAGAGGCCACCGTTCCTGACCTAAGTCAGGCTTACGGTTTGGCCGCACGGTGGTCTGCATCAGACCATGTCCCCCACCTCTGGACGAAGCCAAAGGTGGAGAACCCGTCCGCCCTAGAGCGCCCTCCACTACGTCCTCTGCAAACAGAGGGACATGTGGAGGGCCCACGAGCGGCCCCTGACAGGGCCACTCCCGCCTGGGTTGTCTAAGCGTCTCTCGCCTGTCCCCTCCGAAAGCAGAGGGATACTGGGAGAGACGCGGACGACCACGGGCCTTACAGGCCCGTCATCCCACGACCCCACCTCAGTGGGGTCCGCCGATGGGTTATTTGTCAACGGCCAACAGAACTCCCAAGGTGGGAGTCTGTTAGCCGTTGTCCAGGGTGCACCAGCCCTCCCGCTTCCGCTCCCCAGGACCGCGGTCCAAAGGGGGAAGAAACGGAAAGGCCAACGTGGAGGTTACCCAACCCGCACCCCACGCCGACTGTGGGTCGTGGTGCTAGGCCGGTGGTGAGGTTGTCATCGACATTTCCCTCGCACCCCGGCTGACCCAGGGGCGCCACAGAGCCCCTGTGGCGTGGCGGATGGCGGTAGTGCACGCGATTGCTACGCAGGAGGCGCGGGTTCGATCCCCGCTCTATGCAAATATTTGTATGCATCAAATCAATTTCAAATCAAATCAATTTATTTTTGTTTTCTTACATGATAGTATTTTTTGAATGTGTGTGTGTGTATGAATATGAGTATTTGCATTGGTCGGTGAGTTTCTATGTTATGTAGGTATGTCTTTACAAAAAAAAAAATAAGTATGCTTATCCGCATTCTAGATTTTATAACACAAGCTAGTTAAGCTTACCATGGATCTAGATAGCGTTGTGTAGAATGTTGTGGAATATTTATTAAAAAAAAACATACTGTGGAAAAGTATGTACAACTTATTAGCTTAGACTTATATGTAGAGGGCGCGTTGGGCCAAGCATAGGCAGATACTTTGTGATGGTATGCCACACCTGTGATCGTTTATTCCCAGTAAAGGACAGAGGTGGAGGGGCAAAGAAATTGAAGGTACTTATATATTATTATACTAGCTTTTGCCCGCGGCTCCGCCTCCGTGGATGTCGGTTTTCGCGACTAAACATAGCCTATGTCCTCTCTCAAGATCTAATCTACCCGTACACCAAATTTCATCAAAATCGGTTCAGTGGTTTAGGTGTGAAAGCGTTAAATACAGACAGACAGAGTTACTTTCGCATTTATAATATTAGTATGGATAGTAGGTACATGTTTCCGATGGTGACCCTCTTTCCGAGACTTCGCCTTTAGCTTAACATCGGCGAGGTGAAGTCAAATTGACGTGTCCTAAATAAAAAAAATAAAAAAGTCTCAGTAGTTCCTATTTATACTATTTTAGATTCGATTTATTTAGATTTAAGCGTATTTTACTTATTTATTTTTTATTTTAATAAGAAATCAACTTTTTTTAAGTTATAACAAAAGTTAGTTTTGACAACATAAAATTTGCATCATTCTCATTAATCTATATCTAAGTATATATAAAAATCAATTGCTGTTCGTTAGTCTCGCTCTAACTCGAGAACGGCTGAACGGATTTATATAATATTATCTTGGTCTTGAAATGTTCATGAAGGTCTAGGGAAGGTTTAAAAGGTGAGAAAAATTCAAATAATTGCCGGTTACCGACATCCACGCGGGCGGAGCCACGGGCAAAAGCTAGTTCGTTATAAAATAAAACAATGATTAAAAACTTTACCCCCGTTATCTTATAATAACAAATAAATTCATAGGTTTATCAGAAAACTGACATTGACCTTCTTATCATTTGATATTAAACAGAATTTAATACCTATATTTTTATGCCTAAATCGATGAAATCGTGTTTTTTTCACGTACCTACTTACAACTCGTGCGAGTTAACATGGCACCTGGCTCGGGGCTTTGCGCGGGGGAGCGGGAGGCGTGTATGCTGACGTTACTAGCCTCGCACGGCGAGAGCGGGGTCGCGCGCGGGGAAGCGGGAGGAGGGTGTTTTCGAGGCAGGTGCCATGTTAATGCGCACGGGCTATAGTCCTTCCTTCCTTCATGCTTACATTAATCCCAGTCACATCTGAAGCTTCCACCTTGGAGTTTGGGGTCTGGGGCTCACCAGTCTAACTGCGGATTTGGCTGAACTTTCATATTTTCCGTGAAACGACTGCCATCCGACCTCCACGAGGCAAAGGCGATATCGAAGCATTGCAGTTAAACCAGTTTTTGGACTTTTTAGGGCTCCAACTCTGACGTGTAAATCCAAAACACTGTATCTCAGAAATACCAATTTCGTGAAAAGGGCTTTTAAAACTTTTTTTGGTTTTTGGTACGTTTTGGTAACATATTTATAACATAGCATATAGTGTTAGGTATCAAATGATAGGTATTTTTACGTATTATTTAGCCATGTAAATTTTGCAACCATAAAACGCATACAATTAGAAATAACTAAGTGAACGTGTATTGTCCCTATAAAACTTATAGAAATCTATCCAATTGTTTGAGCAAAACACTGTATGTTTAGTTACAGTGTATTTGATTTATGAGAATAGAGCTTATGGGTCATACAATAACACTGTATTTTCAAATACAGTACCTAAACAATCCATACTAATATTATAAACACTCCTTGCTTAGTGACTGGCAATACGGTTTCAGACCGAAACGGTCAACGGGTGATCTTCTGGCGTACGTGACCCCCCTTTGGAGTGAGGCTATGGAAAAGCACGGCGAGTCACCGGCAATTAGTCTTGACATCGCCAAAGCTTTCGATAGGGTATGGCACAAATCGCTTCTTTCCAAGCTACCAGCCTTTGGCCTGCCTCCCAAACTGTGCAACTGGGTTGCAAGCTTCCTGCAGGGGCGCCGTATTCGCGTCCTTTGTGATGGATGAGCTTCGGAGTTCTTGCAGGTAAATGCTGGCGTGCCGCAGGGTTCCGTATTATCTTCTCTTTCTTCTGCATGTCAATGACATGCTCTCTAAAGGAAGCATTCACTGCCAAGCAGACAACAGCACCTTACACGGGAGTTATTACGCACACCCTGCGGCCAAGCAGTCTTATATCGCGAAAAAAGGCAGCTACTTGTCACTGAGCTGGACCGGATCCTGGACCACATTTCTCAATGGGGCGCTAGGAACCTGGTTGAGTTCAATGCCAAGAAGACCCAGGCATGTGAGTTTACAGCAAAGGTATCTCCTTTCCTTCCCCTTCCCACTCTTCAGAGCACACCACACACCACCACAGGATTACCTCAATATCCTCGGTATGGATGTTCGCTGCAAACTGAATAACAAAAACTATATCGAGAGCATCATCAAATCAGCCTCGCTTAAACTCGGAGTCCTGAAAACTGTGAGACGATTTTTCACGCCGGAGCAACGGTGTCTTCTATACAAGACCTAAATTCGTTCCTGCGTGGAATACTGCTCACATCTCTGGGACGGCTCCGCAAAGTACTTACTAGATGCTCTCGACAGGTTGCAGCGACGTGCGGGCCGCATTATTGGGAATCCTGAGGTCACGAACACCCTCGAGCCTATGCAGATGCGTAGAGATGTTGCGTCTTTGGCAGTATTCTACCGTCTCTACCATGGTGAATGTTCTGACGAGCTCTTCCAATTAGTCCCACCCTCTCCTTTCCTTCACAGGACGACACGTGCAGGGCTAAGATGCCATCCATATACGATGTAGAGTATACCTGCTATAACCAAGCGGAACTCCCTGCCAGCTCACGTGTTTCCTTCTTCCTACAGTCCCGGGTCCTATAAGCGGGGCGTGAAAAGGCATCTACTAATGAGGCCGTCAAGCTGAGTGCCACCACTGTTAATATGGTACATGTTTGCGATGGCGACCCTCTTTCCGAGACTTTGCCTTTAGCATAACATTAGGCGAGGTGAAGTCAAATTGACGTGTCCTGTATAAAAAAATGCGAAAGTAACTCTGTCTGTCTGTTTGTCTGTATGTTACGCTTTCACGCTTAAACCAGTGAACCGATCTTGACGAAATTTGGTAGGTACAGAGATAGATTAGAGCTTGAGAACGGACATAGGCTACCTTTCATCACGAAAAAAGGGCTTAAAGGGGGCAAATAGTTATATAGATGAAAGTTTGTATGAAAGTTCGTAATTTTTAAAGATATCCTGATGAAATTTGGTACAGAGATGGATTAGAGCTTAGGAACGGACATAGGATACTTATTACATTTAGAGTCCATGTTAAGGTATTGTGTCTCCTTGAATTAGGGCCAGCAGTTTTGGTTGCCGTGGTCATTTTGTGAACCTGCCTGGACAAGAAATCCCTTCGTCTCTGTCTGTCCATACTCCAAAACTGACTGTGAATGATCTCTGTGTCCGCTTCGGAGATGTGAACGGAACAGTTTTTTTTTTGCAGTTCTGGCAGGGAGGTCTCATGGGAAGCATTTTTGCTTGATTCGCCAAAATAACTTTAGGATTTCGACTGGTAGAGAGTAAGATTCTTCTGGCGTATCAGACGGGAATATAGCTCTTGATGTATCAGGACACTCAGCGTTAGAAGTAGAAGAGGAAACACCGTCTTCACTATTTATCGGTCCAGTATCGGAATATTTCTTTTGCAATGATGGACTCTTTGGGCAAGTTTGAAAACTTAAACCCTTAGATAAGATTGTCAGCAATACTTTCATTTATTTGAGGTTCACAAAGGAGTATCAAGGGGCTGATATTACATCAAATCAAAACGAACAAACGTAAACAGATTGAACAACGTTCGCGCCGGCCGTCGACTATTCAGCGACCGAGCAAGAGCAATTATTCACGACCACTAAACGTTGAGCTCTCGCCCTCCTGCCCCCGCGCGGTGTCCAGTAGTTTGGTTATCGAAAACACTGTATCTCAGAATTTGAACTAATACCGCGCAAACTATTCAGCCAATAAACTGTAACTTCAATCACAGTGTTATGCCATAACAAACAATAAATGTAACTTAAATACAGTGTTTTTAAATTTCTATATCTCCTTCTGTATACTGTGAAATGAAAAAGTAATAATATAGGGATATGTAGCGTCCTTGAAAAATTCAAATGAGCGCTATTAAGGCAAAACACTGTAACTCGAGTTACAGTGTATTGGATATACACGTCAGAACTACCTGTAACGACTGCCTTAGATTTGTATTGCCGCCAAGCGGAGTGCCGCCATCATTGTTAAGATGGTAAGTGTTTGTAATGGTGGCCTCTGAGACTTTGTCTTCATCTTGCCATCAGGTAAGCCACCCTCTCTCACCATCTTTCACACTTAGAACACGAGTATGTAAACCTAAATCGAGATAAACTCAAACTACCTAATTTGCACAAAACACTTAAAAATATCATTGTCTTTTTTCACAGAACATCTCAAAAACAAAATTGGGTGGGGTCTCAACTAAAGACGAACAATCTTGTAGCGACTTTTTATAAAAACATAACATACATAATACATACATAACATAAACTCACGCCTGTATTCCCCGGAGGGGTAGGCAGAGGTGCTAGCACTCACATTTCGCCAGTTTTTGTTTAGGTCCCAATGTAGCAGGTGGCGAGCCTATTGCCATTAACCGAGCACTTATAAACCTGCGATAAATACACACATAACTTCGAAAAGCATCGAAAAGTCATTGGTGTGTGCCATGGTAAACCTGGGATCGAACCCGAGACCTCGTCTCAGCAGTCTATTACCCATAACACTAGGCTAACACAATCCTTATATTTATTTAAACTGTTGATTGATGGCACTTGGTGGAATCTTCTACACATATTGAGTAAGACACTTTGTACTATTCCACTTAATTTTCATACCTTCGAGAATGCCGTGAGGCGAAACCGGTCAGGAAATAAAATTAAGTGGAATAGTACAAAGTTTATTACTCAATATGTATTTTATTTATTTATTTACTAGCTTCTGCCCGCGGCTCCGCCCGCATGAATGTCGGTTATCGCGACCAAGCATAGCCTATGTCCTTTCTCATGGTCTAATCTACCCCTATACCAAATTTCATCAAAATTGGTGCAGTGGTTTAGGCGTGAAAGCATAACATCGTAAAATACAGACAGACCGACAGAGTAACTTTCGCATTTATAATATTAGTATGGCTTTTATATAACTTACATCTATCATCACAGGCACCAAACAAGGCTAATAACTTATTAACGAGTGGATCAATTTTGGTTTTTATTCTTTACAGTAAGTTTCTAAACATAAAAATATTAATAAACTGAGTTTTTACATCAAATATATTGAAAGGACGCATGAAGATTGTTTATGTTTAGTACCGAACCGAATGGCGTATCTTAGACGTTAACTATACACACTATAGTATGCAAAACAAACTCTTTCTTAAACTGTTGTTTGATTAATTGCTAAAACGCGTAAGTTTTTAAGGTGTTGACAAGAGTCGTACTGGCAACACCCAAAGCTATACTGAATCAGATTAAAAGGTCACTTGCACTTCTGCACTCAGGGTTGTCAACTGACATTAGTAGAACCGTATCAATCAATCAATCAAAAAACATTACCCTCCTTCCTTGGGCAGTCGGGTAATAACCCAGCCACTGCTGCGAGTCCACTGCTACACATGATAGCCTCTGTGGCGTGGTTTTTTTTTTTTTATTTTTTTTTTATCGTGCGAAAAATCCCCACGGATACCACCCCCACGGAGCCGGTGGAGGCGGTTATGTCGGACTCGAACCGACTAAAACGCACGCCGTCTTGGGTCCTTGGTTGCCGGAGGTGAGATTGCCAAAAGCATATCTCTCGCACCCCGGCAGACCCAGGACCATCTCTTCCGAGATGGCCCCCTTCGGGTTGTGGGGACCACAGTGTCCCCATCTAGCCCCGGTTACGGGGAGACGCATTTGGCGCCGCCGCCGCGGCCTGCTTCTGCTAGGGTGACAGGCGGCTCCACCGGTCACCCTCAGGCCAGCGCTCATGGAGGACGGAGGTCGTTCTGCGACCTCCGACGTCCGGTTCGCCTTCGCTCTGCGCGGGCTTCCCGGGCCCGAACTCTAGTCCGGATCCGACCGGCCGCCTCCTTCTCGAGCATTACTTGCTCGCAGAAGGAGACAGCCGCACCCCAAGCGTTCGCGCATCTTACCATCGCTGTGAGCAACGTGGCGAGTGTGAGGACTCCCACCCCCAGAGCCGCCACTAGGACCCGCCTCGGCGTGTCCCACGCCGGGCACTCGGTCAGCGTGTGCAGCTCTGTGTCCTCGCTCGCATCACAGTGATGGCACTCGGACGTTGGCTCCTTCCGGATCCGCAACAGGTAACTCCCGAAACACCCGTGTCCGGTAATCACCTGCGTCAGCCGGTACGAGAGGCTGCCGTGTGGCCTCTCTAGCCACTCCTCCATGATGGGTCTTACCGCCGCTATTACGGCGTGCCCTGGGCGTGGTGGTAGTGAACGCGACTGCCACGCAGGAGGCGCGGGTTCGATCACCGCTTAGTGCAAATATTTGTACGCAATGAATATGGATATTTGCATTGGTCTGGGTGTTTCTATGTATAACTAACTTTTGCCCGCGACTTCGTCCGCGTTAAGTTCGTAATAGAAATGTATAGAACACACTGCTCCTGTTCCCGCGACCCAGATAAAGTTCCTAAAGTTTCTGTAAGCCTGGTACTTCATGCAAATGTACCAGGGTCACAGAAATACTAATCCCGTGACTGCGACCCACGGGAACCTATACCCTGGATAAAATAAAGATCGGGATGAAAAGTATCCGTCTCCTGGTTCTAAGCAAGGCCATTCTTGAGTTATAAATAGTGTAACTATTACGACTTTCTTGTTTAAATATAGATATGAAATATATTTACAAAAAAAAGTATCTAAGTATGTTTATCCGCATCCTAGATTCCTTAACACAAGCTATGCTTAACATGGGTCTAGATAGCGTTGTGTAGAATGTTGTGAAATATTGAGTCATTGTGTCTTATGTGTGTCATTTAATAACAGCGTGAACTGCACGTTCAAGAAGGACACAATTCAACGGACCATTGGTAGACTTTAGTACTCTCCCGAAGCCGCGAAAGGTGATTCAGACGTACGCTCAACGATGCGATAGGTGGAGACGTCTGTCAGCAGAAGACCGGGGTGGTGCGATGCGTGTCCTTCTTTCCGGGATCATGATAAGGACACTTTGGTTCCCTTGTTTTTTCCGTGCGGAAATCGCCTCAGATAGACATTACATAACATCATAAACTCACGCCTGTGTTCCGCAGAGGTGCTAGCACCCACATTTCGCCAGTTTATGTTTAGGTCCCAATGTAATAGGTGGCGAGCCTATTGCCATTACCCGGGCACTTATAAACCTGCGATAAATACACACATAACTTCGAAAAGCCTTTGATAGAGTCTGGCACAGTTCGCTACTTTCCAAGCTTTCGGCATATGGTCTGCCTGTTCGACTATGCGACTGGGTTGCCAGCTTCCTGCATGAGCGTAGTATCCGAGTTCTCTGTGACGGCCGGGCCTCACAGTTCGTGCAGGTTAATGCTGGCGTGCCCCAGGGGTCCGTCTTATCGCCCACTCTCTTTCTTCTGCATATAAATGATATGCTAGCAGTAGGCAGTATCCATTGCTATGCAGATGATAGCACTTTACATGGGCGATACTTCGGGCACCCCGCGGCCAAGCGGGCTGACACTGACGCAAATAGACAGCGGCTTGTCGTTGAGCTCGACCGTGTCCTGACGTGCATCTCCCAATGGGGATCAGAGAATCTGGTCGAGTTCAATGCCAAAAAAACACAAGCGTGCGCGTTCACAGCCAAGACCTCCCCCTTCCTTCCTCTCCCTACTCTCCAGAATACACCGCTGGCTCTACAGGATCACATTGACATGCTCGGAATGGATGTTCGCTGCAACCTGAACAACAAGAATTACATCGAGAGCGTCATCAAAACAGCGTCGCGCAAACTCGGGATCTTGAACAGGGCGAAGCGGTTTTTCACGCCGGAGCAGCGGTGTCTTCTGTACAAGACACAGATTCGCTCTTGTGTGGAATACTGTTCTCATCTCTGGGATGGTTCCGCGCAATACCTGTTAGACGCTCTTGACAGAATGCAGCGACGTGCAGTTCGTATCATAGGTGATCCTGAGGTTACCAACACCTTGGAACCTCTGCAGTTGCGTAGAGACGTTGCCTCTCTGGCCGTTTTCTACCGCCTCTACCACGGCGAGTGTTCTGAGGAGTTATTTCAACTGATCCCACCCTCTCCCTTCCTATCCAGAACAACACGTGCTGGTCTGCGGTGCCATCCACACACGGTGGAATCCATACCATCTCGCACTAAACGGTTTGGGGGCTCTTTCCTCTGCCGCACGATAAAGAGCTGGAATGCTCTGCCCGCATACGTGTTTCCCTCTTCTTACAGTCCCGGGTTCTTCAAGCGGGGCGTGAAAAGGCATCTATCAAGGCCGTCAAGTTAGGGACCACCATTTTACGTCCAATGGCACCGGGAATGGTGGTCTGTATCTTCTGGACTGCACTTCAGCTTTGTTGCCATCTAGCGGAGTGCAGTCAATTGACGGACCAAATATAAAAAAAAAAAAAAAAAAAAAGAAAAGCATCGATAAGTCATTGGTGTGTGCCATGGTTAACCTGGGATCGAACCCGAGACCTCGTCTCAGCAGTCCATTACCCGTACCACTAGGCTACCGCAGATTCGGCGGCGGCGGCGCGCTGACGGCGGCGGCGCGCTGAAAAAGCGCGCCTCCCCATTCCGGGAACGAGTTGGGGACACCGTTGTCCCCCCTCCTGAGGAGGGCCAGACCGTAAGGGATGGCCCTGGGTCAGCCGGGGTGCGAGGGATATGTCGATGACAACCTCACCTCCGGCCTAGCACCAAGGCCCACAGTCAGCGTGCGGTGCGTCAGCGTCCCCTTCCGGCTCCGGCAGGGGGGGTATCCGAGGGGATTTCCGCACGAAAAAAAAAAAAGGCTTCCGCAGATTATCCTTCGGATAGAGACATAGGCAATCGGTTTTTTCCGCTATATTGCGAGCTGCAACTGCCGTATGACCTGACAAGCCTGAGTTTTGGCAACCACTGACAGTGTTGTTCAGGTCGCCTATATAGGCTTCCACGACTTGTCATCCATGGCTTTTAACAGTTTTAACGCTCTGAAGCACGAAATGGCTAAGATGAAATACTCACCCTACCAAACTTACAAATAGTGTGTACAAGCGGACCCGCCGATTTTTACCGCCCGCGTGGCGTTCGATTCCGTTCCCGCTGCACCCTCTACTATATTAAGCATGTATTAGGTTATACATATAAACCTTCCTCTTGAATTATTCTATCTATTAAAAGAAACCGCATCAAAATCTGTAGCGTAGATTTGAAGATATAAGCATAGGTAGGGACATAGGGACGCGGAAAGCGACTTTGCTCTAAACTATGTATAAGAATAAGAATAAGAATCTTTATTTCCTAGAATATGGTTGGTTACAGTGGTGTTGGGGTGATTTAGGATATATACAGCATATTCTGCCAATTGTGGCGTGCAAATATTAAATTTACTATAATTACACATTTTTACATGCAATAATTACCACCACACAATTGGAATTAATAATTGCTTCATAGGCTAAGTTCTACTCGTGTAAACCAAAATTCAATGTTAATTTAATGTCAGAATTTACTTAAATATGTCAAATAATAATAATTGGAAAAATTGGAAAAAATAGAATTTATACATTTAAAATATCATCATCAGGTACATGGTTATAATATATTTTAATACACATGCAGTAAACATTATTTCTGAACATTTCCAGATTAATTTTTGGTATTTGAAGTCTGTCTTTATGTCTCGTTCGAGTATTTTCGGTAGAGGTGTAGTGATAATACGACCAGTGACAACCCTACTGATATGAGTAACTGCGGTTCAAGAATCATATTAACACACTCCCCTCTATTCGTAATGAGTATACGAGAAGTACGACTCATCAGTGAATTGACCCAGTGACACATCATTATAGTCACTCACTCACTCACTCACTACATACATAGTAGGTATAAAACAAAGTCTGTCCGTCCCTATGTATGCTTAAATCTTAAAAACTGCGCAACGGATTTTGTAGCGGTTTTTTATAGATAGAGTGATTCAAGAGGAAGGTTTATAATTATGTATAATACATATACATACTAATATTATAAATGCGAAAGTAACTCTGTCTGTCTGTATGTTACGCTTTCACGCCAAAACCACTGAACCGATTTTGATGAAATTTGGTATAGGGGTAGATTAGACCATGAGAAAGGACATAGGCTATGTTTGGTCGCGATAACTGACATCCACGCGAGCGGAGCCGCGGGCAAAAGCTAGTGCCTAATATAGAAGTAGACGGTGCAGCGGGAACTGGATCAGACGCCACGGGGGCGGAAAAAAATTGGCGGTATTAAGTTCACCGGGTCAGCTAGTCCATACTAATATCATAAATGCGAAAGTAACTCAGTCTATCTGTCTGTCTGTCTGTCTGTATGTTACGCTTTCACGCCTAAACCACTGAACCGATTTTGATGAAATTTGGTATAGTTGTAGATTAGACCCTGAGAAAGGACATAGGCTATGTTTTGTCGCGATGCGGAGCGCCGGGCATAAGCTAGTATAGTATAAAGCTTAAACGAAAATCTTCCTCCCGGACAGAACCTCCTTTGGACGGTGAGGAGATCTATTAATCGTCTACGTACACAGGTTTGTCAGTCTAGACAAAATCTATGTAGGTGGCGAATGCGGGATCCGGGCTAAACTGCATGTGACTACGGTGCCCCCGTGCAGTCCATGGCGCATTTGGACTCGTGTCCCGTAAATCCTATTTCCTGTACTAAAGACGATCTAACTAAAGCCACTGACAGTAGAATGATGGCACTGATGGCAGAATTCTATTCCCTAATAGTTTAATCACACCAATATTATGAACGCGAAAGCTTGTGAGTGTGTATGTTACTTACTCTTTATGTCATCCACGCGGTCGGAGCTGCGTCTACGTAGTGATGATGAAGTTAGGTATTTTGTTTTAAATAAATAATATTCCACAACATTCTACACAACGCTATCTAAACCCATGGTAAGCTTTTATAGCTTTAACATAGACATAACCCGATAGATCTTCAATGCCATAGATACTTTTACCTAGGTCTAAAACTTTGCTTTGTTGATGAGTGAATACCTGGACTGTGCACGATGTTTGTTATACTTTTCTTTTTACTATTTCTTTTTTCTTTTCTTAAGTGCTTAATTTAATCTTTAACTCGCAGCCGGCAGACGGAGTTCAGAGCTTATTGTTATTCTTTTTTATTTATAATAGAATAGTATTATTCTGGTATTTCATATCTATATTTATTTTATTTATAATTTTTTATTTATATTTTTGTATTTATATATAGTAATATTTAGATTATCATATATATTTTTTGATGTCTTCGTCAGACTGTAGCAGTGATGATTATTCGTCCACAGATAGTGATACCTATGACCAAAATAAACTTTCACTTAGTGATTTTCTTACAGCTCAGTTCTCTGCCGTTCCCGAGAATTTTAACGTTATTCACATAAACACCCAAAGTCTTCCGGCTCATTTCCCCGAATTGCTGGCATCCTGTGACTGTAAGAATATACATGCTGTACTTATATCAGAATCGTGGTTGAAACCATGTTTACCCTCTGCTGCTTATATTCTTCCTGGGTTCAACCTCATTAGAAATGACCGCACACCTGTCACAGGAGGTGGTGTAGCTATTTACTTACGTTCTCATCTTCCCTATGCCGTTATTAGTCTATCACCACAGCCACCTCCACCGCATGCCGGTGAGCATCTCTTTTTGGAAGTGGAACTTTTCCATACCAAAATTCTCTTAGGCGTATATTACTGTCCTTCTTCTGGCATAAACTATTTCTCTTCCTTTGAACTTCTTCTAGATCATTTCGTTTCAACTTACAGTCACACAATAATCATGGGTGACTTCAACACTTGTCTCCTTAAAAATGACTCTCGTTCCTCAATCTTCCAGTCTATAATCCAATCCAACAATCTGTCCATTCTCCCAACCAAGGCAACTCATCACAAACCAGACTGTGTCCCCACTCTGCTTGACATCACAACTGTCTCCTCTCTGGACTGTGTAGCGAAGCATGGTCAGCACACAGCTGATGAGTTCTCCTACCATGATCTTCTTTTCCTGTCCTATCGCCTTCGTCTACCCAAAACCAAACCCAGAGTTCTGCTACAGCGCAACTTTGGTGGTATTAAGCAGGAGGATTTGCGCAGAGATGCCGACGGTATCGACTGGGGCCCACTTCTTCACTCAAACTGCATTGAGGAGAAGGTCAAATTTTTTACATCTAATTTAACCTCACTTTATGATACCCACGCTCCTATTCGCAAGATTAAAGTGAAACACTCTCCTGCGCCCTGGCTAACTGCTGACATCAAAGCACTCATAACTAAAAAAGCCAGAGCTAAAACAAAGCATAAATATTGTCCTACAGCCACAAATTGGGAAAAGTACGTCGCTATCAGGAATCACTGCAGTAAGGTGTGTAGGAACGCTCAACGCCAATACATCCATAGCTCTGTACAAAACGGAGATCCAGCTAAAGTCTGGAAATTTCTCAGGTCACTGGGAGTAGGGAGATCTCGTCAATCTATTCCTGTTAGCTTAAATTTAGACTCACTTAATACTTTCTTCTCTGCTTCGTCAAATATTGATAGAATGACTAAATATACTACGCTCAAACATCTTTCAACTATCCCTACTCCCGACTGCCCTCAA
Source organism: Eilema sororculum (assembly GCA_914829495.1). Lineage (NCBI taxonomy): Eukaryota > Metazoa > Arthropoda > Insecta > Lepidoptera > Erebidae > Eilema > Eilema sororculum. Next base: position 5,817,916 of record OU618561.1, read on the forward strand.
TTTCTTTTTAGTCAATTTTCTGATTGTGATGTTAGGAGGAGCATAATGTCCATCAGCTCGAATGCGGTAGGTACCGACTGTGTGAGTCGCAACATGATTCTCCCCATCATTGATGAAATTCTTCCTATCGTCTGCCACATCCTAAACTACTCAATAACCTGCGGTGTGTTTCCAGAAACCTGGAAAGAGGCCCAGATTACTCCTATTCCTAAAAACAAGAACCCTTCCTCTTTCTCTGACTATCGCCCTATCTCTATCCTACCTTTTCTTTCTAAAGTTCTTGAACGACTAGTTCATACCCAACTCACTAATTTTCTTTGTAAAAACTCACTCTTAAATTCCTTCCAGTCCGGATTCCGCGCCGGACATAGTACTACCACCGCTTTAGTGCATGTCGCGGAAGACATCAGAGTTGGTATGGAGAACGGTGAGCTGACAGTTCTAACTCTGTTAGACTTCAGCAACGCATTTAACACCGTGGACTTCGACATCCTGCTGGGCATACTGCGCTCTCTTAACATATCTCCAACAGCGATTGACTGGTTTCATAGTTACCTGTTTGGTCGCCGGCAGCGTATTAATATCGAAGATACCCTCTCCTCTTGGTGTAATACATCTGCTGGCGTGCCACAGGGTGGCGTTTTATCTCCACTACTTTTCGCAATGTTCATAAACACCATCACAAATAATTTAACTTCATCCTACCACCTGTACGCAGATGATCTCCAAATTTACTCCCAAGCACCACTGAACGAATTGAACAAGGCAGTTGATACTGTGAACGCTGATTTGAATTCAATTTGCAAATGGAGCACATCGTACGGTCTGAAGGTGAACCCGAGCAAGACTCAAGCTATCATTGTAGGCAGCCCTTGGATGATCGCAAGGATTGAGTGGTCAACGCTCCCACAGGTCACGTGTTACGGAACTAGCATCACATACAGCGACAAAGTCAAGAACCTAGGGATACATATCGATAGCTGCTTATCCTGGGGCCCTCAATTACAAGAACTTAGCCGTAAAATGTACGCAGCTGCGGGGTCCATGCGTAGGCTCCGTAATTTCTTGCCTGTTGCCACCAAGATTGCGCTAGTACAGACGCTTCTCTTTCCCATCCTTGATTATGCAGATGCCAGCTATCTAGATCTCACTGAAGACCAACTGAATAAGCTTGAGAGACTCCAGAACTTCTGCATAAGATTCATATTTGGTCTACGCAAATATGATCACATTTCCGAATATCGAAGAAAGCTCAAGTGGTTGCCTATCCGACTTCGCCGGAATACTCATATACTCTCACTATTGTACAGCATACTCTTCAATCCTGTTACCCCCTCTTACCTTAAAAACCGATTCGAGTTTCTGGACGCTACACATTCCAGGTCTCTGAGATCGGCAGAGAATTTGAGACTGAAAATGCCGGGGCATTCCACAAAATTCACTGACAAATCCTTCTCCGTCCAAGCTGTTCGCCTGTGGAATGCTTTGCCGGTAAGAATTAGACGTGCACAATCCTTACCAGTTTTTAAAAAAACTGTGTATGATTACTACCTGCGGGACATCGGCTACATGTAGACACATTGTTCACACCTCCATAAACCGTAAGATAGGTTATGTATGAATGTACGTATGTATGTGTATGTGTGTATGTATGTATGTGTATATGTATGTATATATGTATGTATGTATATATGTATGTATGTATATGTATGTATATGTATGTATGTGTGTATGTACCTATATTTATTTGTATACTTAGGTATATTGTATAAAACGTGTCCTAAGTACAATACACTGTAAAATACACCAATATTTGGACTTTGTGCACCATGCTACCCAAACATGGTTTCTATCTCTTTCTCCATCCAAAGGTTGCCTGTAAGAGATTGCCACTGTGCGATAAGGCCGCCTATTGTCTATACCTGCAATGTACCTACAAACAACACATGTTTTTATCCTTGGTGTACACAATAAAGAGATACTTTACTTTACTTTACTTTACTTGTGTTAGGGAATCTAGAATGCGGATAAACACACTTATATACTTTTTTTTGTAAATACATACGTATTATACATACAAACACCCAGACCAATGCAAATAGCCATATTCATGCATACAAATATTTGCACTGAGCGGGAATCGAACCCTCCACACGCCTCCAGCGTGGCAGTCGCGTGCACTACCGCCACGCCACAGAGGCTGTCAAGAAGGTAGGTAGTAGATCGGTTGGTACCTTTAAGTACTTATAATTTATGCATTAATGTAAAGGAAACTACAGTCTACAGACGTCATCAGTATTATCTGTTTACGTAGGTATAATTAAGCCAGTATTTTTATTACACTTAGGGTTGTTATATCGGTTTCTTTTGGTAATAATAAAATTTCTTATTTAAATCTGATTTGAATATATATATAACTCAAAGACTGACTGACTGACATAGTGATCTATCAACTCACAGCCCAAACCACTGGACAGATCGGGCTGAAATTTGGCATGCAGGTGGATGTTATGACGTAAGCATCCGCTAAGGAAGGATTTTCGGAAATTCTGCTACTAAAGGGGTAAAATAAGGGATGGAAGTTTGTATGAAAGTCCGTCATTTTCAGAGCTAGATGCACTAAATTTCATAAACCTGTGTCTTTTAAGAAATAAATGATCACGTGTGTATCAGCGTTTTTTTAAACTTTACTACTAAGAGGGTAAAATAGGTGATAAACTTTGGTATGGAAAGTTCGACGTACGTCTTTTGAGAAATGTTTTGTCGCGATAACCGACATCCACGCGGGCGAAGCCGCGAGCAAAGGCTAGTTTTCTTATAAGCCGCGTGGTTCCCGGCAGAGAAGAATTTGGGCCACCCCATCTCTTCCCATGCGGTGTCGTACAAGGCGACTAAGGGATAGGGCTATTTAAAATCAGGTATAATTACAGCCCAGACTCAGCCTCAGATATAGGCTCGAGTCAACAATAGTGCCCGGAATGGCCGGAATATTATGGCAATAGGCTCAACTCCTATTACATGGGACCGACTGCAATTATTGGTGAAATGTGGGTATTATATCACTTCTGTCTAACCCTTCGGGGATAAAGGCGTGATTATATATGTATGTATGTAATGCACTTATAACAAAATTAATGCCCAGGTCAACCCCGACTTGGTTGAGATTCCTTATTTTCAGCACAGAATAGATAATTGTTTTCAGTGAAGCTACTGCCACGTGACCTCCACCACCTATGGCGATATTGGCGATGTCGACGTATTGCAGATAGACCAGAATAGTTTAATTTGTAAGACTACCATTCAGAGACTGATGGCGTGGCGGTAGTGAACGCGACTGCTACGCAGGAGGCGCGGGTTCTATCCCCGCTCAGTGCAAATATTTGTACGCATGAATATGGCTATTTGCATTAGTCTGGGTGTTTCTATAATATGTATTTACAAAAAAAAGTATCCTTGTACGTATTTTTACCCGTATTCTAGATTCCATAACACAAGCTAGTTAAGTTTATCATGGGTCTAGATAGCGTTGTGTAGAATGTTGTGGAGTATTTATTTATTTACTAGCTTTTGCCCACGGCTCCGCCCGCGTGGATGTCGGTTATCGTGACCAAACATATCCTATGTCCTTTCTCATGGTCTAATCTACCTCTATACCAAATTTCATCAAAATTGGTTCAGTGGTTTAGGCGTGAAAGCGTAACATACAGACAGACAGACAGACAGAGATACTTTCGCATTTATAATATTATATGGATTAATAATGACTGCCATAGATGTTAGTAAGACAATCGGGACCAACGGCTTAACGTGCTCTCTGAGGCACTCAGTACCCAATTTTAACATCCGAGTGTTCACATTACAAACACAAATTCTAAAAAGCTGTTGTTTCTCGTTGAGTGTAAATATTTGTATGCATGAATATGTCTATTTGCGTTGGTATGGCTGTTTCTGTGCCTCGGAGAGCACGTTAAGCCGTCGGTCCCGGTTGTCATACGAACATATATGGCAGTCGTTACTGGTAGTTGGAGCACACAAAGTCCAAATAGTCTAGGTACACAACTTCGATATCACGGAGATCATGGCAGTCGCTTCACAGAGAAAGTCAAAGGTCGGTCGCATAGACTGGCTAGCCGACCAAAATGAGTTGAGAAAATGCTCAGAAAATGTTGTAACTTTGTAGGTTGCCTACTTACTTCCAGCGGGGGACGCCGTTGACCGGCCGGGTGATCTGCCCTTTTTACCCGACTGCGCGACGCAAAGGAGGGTAATGTGTTTATCAGTCTATGTATGTATGTATGTATGTATGTTTGTTTCTATGTGGCGTTCTAGAGACCAAATCCGTAGGCCGATTTTGATAATTCTTACGTCAATCGATTCGTCTTAACCTTGCGAGTGTCACTAAAGACATTACAGTAATCAAAATTCACCACAGCGACAACCAGACGCCATATTGTCAAAAAGAAAAAAAAAAGTCGATGAACTATGTCAAGTGGGGTGTCATTGAATAGGTATTTTAAAATCATTTTTAGGTTCCTTTTATCATTTTTCATTTTAAACAATACTTTAGGACATATAGCGATTTAAAGTTGTTTAACGAAACAATCATTCTCGCTAATTTTCTTACTTATTGATTTAAGTTTTTATTTCAAATATAAACGATATGAAGGAAATTATGTCATATAATAACTAAAAAGTATAAAATAAAACAAATGATTAAAAAATAAAAAACCCGACTGCCACTGAAAAGACCAAAATAAGTTTGATAGCAGGCGGTACCCATTTGCCAATCATAAACCGAAAGAAAATTAATGGGTACCGCCTGCTATCAAACTTATTTTGGACTTTTCAGTGGCAGTCTTTCTTATTTTTTAATCATTTGTTTTTTATGTGGGCCATTTCACTCAAATCCCCTATTCCTGCCCTGGGGAAACCAAGCCATCTTTGTAGTTTGTAATACGAAGTGGCAAGCACAGTTATCCGCGTGGTGACGGAGAAAGAATACAAGTGTCACTGTCCCATCTCATCCGAGGCTACTAACGGAAAAATACGCAGACGATATCACTGCGAGAGAAGAACACTCGAAATAAAACCCTGTACCAACCCGTCTGGCCAGCGTGGAAACAGTAGGCCAAAGCCTCCCAACATTGGGAGAAGCGAAGCGCGAAGAGAAGAAGGAATTGACAGTTACATAAACAAGGTGAGATCCGGTTCTTAGCATTCCATGGATTCACCGTGCGGTCGCTGGGTCCATGGCGTGGTACAGAGAGGAACACTGTGACGGCGCCTGGGACTTGCGACCCAGGTGTAGGTTTAGGGGCCACCTTGTGATGCATCAGCGCTCACCTCCACCGTCACAAGTGTTCCCCCCTATAGTCGTTATTATATAGTATATATATATATATATATATATATATAGTTATTATATAGTGGTATATAGTCGTTTCGGAAAAAAGAATTTGGGCCCAAATTTTTTTTTTTTGATAATGTATGGGAATAATGTTCAACTGAACAGAAAAATGTATGGGGGTTCTAAAATTTTTTTTCTTTCGCCCAATTAATACTTCCAGATGATTTTGCTATCGAAACAGCCCAAATTCTTTTTTTCCGAAACAACTATTAAATCACCTTGTATGTAGTTATAAAATTATTAGGTACTTTGTATACTATTTCAGGTACAGCCCTGAGTCGATTTCCTTCGTTAAATACTTACTATAACTTTATCAATAAAAATGTTGTTTATTTATAAATGGCAATTATTTATGAAGGTCAGTTCATTAAGTGTGCTGGGTAGTAGAATAATCATATCAACAAGTAAAGTGCATTAAGTATAACGTGTGTCCGTCAGCCCAGGTAGGCGGCTTGCGTGCCGGCAGGCTTGCAATCCCACACATTTGCAGTTGGTAGCTATTAAGACAGCCGTTCAATTGGGTATTATTCCATAGTTAAAATAAATTATCTAACCGAGCTTATTAAATTAAGAATGGTAAAAGAGCGGTAAATATTGCGTCGGTTCTCATTTTATAGTTTTTATTTATTTTTAATCATCCACCCAACCTATATTATTAGCAACTGATTTGACTTTTTATGACGTCACTAAATCTTTTTTCATACAAGTTACCTTAAAACTTATCGTTTTGACGTTTAGTAAAAAGTAACTAATTTAATTAGTCCGTCAGTAGAATACTCAATTATAGACTTCATTTATAAGTTCTTGGTGCTTGCAGATGAGGTTATCAGGCATTTTTTTATACTACATAAGTGGTTGACAAGCACACTGGCCACCTGATGGAAAGAACCGTGGCCTATGGACCTATGCAACACCAATATTTCAGCCAGATACGTACAGCGTTATTTAGTAACAGACATCCCATACATTTTCACAATTTTTATTTTTATTTTTATCTAGGACACGTCAATTTGACTTCACCTCGCCTGATGTTAAGCTAAAGGCAAAGTCTCGGAGAGAGGGTCACCATCGCAAATGCACCATGTTAACAGTGGTGGCACTCAGCTTGACGGCCTCATTAGATGCCTTTTCACGCCACGCCAATGAATTTTAGTTCAGACTAGAATAAACCAGGGCAGGGCCTCGATTCTGCTAAAGCCAAACCATTGTGGTACCACAAAAACAGTATTAAATAAAAGACTATATTTAGGTCCAAGTCTAAGATATACTTATGATATTAATATAAAAATATCGTATTTGAAAATCCTCTCGGGTGTCTCCCCCGCCGGAGCCGGAGAGGAAGGTATGTCGGACTCGAACCGACTAAAATTGTGTGTCATTGATTTTTTTAAAGAATATTAGAACCGAAGTTACTAATTTATTCCCTCTAACCCCTCCAACTAAGCTAAATTGCTTGTGCTAGGAGTGGGTTCACGTCGGTAGTGTGTAAGGCCAGGATTCGAAACCGGGACCTCTCGATCGTAAGGCCGACTCCTTAACCATTAAGCTACCGAAACGCTTGAAACATAATAATAACTAGCTTTTGCCCGCGGCTCCGTCCGCGTGAATGTCGGTTATCGCGACCAAACAGCCTATATCCTTTCTCATGGTCTAATCTACCCCTATACCAAATTTCATTAAATTCTGTCCAGTGATTTAGGCGTAAAAGCGTAACATACAGACAGACAGAGTTACTTTCGCATTTATAATATTAAGTATGGAAGTACTTATGAATAATAATAATAAAACATAAAATAAACTCACGCCTGTATTCCCCGAAGGGGTAGGCAGAGGTGCTAGCACCCACATTTCGCCAGTTTATGTTTAGGTCCCAATGTAATAGGTGGCGAGCCTATAACCGGGCACTTATAAACCTGCGATAAATACACACATAACTTCGAAAAGCATAGAAAAGTCATTGGTGTGTGCCATGGTAAACCTGGCATCGAACCCGAGACCTCGTCTCAGCAGTCCATTGCCCATACCACTAGGCTAGGCACTAGGATAATAATAATATTAATAAATAATTGAGTAGGCGAAACCAGGGTCTTATTCCATAGTGCAGTTAAGTCCGTTGATCGTAACATCTTTTGCAGTCTTTGCTTCGAGTACCGGTCACGTTGTTAACGAAGTAATCATCATCTTCACTACCTACTGCTAGTTACCTAGTTTAGAGCTATGAGCAGAGGTTGACGAAGAGAACTTTTAGACTATGCTTAGGTTTGTGTAATTTTTATTTAAGCGAATATTTGGCCGTGGCTGGCATAATATTGGCACGCCCAGTTTTAATGCAGCAGCTTTCAAAATTACCTTTCATGTCTTATCTTATCTTATACCTTTAAATAACAGGGGGTTTCGGGGGCGATAAATCGATCTAGCTAGGATTCATTTTTAGAAAATTTATTAAAAAGAAATAGCTCGGTCATACCAGATATTTATAATAATACTAGCTTTTGCCCGCGGCTCCGCCCGCGTGGATGTCGGTTATCGCGACCAAACATAGCCTATGTCCTTTCTCAAGGTATAATCTACCGCTATACCAAATTTCATCAAAATCGGTTCAGTGGTTTAGGCGTGAAAGCGTAACATACATATAGACAGACAGAAAGACAGAAAGACAGACAGACAGACAGACAGACAGAGCTACTTTCGCATTTATAATATTAGTATGGATATGGATTTAAACACAAGCTAGATTTAAACTAGACTTATTTATGGCACAGTATATAAAAGAAAAAAAAGGAAGTAGGTATCTTTCAGTCTAGACAGTGCCTGCATGGAATGATAAAGAATAGATAAGAGTATGGTACCCAGGTTAATTTATTTTTAATTGTGCAATTACAATGCAGTAGTTATAGGTAGGTATAGCTACACATGCTTAACCGGTTCCATACTTTTTCATATCAAAGTAAGTTGTATGTAAAGGTGTCATGCTTTGTCGACTGTAAGTTGTTTTTTTTTATCGTGCGAAAAATCCCCACGGATACCACCCCCACCGGAGTCGGTGGAGGTGGTTATGTCGGACTCGAACCGACTAAAACGGACGCCGTCTTGGGTCTTTTGTTGCCAGAGGTGAGATTGCCGAAAGCATATCTCTCGCACCCCGGCAGACCCAGGACCATCTCTTTCGAGATGGCCCCCTTCGGGTTCTGGGGACCATAGTGTCCCCATCATGCCGCGGCCTGCTTCTGCTAGGGTGACAGACGGCTCCACCGATCACCCCCAGGCCCGCTGCTTTGTCGACTGTGGGTGCTTACTTATAGAACAGTCAGCGTTAGAAATTTCTTGACTACAAAATCTCAAAATGATCTTAAGACTAAAGTATTAAGAGCTAAATACCTAATTAAAATATTTTATTGATTTAAATTGTAAGCTTTTGCCCGCGGCACCCGCGTGGATGTCAGTTATGACGACCAAACATAGCCTATGTCCTTTCTCAAGGTCTTACTTACTTACTTACTTCCAGCGGGGGACGCCGTCGACCGGACAGGTGATCTGCCCCTTTTGTGGGCCATTTCACCCAAATCCCCTGTGCCTCCCCTGGGGAGGCCAAGGGGGCGTCCGGCAATCACGGCGCTCCGTCGAACCTACCTGTTTCTTTGCAGAATCTTACGATCTGTTCCACCTTCAGATCCTCAAGGTCTGTTGTTTCTAATGTGTCCGTCCCCATATTTTCCCATCTTGCTCTTGAGTACATGGGACAATATTTTGGCAAGCAGGCTGAGGCTGGTGTCTCAAGGTCTAATCTACGCCTATATCAAATTTAATGAATCGGCCCAGTGGTTTAAGCTTGAAAGCCTAACATATAGACAGATAGAGAGTTACTTTGGTATTTATAATATTAATATGGGTTATTGTCAGAAATAAAGGTGTGTACCAATATCAAAACGATCCGTCAACAGGAAGGGAGGGCACTTTGTTCATTAAGATTGAACTGTGAAAGAAAGAAAGAAAGAAGGAAAGCAAGAAAGAAAGAAAGTAAATATGTTTTATTTAGAAAACACAGTGCACATTTTTAGAAATAGGTAATATTTATTTTAATTCAATTTAATAATCTGCGGTAGCCTAGTGGTATGGGTAATGGACTGCTGAGACGAGGTCTCGGGTTCGATCCCAGGTTTACCATGGCACACACCAATGACTTTTCGATGCTTTTCGAAGTTATGTGTGTATTTATCGCAGGTTTATAAGTGCCCGGTTAATGGCAATAGGCTAGCCACCTGTTACATTGGGACCTAAACATAAACTGGCGAAATGTGGGTGCTAGCACCTCTGCCTACTCCTTCGAGGAATACAGGCGTGAGTTTATGTTATGTTATGGTAATATTTAACACTGTACCGTCCTGTGTTGGTTGTACCGTCAGCAAAAAACGCAACCAAGTACGGCATATCATCGACATATCAACCAAAAACGTAATAGTTCATATTACATCATAATATCAGTATTATCACATATTATTTTATCATTATTAATAGTATTTTATTGATAGGCACAGTCACCGTCAAAAGTTGCTGAACACTATCGAATTTACAAACCATTGACAAAAATAAAAAAAATATTATTTTGACAGCCTCTGTGCCGTGGCGGTAGTGCACGCGACTGCCACGCAGGAGGCACGAGTTCGATTCCCGCTCAGTGCAAATATTTGTACGCATGAATATGGCTATTTTCATTGGTCTGGGTGTTTCTATGTATGTATTTACAAAAAAAAGTTTATGTATAAGTATGTTTATCCGCATTCTAGATTCCATAACACAAGCTATAAAAGCTTACCATGGGTCTAGATAGCGTTGTGTAGAATGTTGTGGAATATTTATTTATTTATTCTGAGAACAACTTCTACAACTTTTGTTTATTATGTTACCCTATTTCTTAAATTATCATACTTCGTGCTAAGGCACAAAAACGAAGATTTTTTCCGCTTTGTGCCACTGGTGGCAGTGGCACAGAGTGGAATATATTGAGCTACCATTGCTGGTTTTTTCGATGGCGACTCTACCCTTTATCTATTAACTTCTCTATAAACTATTATCTATTTATTACACTTAACTATTCTGATTGTTTTGTACAAGGTGTTTGTGTGAATAACATTTTAGAAGTTAAAATAAAATTTAATGGACTTTTTATATAAAAGCGCACTCATTTGAATAACAACGATACATTTGAAATAGATGCGCTAAATGCCTCGGTTCAAAGTTTAATATTTTCTATTGTTTTGTCACAGAAGTTTCGCTGAATTTTGGATTGCAGACATCTAAATATTGCTAAACATTGCTCTCGGCTCGAACAAGTTACAGAAGTGAAGAACTACAGGAATATAGAAAACAGAATACAGTAGAAAGGATACATAATACAGAAATATTGAATAAAAACCCAGCCATGGATCAACTATCTCAATCACCGTACGAGAAATCAATTACATACAATACACTAAATCCTCATATCATTAAATTGGAATACGGTATTTATGGATCCCTATTTCGTCGACTCGCAGATATTGAGAGAGAATTATACGAAGGAGTCAAAATGCCCTTTAAAAAGGTCATCAAAGCGAATATAGGCGACTGCCATGCGTTAGGACAAAAACCTATATCTTTTATAAGGCAAGTTGTAGCGTGTGTTTCGTACCCAGAATTTATAAAAAATAAAGGGAATTTCCCTCAAGATGTGAAAAACAGAGCTGCAGAAATATTAAACGATTGTGGTGGAAAATCAATTGGATCTTATTCGTGTTCTTTAGGCATTGAAACTATTAGACGTTCAGTAGCTAGCTATATAGAAAATAGGGACGGCTGCAAAGCTGATTAGAGAAATATTATCCTATCACCTGGAGCATCAACCGCAATAAAGAGTTGTCTAAAACTATTCATTGATAATACAAATGGTAATAGATCCGGCGTCATGATTCCGATACCTCAATATCCGTTGTATTCTGCAACTTTAGCTGAATATGGACTGAAACAAATTGATTATTACCTTGATGAGAGCAAAAACTGGGCGCTGACGGTCGAAGAACTTGAAAAATCGTTTGAAGAAGGTTCCAAAACGTCTAAAGTCCGGGTATTAGTCGTCATTAACCCTGGAAATCCAACTGGACAGCTACTGACAAGAGATAATATAGAAACTGTTATAAAATTCGCTTATAAGCATTCCTTACTTATATTAGCAGATGAAGTCTACCAACACAACATTTATACAGGAAAATTTTATTCTTTTAAAAAAGTTTTGACAGAAATTGAAGCTCCTTATAATCAGGTTGAGCTGATGTCTCTTATGTCTATGTCTAAAGGTTACATGGGAGAATGTGGTTTACGTGGAGGATGGATCGAAGTTGTTAATATAGATCCTGAAGTTCAAGCTAATTTTTATAAGAGCGTATCTGCCAGGCATAGTCCTAACACGGTAGGACAGTCTGTGGTGTACTGCGTGGTGAAGCCTCCCGAAGAAGGAGAGCCATCGTATGAGCTCTATATAAAAGAGAAGACGGATGTGTTGCAGTCTTTTGCAACTAGAGCGAAATTAGCGGAACAAATTTTCAACAATATGGAGGGTTTCAGTTGTAATGGTTTGCAGGTAAGTTATTTATTTATTTATTAATTCTATTCCACCTTGTCGTCTTTATAGACGGATATAAAGAGAAGAGAAATTAGAAGTGATTCAAGTGTGGCTCAATAGCTCAGTTGGAAGAGCATTCCCCCTGTAAGGGAAAGGTCGTGGGTTCAAGTCCCACTTGAACGCTTCTTTTGTATTTCGAACTTTTTGTCGCTGTATTTCGTAATTCTATATATATTATTCTATATATATATTCTATATATATTTATTATCTAATTCCTCCAAGCCTTTTCCGTCATTAAACAATCAGTAATACGGTGATTTGACACAGGTGGTGATTACGTCAGACTCTTCTACTTTAAAGCAATCGCATCAGAAACTTTTCAACTTGGAGTTTAGAGTCTGCTTTACGAGTCTAACTGTGGATTTGGCTGTACTTCGATATTTTTGATTATGTCAAATACAAACCGACTAAAATCGCATACCATCTTGGGTCTTTTTTGCCAGAGGTGAGATTACCACTGGCATATTATAGCGGCCATCGAGATGGCAAACCTCAGGGCATATAAGTCACTAATTCAGTTATGATTTTTTTCTTTGCCCAGGGTGCTATGTACGCCTTTCCGCGGCTCGAGATACCTCCGCAGGCGGTAGAAGCAGCCAAACAAGCTGGACAGGAACCTGACGAGTTCTACTCGTTTAGACTGCTCGAGGAAACTGGTATCTGCGTGGTCCCAGGTTCATATTTCGGCCAGGAAGCGGGCACTTACCATATCAGAAGTATAATTCTACCGCAACTTGATTCATTGAGGGAAATGGTGCATTTATTCCAGAAGTTTCATAAGAAGTTTATAAAAGAGTTTTCATGAAATAGAGATAAATAGAGTATTATTAGACTGTTTATACTGTAGATTGATGGCGCTTGGTGGAATCTGCTACACATATTGAATAACACACTTTTACTTCTCCACTGACTATTACTAATTATACCCTGAGTATTATTAATTATACCTGCTTCATTCATTTTCCGACTAAGCGTTGGCGCCCACCAAACTGCAAAATTGCTCACGCACTTTTTAAGTGTTACTTAAATATCTACCATAAGTATGTACAATACATTCCAAAATTGAATATACGTCTAGATTATATATTAGTTAGCTCGCGGCAGATTCAATTCAATTTTGCAATGTATTCTACATACATAAGGTTGATATTTAACTAACACTTTTGTTTGAGCAAATTGCAGTTCGGTGTGCTCCAACGCTAATACGATAAATAGCTGCTTTTAACTGTATTGTTTTTTTAATAAGTAGGCTACCTGATAGAGAGCTCTTCGGTAGCTTAGTGGTTAAGGAGTCGGCCTTACGATCGAGAGGCCCCGGGTTCGAATCCTGGCCATTATAATACCGACGTGAACCCACTTCTAGCACAAGCAATTTAGCTTAGTTGAAGGGGTTAGAGGGAATATTAGTAACTTCGGTTCTAATATTCTTTAAAAGAAAAGAAAGAAAGCAAGAAAGTGTAGACGTCTGTAGGGAGTCACTCTCGTGCTGCCGAATACCCTATAAGAACAGAGAGTATCTGTGTCGTCAGTACAGAAGACAAAGCTGGGCCTCGATTCTACTAAAGCAAAACTACAGTCAAACCACAAAGACTGCATAAAGCTGCATGAAACGTTTGTCATTTAATTTTGGACCTTAGCGTATAGAAATAGAGTCTAACATTTAATGTCGCTTTTTACTGTCCCTGTGGTTTGTCTGTAGCTTTGCTTCATTAGAATCGAGGCCCAGCTTTGTCTTCTACACTGACGGATGAAAATCTCCACCGAGAACACTGGCTATCCTACTCACCACCGGGAACACAACACGAAGTTATTATGGCCGCGGTATTCTAATGGCAACAATTTAAATGCTCACCAAATATTTTTTATTAAACAATAAGAAAATAGATTTGAATATATTAGGTTAGAAGGTTAAGGCGGAAGCCTAGTGGAGTGAATAGCTCAGAAATTACGAAAAAATAATATTGAAACACGATTTGAGAATTCAGAAGGTATGCATCTTGATGAGCATTATTATCCATTCTGACAGTTATTATGAACTAGCTTTTGGCCACGTCTCCGCCCGCGTGGATGTCAGTTATCGCGACCAAACAAAGCCTATGTCCTTTCTCATGGTCTAATCTACCAAATTTCATCAAAATCGGTTCAGTGGTTTAGGCGTAACATACAGAGAGACAGGCAGATAGATAGAAAAAAAAAGACTTTTGAGCTTTTGCACGGAATACAAGTCTTGTTCACACCTCTGACAGCCTCTGTGGCGTGGTGGTAGTGCACGCGACTGCCACGCAGGAGGCGCGGGTTCGATTCCCGCTCAGTGCAAATATTTGTATGCATGAATATGGCTATTTGCATTGGTCTAGGTGTTTCTATGTATAATATGTATGTATTTACAAAAAAAAGTAGGTATATAAGTATGTTTATCCGCATTCTAGATTCCATAACACAAGCTATAATAGCTTACCATGGGTCTAGATAGCGTTGTGTAGAATGTTGTGGAATATTTATTTATTTATTATTTATTATTTACCGAAACCAAGTCCATTTTCGTACAGACAGAGTTACTATCGCATTTTTAATTAGTATGGATATGGATTTATTGGCAGTTGGCCAATGCGGAGGGAGGCAAGAATACGGGTTGCTAATATTCTTTAAAAAACAATTAGACCCCGCATTTCTAATCGGCGTTCAAACACAAGCAAATTAATTAAATGGAGAGTATACGAACGCAACTTTACAGAGACGCGTTGCTATGGCAACGTGTTATACCACAACAATACACGTTACCACTCCAAAACAAATGTGCACACCATGTATCAACGTGGATATGTGCACGCTAAATGTATACTTTTTAATATGACGTCACATATTGTTAATATCATCAAATCCTGCAAATAGATGCTGAGAATGTGAGTACGATTTTCTTACGTTTATTAATAATTATTAGAAAAATTGTAAAAAGTATGTCATGTCAAAAGATTTTATCAGATTTATTAATAATTATGAGTTGTGTGATAAATAACATGGCCTACAATAATAAATTTAAGTAAAATTTATTTTTGTGTATCGTCGTAAAACAAAAGACTGAGAATGCCTATAGCATTAAGTTCGCCATTGTACTTGTTCTACATAAAAATAATATCTAAATGAAAAATAAAATAAATAATATGTACCCGGAGTAAGGAGAACGCTCTCCCGATGCCGAAGACCTCTAGTGGTACTCTAGGTAAACTACATTTTGGCCAAAAATAATACGTTGTATTAGTAATCGTTATTGAATAAATCTTAATATTTATTTATTTAAAAACTTAACAGTCAATTTTGGTTTACAGAAAATCGTAGGTATTATTAAAAAAATATATGAACCTTTTTTGTTGACTCTACCTGTACAAGGTACACATTTTTTATTAGGATTTCTTTACGAGTATATTTTATCAGAGTTTTTTGTTAGTTTGTTTTTCTTAAAGAAGTGTTTGTAACGCAAAATGGGTTGATTTTATACTTCTGTTTCCGAGGTTAGCCAAGTCAAACAACTTAAATATACAATGTCAATTTCTTCAATAAAAAAGGAATTCTACGACGCGTTTTAATTTTAGTCTTAGTTTTAGTTTTTAAATGGTTTCTTTTATTTTATTTGTAATTAGTAGTTTAAAAATATTCATGAATAAAATTATTTCAGATTAAAAAAAAATATTTATCTATATAATTATTTAACTTTTTATTTCCTGAAAAGAAAAATATTTAAACAACACTGTTTATTTTTTCAGTAAACTAAAAATATACAAACAAAAAAATATTGAATAAATCAATAATGCACCGGTTGCCGGGGCTGCTCTTGTGCCTGCTAGTGACGTCACGGACTCAAGCAAAATGGGTGGAAGGAAGGATCGATACCAAGGACGTAAGTATTGACGTAAAACTTTTTTTATATACCGGACCTTTTATGACCTCACCTCGCCTGATGTTAAACTAAAGGCAAAGTCTCGGAGAGGGTCACCATCGTAAACATGTACACACGACAATGCCTATAAGTATGCAGGCCACACTAGTAACACGTATGTGTGTGTAAATCTAACGAGTGTATTATATTACGTTTCTATGTGTGCGTGTTGTATTAACTTGTTTTGAGACTCTAAAGTAAAATTGTCAGTCAAAACTATTAACATTATTGATATTGATCCTACCCACATTAAATAACAACTACTGTGCTCATCACCCGTGCGCGATTAAGTTAGCTTATTTTACTTCTGTCACATAAGTTCTCGTAGAAAGTGTCTAAGACGGCGGATATAAATCTGCATCGTATTCGAGTGTCGCGAGATCGAATCCTTGCGCGTCGAGCGACGCGACGTGCAGAACTCTTTTTGCCGTTTTTGTAATATATTTTTTTAGTAATAAGTAAATTTTATATTACATATTATAATAAGTATAAAGAAATTGTTTTATTTTCCTTCTTTGTTATTTTATATTAGATAGTAATACTATATAATCTATAATATTATATAATATTAAATCATATATATAATATTTTTTTTATTATACTTTCACATTTCGTCCTCAAGATTAGTATTTTATTTGTACTTGTAGTAACGCATAGTTCTCACCACTCTGCACTGTATTTGAGGGTATTTTTTTTTTTTTTTTTTTATTTAGTCGGGTAGTTTTCTGTTTCGTGTTTTCGATAATTTTGTTAGCGCTCATTCGCAGTTCAGTGCTCGACCACTCCACTTGTGTTCTCCCACTAAATAAAGTGTTGTAGAAAAAACTTTTCAAAAATGTCCAAACGTAAATTTGAAAGTTTAGACGAAGACTTAGCGCGTCTTTTTAGAAAAGTGAAAAAGTTAGAAAAGAAGATTCGTACTCGTAACGACGCAAATGCCAGTGAAACAGGTATGTACCGCCTAAGCTTTTCTTTTTAAGTGCAAGTGATATAAATTAAGTACCTACCAATTTCAAATAATGCAATCGAAATTGTCATTGGGGCTATTTCACCGCATTGATTTATAGTTGGCGCGCAGCTCGCTGGGGGCTGCGCCTAACTGATATTCTTCGATAACGCCCGTTATCAATATGTTTGCCATGCAATTTTAATTGCATTGACACTCACAATATAAAAGTTTAATGCAATCTAGATAGTCATTGGGGCTATTTCATGGCATTGATTATATTTGGCGCGCAGTTCGCTGGGGGCTGCGCCTAACCGATATTTTAGATAACGCCCGTTATCTTATTTATCCTAGATTGGCTTCAGCCAAATCTTAAAACGTTACCTAGCAGTGTTTACTGCAGAGCGCTACGTTTATGATTAAATTAATTAATTTCAAATAACGGTGGTATCGAACTACTGCCTATTATTTTAAATAATTAAATTTCCGTTAAAAATAATTCATAATTAAATACAAAAATCACTTACCTGCATTATCTTCACACATTCCAGTGCCTCTTCCGGGTGTATCACAAGACCAACTACCACCTATGGCGATCGAAGATCAAGATGCGGAAATTCCGTTTGATGAACATCCGCCGATCCCGGTTGGCTTTCTTTTTAATGAGGACTGCACTCAGTTGCCTATCCAAGAGCCCTACGATGCTGTGCCTGGCGATCAGGCCTGTGAACAGATTATGGAGACCCTAGATCAGGAGATTCCTACAAATAAAGATGATGACGCCGTGGTGGCACCTAATACTGCCGAATTGATCGAATTAGACGATGACATCTTGGCGATTCTAGGAGATGATCCTACCTCGGCAGTCAAACGAGGCCCAGAGACTCGAAAAGAGATCGCTTCTAGGTTTGAGCATTTAGCAGTTGAAGGTTTATCCAAGGATAGCCGAAAAGAATTGGTAAACAAGTACCCTTTGCCCGCCAATTGTCTCCACGTTGGTGCACCTTCTATTAATCCCGAAATAAAGGCGGCTCTCACTGAAAACATTTTAAAACGAGATAAAGGTATTGAAAGTAAGCAAAAAGAAATGGCTAGTGCCATTTCGTGCCTTACTGAAATTATTTCTTTACACCTTTCTGCAAAGGAAAAGAATAAGGTAGTTTTACAAAAACTTATGGACGTTGGGCGCATATTGTGTGATATTCAGCACGGAGATTCCGTGACCAGGCGTAATTTCATTTTATTTGCTGTAAAAAATGACATGCAAGAGCATTTAAAAAACACAAGGATAGACACATTATTGTTTGGGGAACAGCTATCGGAGACAATTAAATCAGCAAGGGCCTTTAACTAGTCTGGCGCTGATTTGAAGGCTGATACCAGCAAGACAGTCCCACTTAAAAAGACAACGAAACCTCGAGTTGCGCCGACTTTAAACCGGAAAGCTGCTCCCCAACGCAGGTCACTGGGAGCGGCCCAACATGCACAGCGGACCCGGGAGTACGCGACCCCACGAGCGCCACTTCCGCCTCCGCCCGCACCTGCATACAGGACGTCATCGACTCAGCGTCAGCCTCCTCAGAATCGTCGCCGCTACTAGATACAGTTAAGTACGCAGGTCGATTATCTCATTTTTACCATAAATGGGAATTAATAACACAAGACCCTACCATTCTTTCGTGGGTCAAGGGCTATGAAATAAAATTTTCTGCGCCCGTGTTTCAAAATTCACCACCAAAACCACAGGTGTATTCACAATCTGAGAGAAATCATTTTCAGGACGAAATAAATAAATTGCTTAAAATAGGCGCAATATCCGAATGCCAACCTTGTAGCGATCAATTTTTGTCAAGCATCTTTTTAGTACCCAAACCAGATGGTAAAAAGAGATTTATCTTAAATCTAAAGAACCTTAATAAATATATACCTACATCTCATTTTAAATTAGAGGACTTACGAACAGCACTTAAACTAATTACAAAGGATTGTTATCTAGCTACATTGGATTTAAAAGACGCCTATTTTTTAGTAAAAATACATCCAAATTCTAGGAAATTTTTACGGTTCTGTTTTGAAGGAAAAATCTACGAATTTTTGGTTTTACCGTTTGGTTTGAATGTCGCTCCTTTCATATTTACCAAGATTATGAAACCTGTCACTAGATTATTACGATCTGCTGGCCTTTTATCGACATTGTACTTAGACGATTGGCTTTTGTTTGGCCAAAATAAAAATCAATGTATGACAAATATTAATGTAACGAAGGAATTCTTGATTTCCCTTGGTTTTTTAATTAATGAGCGAAAAAGTGTTTTAGTTCCATCTTATTCATGTAAATTTTTAGGGATGATAATTGACTCGCACAATCTTAAAATCACCTTGCCGTCAGAAAAAAGATTGCGTATTAAAACGGAGCTACAAGAATTCCTTCTGCTAAAACGCTGTCAGATAAGGAAATTTGCACAGCTTGTAGGTTTGCTGGTGTCCGCATGCCCAGCCATTGAGTATGGATGGCTCTACACTAAAGAAATGGAACGCGCTAAATTTCTTAATTTGAGAGATTGTAATGACAACTATGACAATTTCATGAGCATTCCCAAATCACTGCTCCCAGATGTTCATTGGTGGCTGAGTAGAATTGATTACGCTACTCATCGTATAAGAAACGATCAGTATCGTATCGAGATATATTCAGACGCCTCAACTAGGGGGTGGGGCGCAGCTTGTGGGAATGAGACTGCCAGTGGTCAATGGTCAAACAGTGAACGGAAATGCCACATAAACTATCTAGAATTATTAGCCGCTTTCATAGCTTTAAAGATTTTTGCAAAGGATATACGCGATTGTCAAATTTTGCTAAGATTAGATAACGCCACAGCAATATCGTACGTAAATAGAATGGGTGGAATTCAATTCCCTCATCTCACACACGTGTCCAAACAAATTTGGCAGTGGTGTGAGAGCCGTAGTCTCTTTATTTTAGCTTCCTATATAAAATCAAAGGATAATACAGTAGCAGATGCTGAATCGCGCAAAAATCACCCGGACATAGAATGGGAATTGGCTAATCACGCGTTTAATTCCATTGTCCGTACATTTAGACAACCAGATATCGACTTGTTTGCCAGTCGCATAAATAAAAAATGCGATAAGTATTTTTCATGGCACCGCGACCCTGATGCAGAGGCAGTGGATGCATTCACGGTCTCATGGTGCAAATTTTATTTCTACGCCTTCCCTCCATTCTCTATTATCTTAAAAACTTTGAAAAAGATAATATCTGATAATGCTACAGGCATTATAGTAGTCCCCTTATGGCCAACACAGCCTTGGTATCCTCTCTTTCTGAGTCTACTGATCTCAGATACGATTACATTCCCACCTAACGAGAACGTTATAACATCTCATTGCAGTTCATCAGACCGGCAGATTCACACGACGATTACCCTGGTTGCAGGCATCTTATCCGGGGCGCGCTATCGAGAAGAAGTTTGCCAAAATCTTCCTTAGAAATCATGCTGGCCTCTTTGTCCAACAACTCCGTCAAACAATACGACGTATGTTTAAGGAAATGGTGGTCTTTCTGCCGATTACAGAATATGAATATTTTTTGTGCTTCTGTCCCAATAGTCATAGATTTCTTAACCCAATTGTTCAACAGCGGTTCTCAATATGGGACTCTAAATTCTTGTCGATCGGCACTCGCATTATTACTCGGCCCGAATATATCAAAAGACGACAGAATTCAGAGATTTTTCAAGGGCGTTTTCAAATTAAGACCGCCATATCCCAAATATAATGCTACATGGGACACGAATTGTGTCCTTGACCATTTGGACACTTGGTATCCAAATGACAGCTTATCTTTAGACCAAATTTCTAGAAAAACTATCACTCTCATTTCTTTAACTTCCGCTCACAGAATTCAGACAATTTCGAAAATTAATATTAAAAACATAGAACAGCGTTCTAACTTAGTCTCCATCAAGATTCCAGATATAATAAAGACTTCACGGCCCGGCTCGAAACAACCCATTATTTACTTACCTTTCTTTAGAGATAAACCATCTATATGCCCTGCCCAGTCATTAGTAACATACATCGAAAAGACACGTATATTGCGTCAATCAGATAACTTATTTATAGGACTTAAAAAGCCACATAATGCAGTAGGGACACAGACTCTCAGCCGATGGATCAAACGCACACTAGGTGAGTGCGGGGTCGATGTAAACATGTTCTCCGCACATAGCACACGACACGCGGCTGCGTCGCACGCGCACTCACTTGGTGTCCATATTGATGCCATAAGAAACACTGCCGGCTGGAGTGGCAATTCTAATACCTTTGGCAAGTTTTATAATCGAATAATAATAAACAATGATGATTTATCCGTAGCTAGAGCTATCATAGATAATAGTTGATAATGATGAAAATTTAGATATATTATTACTTATCACTAAAAGTCAGAATACTTTTTTATTTGTGTTATAAAAACATATTGTAATATATATAAAAATATAATACGATTTACTATATAAAGTTTTTGTAACATGTCTTTGTTCACATTCATGTATATTTTTACTTAATATTATAAGTAAAATTACATATTGATTTACTCAAATATTTATTGTTTCTATTTGATACATTCCTATTAACAACTTATCTCAAAGTCTACAAGTACAAATAAAATACTAATCTTGAGGACGAAATGTGAAAGTATAATTGATGATTAAACGAACTTTCATAAGTGAAGTTCTATCATAATTATACGAACATTTCGTCCGAAAAGATTAGTATAAACAACCCTCCCTCCCTACTAACCCTTACAAGAAATTGTATCAAATAAATCTCAACTTAATGAGCGCTAACAAAATTATCGGAAACACGAAACAGAAATCTACCCGACTAAATAAAAAAAAAAAAAAAATACCCTCAAATACAGTGCAGAGTGGTGAGAACTATGCGTTACTACAAGTACAAATAAAATACTAATCTTTTCGGACGAAATGTTCGTATAATTATGATAGAACTTCACTTATGAAAGTTCGTTTAATCATCAAGTAATATTACCATACTTATTACTAAAAAAATATATTACAAAAACGGCAAAAAGAGTTCTGCACGTCGCGTCGCTCGTCGCGCAAGGATTCGATCTCGCGACACTCGAATACGATGCAGATTTATATCCGCCGTCTTAGACACTTTGCTACGAGAACTTGTGTGACAGAAGTAAAATAAGCTAACTTAATCGCGCACGGGTGATGAGTTCCATTCGGCTTAGCCGAGCTTAGACGAAAACGCCCGAACAAGACATGATGCCCTATATTGTAAAAGGTAAAAGTATACGATGCTGGTACGAGCGTGTAAGTCACGCACATAGAAACGTAATATTATAATACACTCGTTAGATTTACACACACATGCATGTTACTAGTGTGGCCTGCATACTTTTAGGCATTGCCGAGTGTACCATGTTAACAGTGGTGGCACTCAGCTTGACGGCCTCATTAGATGCCTTTTCACGCCCCGCTTAAAGGACCCGGGACTGTACTATTTTATTTAACTTAGGTGGCAAACAAGCATGATATCTATCACGAACAAACAAACAAACAGATTTGTTTATACTGTTGATGGCACTTAGTGGAATCTGCTACACATATTGAGTAAGACACTTTGTACCTTTCCACTAAGACCTGGAACTCCCTGCCAGCTCACGTGTTTCCTCCTTTCTACAGTCCCGGGTCCTTTAAGCGGAGCGTGAAAAGGTATCTGATGAGGCCGTCAAGCTGAGTGCTACCGCTGTTAACATGGTACATGTTTACGATGATGACCCTCTTTCCGAGACCTTGCCTTTAGCTTACCGTCAGGCGAGGTGAAGTCAAATTGACGAGTCCTATAAAAAAAATTCACTATATTTTTAAATAGCGGAAAAGTACAAAGTGTCTTAGTCAATATGCAAACAGACAGATTCCTTAAAAAAAAATTTTGTGTTCCGGGAGGGTACTACCATTTCTAATAATCATTATTTATTAACTTAACTTGTGACTTTTTTTTCTATTTTTTTAAAGAATATTAGCTACCGAAATTACTAATATTCCCTCTAACCCCTCCAACTAAGCTAAATTGCTTGTGCTAGGAGTGGGTTCACGTCGGTAGTGTAATAACTTGGATCGAAACCGGGCCTCGATCGTAAGGCCAACTCCTTAACCACTAAGCTACTAAAGCTACCAACGCTTCATAGGATACTCAGGATACTACATACATATACTCACGCCTGTAAATCCCTGAAGAGGTAGACAGAGGTGTATTATACTCCCACGTTTCGCCAATAATAATTCTCGATCGCACGTAATAGGGGGTGAGTCTATTGCCGTCAATCGGGCACTTAGTCATGGGTTGTACGTTTACTGTCGGATTAACACCCCTATCCCTTAGTCGCCTTCTACGACACCCACTGGAAGAGATGGGGTGGCCTTATTCTACTCCACCGGGAACCAACACGGCAAACCAGTGTTTTACCTATATCAAACTGGGTCAAACAGTATCTCTTACTGTTGTGGATATTATTTTTCATCCCTTCTATTCGAAAAATGTCACTTCACTGTCACTGTAGCGGGGCGCAAAATAGCTCTTTTCTGTTCAGAGCCAAGCAGCGGGCCGGCAAAGTGTTTAGAATTTGAAACATTAACGTTCATAGAAATCGAACGCCAATTGTACGGATTACTGGCTGGTACGTGCAGGCTGCACGGCGCGGGGTGACCTGTGCTAACTAAAAAAAAACAAAGAGCGCCAATTACCTCTCTGTTCCTGTAATTTTATTACATTACCTATATAAGTTGTATTTTGCAAAATAATATGAGTTCTACGTCGAGTTATGAAAGTGACAATGCATTAACTCCTGAAACAATTATTATAGAAGCTAACAACGCCGCCGTACAAAACTTGTTACCCACGAAATCTCGGGAGAAATATTTTCTCATAGAACGGTGATGAAAAGTAGAGTGTATAACTTGGGAGCGAATTATTTTTCCCTCGGGTGGTGTACTTTGAATCCCTCGCTGCGCTCAGGATTCTACGTTAGAATCCCTCGCAATGCTCGGGATTCTATTCTAGAATCCTTCGCTTCGCTCTTGATTCAAAGTAGCGCCCTCGCCTGAAAAATACTACTTCGCTCCCTTGTTATACAATCTACTATTTTATACCTACCACCAAGTATTTAAGATTTATTATGGTTCTTATAAAAAAATTGGGTATTCTACTGACTAGTCAAATTAGTTCGATACTTTTTACTAAATCGTCGGCCTAATTCGTTAACCTGCTATGTCCATTTTAGAGAACTTTACAGGAGGATGAAAAAACTGAATAACTTCTATAATTTTATACTTATTGAAATTTCCTAAATCCCATTTCTTCAAATAAGTCCATCGATCATTTTAATGATGAAAATTCCTTGAAAAGCCTAAATAAAATGGTAAAAATCTGAAAATAAAGGAGATAGCTGGTATTCGCTTGGACATTTTTATTTTGGTTGGGATTAAGCAGGCTTTCGTATTTAATTTGCGTTATAAACTACGTACATAAAAAATATTTGGGCATCATAAATAATAGCAAAAACGAACAAAAATTAACAAAAATTCTCTAATATTTATTTAAAAACTAGTCTTATTTATGGTAATATCCAAACATAGATAGTTTGACTTAGTAATTAACAATCACAAAGGTACCAAACTTATTTCTTAAACAATCATAGTAAGTTCTTCAACTTCAATTAGCACACCGCAGTTCACTGCTGAACATAGGCTTCTCCCAATATGCGCCATTTCACCCGATCCTCCGCCTTCCGCATCCAGTCTGTCCCAGCTACCTTTTTCAGGTCGTCAGTCCATCTGGCTAGGGGGTGTCCTACCTTCCGTTTGCCTTCTAGTTGTCTCCACTTTAGGAATCGTCTGCTCCAAAGGCCATCGATCCTTCGAAGGACGTGGCCAGCCCATTTCCACTTGAGCTTGCTTATTCTGTGAGCTATGTCGGTAACTTTGGTTTTTCTTCAGAGAAACTCCAAGCATAGCTTGCTTCATAGCCCGCTTCGCGACTTCTAGGTTATGGACTAGCCCTACGTCAGTGTCCACGTTTCAGCGCCGTAAGTCAAAACAGTTAGGAAGCACTGGTCAAAGACCTTTGTTTTCAGGTATTGCGGAGAAGAGAACACTCAGTGTAGTTTGCGAAATGCAGCCCAACCCAGTTGGATCCTTCTGGCTAATTCTGTCTCGAAGTTGATTTTACCGAGCTAAATAACCTAGCCCAGGTATCCTACATATTTTTGGACAACTTCGAGCGTCGCCCCATCAATGGGAATTTAGACTCGGTGCAACATTTTCTTTGAACATTATCTTGGTTTTATCAAAGTTTACACCGAGGCCGACGCATCAAGAAGCATCATTTAGGTTGTGCAGCATTCCACCTACTTATTCCAGCGACTCCGCAACTATGACGATGTCATCAACGAACCGAAGATGTGAGATGTATTCACCGTTTATATTGATACCCCGCCCAGACCAACCCAGAGTTTGCAAGACGTCCTCCAATGCGTTGTTGATTATTGGGATTGAGGGATATGATATAGGTACCCCTGTCTCACTCCACGCTGGAAGTCAAAGGGTTTCGTCTTCTGGCCTTGAAGCTGGTCTTGCAGCTGGAAGGACATTGTGGCTGTGTCATACAGACATGTCAGCACCTCGATGTATCGCCAATCACAGGGCATCCAGAACCACTCAGGTTTCGATAGAGTCTAAGCCTCTTTCGTAGTCCACAGAAGCCATACACAGTGTCTGACTGTATTCTTGAGTCTTTTCTACAATCTGCCGAACAGTATGGATGTGGTCCACGGTGCTATAGTCATTTCAAAACTCGGCTTGCTCCCGTTGCTGGAACTCGTTGAGTTTACCCTTGAGTCGATTTGTGATGACTCTCGAGAACAACTTGTATACATGGCTCAGGAGTGAGATGGGCCTGTAGTTCTTCAGCTAGGTATTGTCACCTTTTTCGTAGAACAGTATTATAGCCCTCCCACTCTATGCCCTAGGCGTTAGCTCCTGTTGGATGACGGAATTAAAGACACTTGCCAGCTATTTCAGGACTGGAGCCTGCTTTAAGGAGCTCAGGCTCAGTTGTAATTCAGACATCACCAGGGCATCTGTTTTTCTTCAGTTGCCTGAGAGCCCCCTGTTAGTATCTCGCACTGTTCGACATCGGGTATCGCTTCGGTGTAATGGCGCGTGAGTGGGGCTCTGTGGTCGTCATCGCTGTGTCCCGTCGGCAAGTGTATAACAAGTGTAAACAACTAAGTTGTTTACACTTGTTAGATTCCATCCATATTTGAATTAAATGACAAATCTTGACGCGTCACTAACGGCACGTGAGTTTCAGAGCGTCGTCAGTACAAAACTGAGACCCCAACAGGATTTAACAGGTTTACGTTGTGGAGATTGACTAGTGATTAGAAAGCAGTTTTTCGGGCATAGGATTTTTCACGTTTTTGGGCTAATATTACCATTATTTCTTAAATGATACGGCAGATATTGGATTGAACTTTCGAATGGATATAAAATCTAAATTTTACCAAAAAATGGATTTGGCAGGTTAACGAATTAGGCCGACGAAATGTCAAAACGATAAGTATTAAGGTTACTTGTATGAAAAAGATTAAGTGACGTCATAAAATTTTGTAGTCAAATCAGTTACTATTATAGGTTGGGTGGATGATTAAAAATAAATAAAAACTATACAATAATAACCACCGCAGTTTTTACCGCTCTTTTACCATTCTTAATTCAACAAGCTCGGTTAGAAAATTTATTTTAACTAAGTATAGGATAATTACCCAATTACACAAATAAATATATCCACTACAGTAAGAGATATTGTTTGACTCAGATTGACCATAACACCAGTATCCTGATGGACGCTGACGGTTCGCTTCATACTATACAGTATGGATACGACATATAGGCATTTACGAAAACCGCTAACCATCCTGGTCCGTAGAAATGTAACCAAACAAAATTTAAACTTAAATTCCCTAATTTAAAAAAACCGAAATTTTCTAACAAAATAATTATCAAAGTAAATGTTGAAAATGAAACTATCCGTATAATGTCATTGATAGTTACTAAGTCATTAATAAATACGCACACGCCTTTACACACATACACATACACACGGTTTACGACAATAGGGAGGTAGTGTAGTAGGTAGGTAACTTACTCGGAATAGCGGAGCGGCAACAATGCACGGCACCGCGCCGGCGCCGCCGGGCCGTGCCGCCGGCTGGCGCGCTCACGTACCTACGTACGTAAGTAGGTACCACCAGATTCCGTAGAATCACAGGTTAAGACGTATAGTACGCAGAACTTTTAATAACACTGTAGATTGTAAATTTAAATCTTTGAAATTTTCAAAATGTCCGCCACTTGC
This sequence comes from Eilema sororculum, assembly GCA_914829495.1. NCBI lineage: Eukaryota > Metazoa > Arthropoda > Insecta > Lepidoptera > Erebidae > Eilema > Eilema sororculum. Next base: position 5,845,332 of record OU618561.1, read on the forward strand.
TTGAATACACAAATTACATCGCCGAACAATATTGTCCCGATTTCGATTCGGATCCAAAGCCATAGCTTTCAATTTGTTAAATGCCTCAATAATTCGGCTGCGCAGTGCTTCTTGACTTTCAGACACACGTGGATGGCACAATAACAAATACAGGTAATAATAGTTTTAAATAACACACAATTTCAAAATACCCAATAGTTATGAAGAAAACACTCACACTGGATGGCACAACACGAAATAAATACTTACTATTATAATAGTTGAAAATAACAATATTTAAAAATACATAAAAGTTAATTAGTGTCAATTTCACTCTAAAAAACTATGTCGAATAAAATCTCGATGCGAACATGCGCGCGTGCTCGCGGTCACTGGCGAGCTCACGCACGTCACGGGGGAATCCCCGAATAGCGAGTGAATATTTGAATGAATACACAGTGCGGCAACGTCGCATTTTACAATTTCTATAGTAATTAGGTTTTCCATATCTTGAATCAAATCAGGACAAGAAGTTTTTTTGTACTACTAAGGTGGCAGACAAGCACACGGCCCACCCGATAGAAAGTTATTACCGTGGCATATGGATGTATGCAAGATAAATATCCTTTTTGAAGAACCTCATGTTCTAGTCCCTTGGGAGACTCATAGCAGGGAGTTCATTCCACCGCCTGAGTGTGCGTGGGATAAAGTTTCTTTCATATCTTACAGTGTACACCGTTTCTGGGAAACAGTTTCAACGGTCCAACACCAAGCTATGCCGCACCATTAAGACCTGGAACTCTCTGCCAGCTCACGTGTTTCCTTCTTCCTACACGCCCGGGTCCTTTAAGCGGGGCGTGAAAAGGCATCTGATGAGGCCGTCAAGCTGAGTGCCACCACTGTTAACATGGTACATGTTTATGATGGTGACCCTCTTTCCGAGACTTTGCCTTTAGCTTACCATCAGGCGAGGTGAAGTCAAATTGACGTGTCTGTTATTAAAAAAAACTCATTGGCGACAGCTACTAGCTGATGGACTCACATGGACAAGTAGGAGTGGTCATAGTGTTCTCCGAAGCTCCGTGACAGCATTTTGGAGATGAAAGACTACAGCGCCCAACTTAGGGTCGTGACTCTTGAGGACTGCGTCGAAACTAGGACAAATCCGGGGAAGCCCGGACGGATGGTAACCCTAATAGTAATAAAAATTTTACGACTATCGTTTCTAATGCCGATTACACACTCGCTTACATTTTGTTCTGAATTAAATCTGAATCGTGAATGTAGAAATAAATTTATCTTAAAATTTGTAACAATTTCGAGTCGGTCTTTTCCTGTATGTAAAGTTCAAAGTATTCATGATCAATAAACATAAACACTACTGGTGAAATTATTAAGCATAGGCGGTTTACGGCGGTACATCATCGACCGCGAGGTCGAAAAATCCTGTCTCTGCCTGCCCCTTGACGCGGCCATGCCGTCCGCGCGGAGGTGCGGTACCTCAAACGCGCATACGCATAACCACTCTATGATCGAACCGGTCAATTCCGCGTTAAATACATAGGCGCGCGCTACGCGCGTCTATCGCCGTACCGCGTGGATGTCGAGTGTGAAAGAGTCCTTATACGTAGGCATACAATTGAATGAGAATTTAAAGTTCATTGAAAACTGCTATTCTACAGAGTGTTCACAGCTGATCAAAATTCACTAAAATTAAAACTCTTGTTTTTGACCTTAATACTTGACCGATTTTGTTCAAACTTTGCCCGTTTCATGCTAACAGGGTACCAAGTATGTGGCTTCAATTAATGCCTATATGTCGTATCCATATTGTATATTCATACTATATAGAGCAAGATCAAAATAATACTACGGAAGAAGTACTTAAGTAGCCCCCCGGACCGTTAATTCAACATATTACATAACCTAAATATTTTGTAAAATTTTTCTTCACGAAGTATGTAAAGGATAAAGTCAAATGGCAGGATGTTGACTCTGCCTACCCCGGAGAGAAATAGGCGTCAGCGTATAGATGTATGGATTTTTCATCAGCTGATATAATTTACCCATCAATCCACATAAACTCATCATTCTATGAATCTTTTCCGAACTCAGTTGCGATCGGCTTTCTTGTATTTTTATTTTACCGTGAGGGAAAATCCTTCATGGATGTTATGCCGGACTCCTACCGGCTAAAAACCCCCACGGGAGCCCCGTGTAAGCCCTCGGAAGGATGTCCCAGGACTCCCATCAACACCTACGGCTACAACGCGGCCTCGCCTAGGGGGTGGTACACGTGATATCCCGCGTCTATGGGGGGGTTTTCGGGTGTCGGCTTTCTTGTCTAACTAATATGCGGCTGAATTTCGATAAGTTACATGACGCGACTCCTATCTGACCTCCACAACTGGCGATATCGAATTCTACAGTTAGATTAGTCGGATTTTAGAGGGCTCCAACTACTCATAACGACTGCATAGATGTTTATATGATCTTCTTCTTCTATCGTGGCGATGACGCCTCGGCCCTCAAATTATCTTCTCCCAGTGTGCTGCCACCTGTATGGCGTTCTCCGGGGCCCACATAAGGTCCTGCGGTGTACATGTGTATGGGCATTCAGCACATGTTAACAGATGGGCCCGTTGTCTGTGGAGTAACTCCACATTCACATCGCAGGTCCACCCCCTCTGAGAACCCCTATCTGGCCCGGCATTCCTTGCATATGATAACCGGTACCAACGGCTTAACATGCTCTTAGATGCACGACCAGACCAATGTAAAAATACCACAAAAATATAATAAGATAGAACGGTCAAAATCAGTGTTCACCTGCATATCACGGGTGTCAACTTTTTCACAGTAAATAATACGTCACGAGAGATAAGAAATACCTCTATTTTTCAAGTTTACTTCTCCATTTTCATTCTAGAGTTGGCAATAGCACAAAATGGCATATTGACGTTATTTTTACCGATGTTATTACAAGCTAGTCTTAAAAGTACTGAGTTCGAAAGTTCCTGTCTCATAGGACAAAAATTCTCTTAAAAGTTGGCACGTGTTTCCCGCGCACATGGCCGCTCTATCCTAATAATATTTCCGTGAGAAATACCCATATTCATATCTTTATTTTTTATCGTGCGAAAAATCCCCACGGATACCACCCCCCTGGAGCCGGTGGAGGTGGTTATGTCGGACTCGAACCGACTAAAACGCACGCCGTCTTTGGTTCTTAGGTAGCTGGAGATGAGAATGCAGAAAACATAATATCTCACACCCCGGCAGACCCAGGACCATCTCTTTCGGAGTACCCATATTCATACCCTAGGCTTCTCTACCGCCACGCTACGGACGCTGAGCTGAGATCCTCACAAACTAAATTACTTATTTTTGCACAGAATTGGGCCTTCGTCGCTCGCTTCTGCTTTCTCTCAATCGAGGGGAAGTTCGAATACCTGATCGAGTATGACAAGGAGATGGGTATACCCAACCTGCTGCTGTATTATGATGACTATAGCCAGTGGCCTTCGGTATACCACAGCGACAAGGTTTGTAGGGTTTTTCAATTTTTTCATAATATCAGTATGTTCACTATAGTTAGTAATACAAATCGAATACATCATGAAATAGACTGATAAACACATTAACCTTCCTATGCGTCGCGCAGTCGGGTAAAAATGAATCTTTCGGGCGGGATTCGAACCCGCGATCGTCGATTTATATACTTAGTTAGCATACTTAGGGCCGGTTCGATCAAACGCGAGTAAAGTTTATTCCTAGAATAAACAGAAAATATGTAGGTGATGTTGCCTGTTTATTCTAAGAATAAACTTTACTCGAGTCACGCCCGAGAGATTATTTTTTCCTGATATATTCGAATGTATAGTACCTAAGCATATATTATTAATGCTTTAAAAAAACATTCAGACGTTACACTAGACTGACCCCCCCCCCCCCCCCCAAATCGTGAAAATTCTTTTATATTGCACTGAGTGAGTATCAAACCCGTGATCCCTGCGTACTGCGTAGCAGTCGCGTTCGCTACCACCACCCCACAACGCCACAACGGCTGTCATAATAATAAACAAACTTTATATTTCATTCAACATAATTACCTTCACAGACATGCCAACAACGCGAGGAAGTGCTAAACAAGGCTGGACAGAACCAGATAATAAGGCTATCACACTGGTACCCTGACACGGAGTTCTCTGGCTGTGTGCTGAGAAGGGCCAACAAGGAACTACCAGCTTCAAAAAGGTTAGATCTATCCCTATATTAATATGGCTGCTCCACATTGGTGCCGTAAACAAAGTGTCGGTAACTTAGTGGTTAAGGAGTCGGCCTTACGATCGAGAGGTCCCGGGTTCGAATCCTGGCCATTAGGTACACTACCGTGAACCCACTCCTAGTACAAGCTATTTAGCTTAGTTAGAGGGGTTAGAGGGAATATTAGTAACGTCGGTTCTAATATTCTTATTGAAAAAAAAAACACTTAGGTACGAAGTTACTTCTACATCCATTTCACGGCAGGTTTCACGATGATTGAGAGCGTCCCGTGAATGTGGAGGGCACGACTTGTGCCGTGAATTCACGGCGTGATTTCACACGTGAATTAGACGTGAAAGGAATGTTTAGATGTTTGTTACTTATCACGCTCAAAAGGAGACACTAAACACTGCAATTCTTGTATACAGCATCGAGCATAGCGCTGCGACATCCATAGTATTGAATTACAGTGGCGTGCGGCGAACTGCGGGCGGCGGATGGCGGGTCGCTGTCCCGCCACGTTTTCCGCTCACCCGCCCGCTCGCAATACTTAGGTTCGCCATAGTCAAACCTATATGTTTGTGTTACCGGCCAGCGGATTCCGCTGCCCGCCCCGCCGCTGCCACTGTAATTTCACACTTAAGGGTAACCATTTTACCAACGACAAAGCTTAACACACTGGGACCACCCTATAACTCGTTAGATAACACGCTAACCTAGCGGTAAGCTTGCGTCGACCACAGCGCTGCGACAGCCTTTAGTTAGTTTACCTGGGCTGTTCGGTATTTAGCCTCTTGATTGGGCCATTGTGCGTGCGACACCTTGAAAGATATTGTTATTGGTCGATATCAAGTGACGACACTCAGTCCCACCAATGACAACAGGCGCCTTAAGGCCGTCACGCAATCATGCCTTCCTTCAAGATTGCGCGACGGAAATCTCTTACGTATAATCTTGCCAGAATATCTTTTGAAGTTCAAAGTGCATGAAATATTTAGAGAGGTTTGGACCACGCAAAACAAAAGACGCGATTGCGCGCGCACGACAGTTCAGAGAGAAACGCTAAGCATGCGCTAAGCGCACATTCTTTCCTTCTCTTTCTCCCAAAATCGTGCGTGCGTGCGTGTATACTACCGCGTAATCCTGACGCTGCTAAAAACAAGCCCCGTCTCGCGACCCACTCTTTGAGACGCAAATGCTGTTTTCCTTCGAAATAGACTGTTAGTGTAAAGGGCGCTAAATATTATGCACCGCAACGCTGCTGTATGCTTAGTTAAAGTAAAGCCAACGAGACGAGAGAAAGAAGGTAAATAAAGCGACCATTACTGAGTTACGTTGCCATAACTAGCCATTATTTTCTCTGTCCTTGTCGCATATGTCTCACGTATGCGACAATGGCCGAGCGACAGCTGTCGTTGCGTGTTTCGTAGTACAGGAAAGCTGTCAGCACAGCGGTTCTAAACTGTCAGATCCGCCATCTTATAAGCAATTTTATTCCGGCCTGGAATGCGCTTGAAGTGATACGTCACAATTTTCAAATAAAAATGTTTGGAACCGCTGAAACTTGGTTTACCGTTTTTCTCTCGCTTCGTTGGCTTTACTTTAGACGATTGCACCGCAGTATTCCACAGACAACAGCTATCAATCATATTAATCCAATTTATTCCAGTTCCACCACAACTCAAAAACCTGGAACAACCACTTCAAAACAGAAGACCAAAAACTCTACGAAACTGGTACCTCCAGAGCCGTCGTACTACGACCAGTTTTTGAAGACGACTCCTCGAAGTACCAGGCCTATCATACCAGATGTGAACACTACCTGGTACGAACTGGTTCCGACTGATGACCTGAACTTTACCACCACTATGGTCCCGGAAGATGAGCTTTGGGAAAGCATCGGTTCGGAGCATAATGGAACTCAGTTTGGAAAAATGAACGATGTGGAGATCTTGTTTAGTAATGGAAATGGGAGTAAGGTATGAATCTTTAGAATTATTCGTAATATTCGCACACTCGAGCTATGGAATGAACTCCCTGGGCCTCGATTCCGCTAAAGCCAAACCACAGTGGTCGCCACTGCAAAAGACGGCATTAAATATTAGACTATAAAGCGATGCGGTTAAAGTTCAAATTTAATTACTTATTGCAGAGTACTTGAAAAAGTGTAATTAAACTGTTTTCATTTAATTTTTAACTTTAGTGGTATAGAAATAAAGTCTAATATTTACTAATGTCATTGTTAACTTTTGGGGTTTGCAGGGTTCCGTTCCCAATAACATACTGACTGTTAAACATAGATCGCATTTACGGATAGAGTGCTCGGCTGTTTAAATTCAAAACTCAAAATGTAACTCCTATTTCACACCAATTTCGGAATAAAAAATTATACCGCGATGCGCTTTCCCGCAAAAAATCAGTTACCATGTTTTGACTTTAAACAGCCGATACGTCAAATTTGACTGTTGCGATCTATCTTTATCTGTACCTAAGCACAGAATAGATAATTATAAGTATGTTATTGGGAACGGCCGGACGTAAGCTAATATTTTTAGAGATTATGGATTTTTCAAAATAAAAACAGCAGGTCACTCTTTTGGTAATTTAGAAAGTCATTTATTTTAATTTCAGTGTTGCCAATACAAAAAATCTATTCTCCGAGACTTTGCCTTTAGCTTAACATCAGGCGAGGACCTGATCTGGTGGTGACCTGGTGGACCGGAGGTGATCATGCGAGTCCATGATTTGTGCTCACCCATGCTACGAAATAAATTTTGTCTGAAAACTGCACAATGCGCCTAAGAAGTTTTCACTTCAAAGGTGTAGGGTCGGCAGCACGAGTGTAGTGTAACGCCCCTGATGTTGCATACATCCATAGGTCACGGTAACCACTTTCCATCAGGTGGGCCGTGTGCTTGTCTACCATCTAAGTGGTATAAAGAAATATTCAACTAAACTTTCATTCTTATAGCACAAAATCAAACGTTCCCTGGATCTATACGAGCGATTCAGACGCCGGCGTTTGAACGCTGAAACGAACAACCAAGGAAGTTCTGGTGAAACGGAGAAGCTGCTGGTCTCCTGTCACAACTCTAGAAGGTTCAGGTCTGCGAGGGAACGCTGGTGGTATATTGCCATCAGCAACTGTGAGAGTAAGAAGGTACGTGCAGGACGAGAAGACTGCTAGTCTTCTTATAAACAAGGAATGGTAGCTCTTCAAGACAAGGAGGCGCGGGTTCGATTCCCGCTCAGTGCAAATATTTGTATGCATGAATATGGCTATTTGCATTGGTCTGGCTGTTTCTATGTATAATATGTATGTATTTACAAAAACAAAAGTATATAAGTATGTTTATCCGCATTCTAGGTTCCATACCACAAGCTATAAAAGCTTACCATGGGTCTAGATGGCGTTGTGTAGAATGTTGTGGAATATTTATTTATTTATTTTTATTTATCTGGCCACGGTCCATCACTGTGCCTATAACCCCCGATGCAAAAACGACGGGGTGTTATAAGTTTGACGTGTCTATGTCTGTGTGTGTGCGTGTGTGTGTGAACGTGTCTGTGGCATCGTAGCACCCATACAGATGAACCGATTCAGATTTAGTTCTTTTTGTTTAAAAGGTATATTAGTCGGGACTGTTCTTAGCTATGTTTGAAAAAATCGGTCCAAGATGGCCGCCGCCACAACATGTCGGAATACATATTTCATCATAACTCCCTCAATATGGGTGCTCCCTCAAATGAAAGAGCTTGACTAGTAGAGCAATGTAAAAAGTATAAAATTAAATTAAATTAAAAACAACACCATTTTTTTCCAACTTTTTGGAGGTGTTTTTGTGACAGGGTTTTTTTAAATTTTTATTCCGACAGACAGGATTATTATCACTTTCACGTGTTACAACTAGATACAGTGCGAGGTAAAAAGGACAGTAACTTCATTCTGCGTATGTTCAGGGTGTGAAATGATCTGCCCGCAGTATAAGTATTTCTACAATATTGGGATCATTTTCATCCTCATGTTTGCACATCATTTTGCTTCACTATGTGGCAGAGCTGTAGAAAAATTCAGTGCGATATTGGGTGAATGAGCATATCGTATACTTGTAACGGCGTGCGTTTTAGTCGGTTCGAGTCCGACATAACCGCCTCCACTGGCTCCGTGGGGATTTTTCGCACGATAAAAAAAAAAAAAACGTATACTTTAATGAATTTTTTTAAGACCAGCCTAAGGCATTGTCCTACGTGAGCGTCAAAAGCGCCAACGCGACGAGTTTCGACGCCATGCGTAAATATCAAATGGTCGTGGTTCTTTATTATGTCCTACGTAGTGTCGCGTGAAAACGTCACTTGAAGTATGGAACATAATGTCACGCATGGTGACGCGTACGCGCGCTGTCGCGTTGGTCGCTCACGTAGGACAACGGGTCTTTAACTTTTTTCATTCTTGCCTAATCTTTTTTTTTTAAAGAATATTAGAACCGTAGTTACTAATATTCCCTCTAACCCCTCCAACTAAGCTAAAGCTTGTGCTAGGAGTGGGTTCACGTCGGTAGTGTAATGGCCAGGATCGAACCCGGGACCTCTCGATCGTAAGGCCGACTCCTTAACCACTAAGCTACCGACGCTTCTAATCGATTATACCCAATACTAGCACGTGCGAGAATTTTAATTGCGTGACGTAAGATCAGGTAGTTCTGTAGCCGTTGCGACACTATTTAATAGCTAGTTTCATGTAGGTAATTATAATTTTTCAGGGTCTAGACATCAGGTACAAGTTTTTGATGACAAATGGTCCGGATGGCGACTTTTGGCATGAACACTTCTCAGCGGATGAGTTCTGTGAGTATCATCTATCAATTAGCCTATCTTAGTCCACTGCTGGACATAGGGTTCTTCCAATGTTGGGAGCTATTGGCCTACTATTTCTACGCTGGCCAGACAGGTTGCTACAGGGTTTTATTTAGAGTTTTCCTTCCCTCGAGGTGATACCGTCTGCGTATTTTGCCGTTATTTCGCCTCTTAGGATACCCTTTGGATGAGATGGAGTAGTGATACTTGTATTCTTCCTCCGTCACCAAACGGGTCCCACCACATATTTAAGTGTCAATCAAAATAATACGCGAACTTTAGGCTTCAAAGCAGACTCCGTGGTTCCTCTTCCCGAGGAGGGCCAATCCAATAGGAATGGCCCTTGGTCCGCCGAGGTGCGAGGGATATGTCCAACAACCTCACCTTCGGCTTTGCACTTCAACCCACAGATGGCGTGCGTTTTAGTCGGTTCGAGTCCGATATAACCTCCCCCACCGGTTCCGGCAGGGGGAGGGTATTCGCGGGGTTTCTCCGCACGTAAAAAAAGGCTTCAAAGCAGAAACTTCAGACGTTATTTCGCTGTGAGCAATGAGCATGCTGTAAAGTAGATAATTATTACATTATTAATAATGCAAATCAATGTTGCCAATTTTATACAAAAATACTAAGTAGGTAGTCCGATTTTGATGCAGTTTTTAATTTATTGGTTTGGATTTGATTGGTGCATGTTCGTAGATAGGTGTGTTACGGCGACAACCCACTAGGGGGCGCTGCAGTAAACATTTTTTGAATATTTTTTTATAGTCATAGTCATACTCATTTATTTTTCAATATTGAACAATAAAATTGTTTCTTATTGACGTCAATTTTAATTCTACTTAATCTAAGTTTACCACCGCTTCCAAGGCGCTGGTGGAGAGGAAACGGCGCAACAAACTCCACTGCGGCATTTTTTAGACGTCAATTTACAATATTTATTTTCTTAAAGCTAAATGTGGACGAATGTACATTTCGCGTCTGGATAAACAATATAGTATATAAAACACTTTATAATTAAGAATTAAACTAAAGTTACATTATGTAACAAATAAGTCACGTAACTAGTACCATGCTGTAATTATAGCATTTTACGAGGGGCCTGCACCATGCTCATTATGCGTCGTGGGTTCTTCCAATTTTTTTAATTTTGTATACTTGTACACTTTCAGATGTTCTGCCAGTCTTGTTGGCCTTCACAGTCGCATACGTGGTGCTGATGATAGCTGTAGTGATGTGCAGTATCGAGCTGAAGTCTCGGCATTTGCTGCACTCAACGTACAAGCTGTTCCTGATATCGATAGCGACTCAGCACTTCGGCGTGACACTTGACGCCCTATCGTATGTGGGGTATGCAACCAATGGTGCCGGCGGTGAAGACGCTAGGATCATTGGTAAGTTATATTCGTCTGCGCTTCACTCATTTGAGAGATGAGATTATTGTTAATTAGGGTTATCATGATAGACGACCATAGTGGTCGCCACAGACAAGGAACTGGAAACGGTGCGCACAGTGAGGTATGAAATAGAAGATCAGACAAACCCGCAGAAGGACTGGAAAAAGCAGACCCCAACTTCGAGGTGAACGCTTCGGATGCGACTGGGAGTAACGCTAGGATGAAGAAGAAGGAAGGTGTGATAGGAACTTTATTCCTCGCAGGTTTAAGCTGTGGAATTATGTGCTTGCTGTGGTTTTTCCAAGCGACTATAACGTAGGGTTCTCCAAGAAGGACATCAGAAGGTTCTTAAAGGTTCGGCAGCGCGAATGTGACGCCCTGAGTGTACTGACCGTGCGTCCTGGTGTTACCCACGTCCATAGGTCACGCACAATAACCACTTTCCATCAGGTTTTATATATTTCTTCGGGTAAATGCAAAAATTACTGAACAGATATTGATGCAGCTTTCCGTTAGAAACGTCTTGATAGACTTACAATCTTACGTTAATAATGCAATTGGTTGAGTAGACCACAGATGTGATCAATGACCACCATACATACCATGTTTGACAATCTATGGGTACAAAATGTCGCGAAAACTGGAGGTCAGTTTTGGACGTGGGCAGAACCGCGGGCCAGCTAGTGTAATAATATTACAAACTGTACATTTTCTAGGTCAGTTCATCTGTGGCGTCTCCGAGATGACGTTTCTTCTTCTCCTGGTACTGATGGCGAAGGGGTACACGATCACGCGCGGCCGCCTCAAAGTCGGCTTCACCGTCAAATTGACCGTGTTCATGTGCTGTTATGTCGTCACTTATATTATACTCTTTGTGTACCAAGCCAAGGTAAGCATTAGTCGAGTATAGCGGTGTAGGATTCACCCTTGACCCCCCTCCCGAGGAGGGCCAGACCGTAAGGGATGGCCCTGGGGCAGTCGGGGTGCGAGGGATATGTCGATCACAACCTCACGTCCGGTCTAGCACCACGACCCACAGTCGGCGTGCGGTTTTAGTCGGTTCGAGTCCGACATAGCCTCCCCTTCCGACTCCGGCGGGGGAGGTATCCGAGGGGAATTCCACACGTTGTGAAAGGTGGGGACTTCGTGATCCCACACTCGAAGGGGTCTTCTGTGGCCCCGGGTCCACCAGGATGCGAAAGAAATATGCTACAGGCATATTCACCCCTGGCCCGAGATGGTTTTGGTTGGTTCGAATTCGACCTAGCCACACCCGTTTGCTCCAGTGGAGACCCCTCGGAGAATACCCACCAGTTAATCTCATAGGTACTCCAAAGTACGATAAAATAACGCCTGGTACGCGGGGGTTGCTTCTTCCACCCCATGCTTCTTCCCTTCACATGCATTACTTGTTAAGCTTCAATGAGGGTTAACGGTACATTGAGAAGCCGCAATGAAAGAAATATAAATAATTTATTAGCTCATAAAAATGGTCAGTAACAAAGATTTAACTAAAACAATAAACAATATTATCACATTCAAATGTATATCACGGTACGCTGTACCATTTTTTTCGTGCGGAAATCCCCTCGGATACCTCGGCAGGTTATGTCGGACTTGCTGCAAACACGCACGCCGCTTAAGGGTCATGGTGCTAGGCCGGAGGTGAGGTTGTCTTCGACATATCCCTCCAGCCACGGCTGACTCCCTTACGGTCTGCCCCTCTTCCGGAAGGAGGCCGTTGTCCCCGACGGTACGCTGTACCTGTTAGGTACATGTTGCTGTTGTATGCGGTCGGCTACATATTAAAACCTCTTTCTATAATATGAACTCAATCCGTTGATGAAATTGGTTAAAAAATAATCCTTGAAATGAATTTTGATGATCTAACAAATTGTCTTGCAGGGTTTCGATCCAGGTGAAGTGCTATACCTGTACCAGTCTCCGGCAGGGTATGGGCTTATCGTACTGAGAGTCATGGCGTGGGTCATATTTTCGTTTTCCACCTTGTACACAGTGAAGAAGTATCCAGAAAAAGTGAGTTTTACAATATCGTCCTGAGATTATTTTTGAACTATTGCGGTGTAAACTCTTGGTTTTTGTATAAAAATTCGTAATTACCCGACTACGGCGAAGCCAAAACGAGGGTTATGGTTTTGATGATGAGGCCATGTATGTACCTACGTACATTTGTTTCCTAATAGCTCCTCAACTACTTATTAGAAAATAAATTTGAGATAAATATTCCGTGTTTGGTATCAAATGAAAGGGCTTATACATAATAAATTAGTTAGGGGCAAGGTAAAGCTAATAAATTATTAGCTTTACCTAGGGGCAAGGTAAAGCTAATAAATTATTAGCTTTACCTTGCCCCAAAAAATTTTTTGTTACTTTTTAGAACGTGATTTTTCGGTAGTCGGGTTTTAGTTTTAAATAACTTTATTTTTATTTTCTCACGTGAAGTCCCGAATTTTCATAAAAAAATCCATCGTCCTGAGAGACAAATTACACAGACAAATTATTTAGCTTTCTTTTATTTTTAAGGACACTTCAATTTGACTTTACCTCGCCTAATGGTAAGTTAAAAGCAATATCGCGGAAAGAGAGTCACCATCGTAAACATTTACCATGTTAACAGTGGTGGCACTCAGCTTGACGGCCTCATCAGATGCCTTTTCACGCTCCGCTTAAAAGACCCGGGACTGTAGGAAGAAGGAAACACGTGAGCTGGCAGGGAGTTCCAAGTCTTAATTGTGCTGCATAGGAATGAGTCGTTTTTATACCACTTAGGTAGCAGACAAGCACATGGCCCCCAAGTGGTTACCATGGCCTATGGACGAGTGCTTCTCTGCCACTTAAGTGGTACCCACCATAGAAATAAAGGGCAAATTCTGCTAATTGTCGACCACGTCATACACTCAAACCACTGAATGTCATGTTTCAGAAAATATTCTACGGCCCATTCTTCGTGTGCGGCTCGCTGTGGTTCCAAGCGGGTCCCATGTTCATCTTGACAGCGAACGCTTATATAGGTGGGTGTTGTAGTAAATTCTTTCTTTCTTCTTTGATTTAAAAAAAAAAACAGTATAATAACAACCGAAATCCATACTTCCATACTAATATTATAAACGCGAAAGTAACTCTGTCTGTCTGTATATTACGCTTTCACGTTTAAACCACTGAACGGATTTTGATGAAATTTTGTATAGGGGTAGATTAGACCATGAGAAAGGACAAAGGCTATGTTTGGTCGCGATAACCGACATCCACACGGGCGGAGCCGCGGGCAAAAGCTAGTTACTAATATTCCCTCTAACCCCTCCAACTAAGCTAAATTGCTTGTGCTAGGAGGGTTCACGTCGGTAGTGTAATGGCCAGGATATTTTCTCAAACGCCATTGGCCTGAACCTACACTCATACGATCTTCCGAGCCGCCATTCGATTCGAGGTATACTTGGTAATTTTGCTAGTAGGTATCCCTTCTTAATACATTGAGACCGTGGGTCGTGGTGCACGTTAATTGGGCTGACTCCCGCCACCAGAAAATTGCGAATTGCCTTCACCTTTTTTGACAACTTCCTTAATATGCCTATCAAATGAAAGGGCTTTTAAAATAATGAATGAAAAAATTTATTGAAAATTTTAATACCCCACAACCCAAAAATATTCTCTAAAAGTTGCATCCTGTAAAAGAAGTCAGTTGGAGTGCTTATACCAGTTAGGGATTCCCCAAACACGACAACGACAACTTAAATAGTATTTTTTTTAAGGACACGTCAATTTTAATGCACCTCGCCTGATAGTAAGCTGTGGAGGAACGAGGTGTGATGTTCCTCCAACACAAAGGGAGGATCCTCCGACCAGGCAAGGTGATCACGCCTGGCGGGCCGCGGCCCAACGATTGTCGTTGGGATGTTATATATATATTGTACCAGCGCGCGAACTTCACTTTCGCGATGCAGGATTCGTAGTGACGTAGTAGTGGCGTAGTAGTTCGGCTTGCTGTCGCTAGATGGCGCTGGGTACATGTGGTATCGCCACATCACTCCCCTCCAAGACCGGAGGTTGATTGCGATGAGTCAGCTGTCTTAGCTCTCTTGAGGAGCGTGCCAATGCCAGTCTTGAGTAGTTCCATTTCGTCGGAGCTGGACGCCGCGTATTCCATTTTGGCGGAACAGTCATCCTCGCTAGTCCCAGTGAGTCGGGATAACCGCTGGTCCCGAAGAAGCGGGGCAAGTGCGGTGCTTGCGGTCCTGCGTTGAAACGCCCAGTGAGTTGGGGTTTGAAGCGTCGAGATGAATGCTCGGCGAGCCGCCAGTGAGGCGAGGCGAATCCTCGGTGAGTTGAGGTGAGTAACCCTCGGTGAGTCGAGGTGAGTAACCCTCGGTGAATTGAGGTGAGTAGCCCTCGGTGAGTTGAGGTGAGTAGCCCTCGGTGAGTTGAGGTGAGTAGTCCTCGGTAGTGACGGGGTGAATCCTCTATGAAGCGAGGTAAGTCTCCCGTGTAGTGGGGCGAATGCCTTAGATGCAGGCGTGGATGCAGGCGTGGCCGAAGGGTAACCAGGCTGCAGCGGTCGCTGCATGCTATGGCATCCTTGTAAGGGCCGAAAGTGCTGGATGGCGAAGACTTGATTACCGCTCATGCGGAAGAAGTGAATGGGATGTGACGATGAGAATGCTGCTGATATGCACAGCGAAGGTTACGTGAACAGATCACGTCGGGCTCACCACTGTGGAGGAACGAGGTGTGATGTTCCTCCAACACAAAGGGAGGATCCTCCGACCAGGCAAGGTGATCACACCTGGCGGGCCGCCAACCAACGCTCCCGAAGACCGCCGAGGGCCGGCGCAGCTGCTGTCCACCACAGTACTCCCCCTCGAGACCGTTCCTACGGTCGATAAAAATCAGTGAAACGTACTCTTCTCCCACTCCGTGTACGTTTCTCTTCTGCAGCGGGCTTTATGCGATCCACAGAGATGTTTGTAGCTTTGCCTCGCATTAGGACCTTGAAGAACTTCGGCGTTCGTTCCAGCACCTTGTATGGCCCAGCATATGGCGGCTCCAATGTCCTACGAACGTGGTCTTGCCTTACGAAGACATGCGTTGATTGTTGTAGGCTCTTTGGGATGTAAAAAGTTCCCTTTCTGTGCCAAGATGCAGGTGTCGGTGCGAGGTTGGCCATGTGTCTTGCGAGGCGGGTGGCAAAACTCGTGACGTCTTGCAGCGTGTGGTCCTCGGTAGGCGACAGGAACTGGCTCGGCAAGCGTAGGGGCTCGCCATACACCAACTCGGCTGGGGAAGCTTGCACGTCTTCTTTCCAGGCACTGCGGATGCCCAGAAGAACCAGCGGTAAAACCTCTGTCCATTGGGTGGTGTTGTGACACATAATCGAACCTTTGATTTGCCGATGAGTGCGTTCGATCATGCCGTTCGAAGAAGGGTGAAAGGCGGTGGTGCGAAGATGTTGCGCGCCGATCAATGATGAAATGGCCTTGAACAGGCCGGACTCGAACTGGCGTCCCCGATCTGTGGTAATCTGCGTAGGGCAGCCGAACCTCGATATCCACCCGGATAAAGTAAAGTCTCGCAAACAGAGTCACCATCGTAAAAATGTAACATGTTAACAATGGTGACACTCAGCTTGACGGCCTCATCAGATGCCTTATTTTCACGCCTCGCATTTTATGACAGCGATTTATTTTATACTTTTTAGAGTAATTTCTTTGGATGGGTTGGGGTTTATTTTTACTAAATCTACTTTTACAGATAAATGGGTCCGAGAGAGCGTGGTGACAGCAGTTCTACTCACCATCTCATTCAGCGGACACATGATGTTTCTGGTAAGTACCATCTTTAATATGACCCAACCGAAGACCCAAGACGGCGTGCGTTTATCCATACTTTTTATCCATACTTCCATACTAATAAAATGCGAAAGGAACTCTGTATATCTGTCTGTATGTTAGGCTTTCATGCCCAAACCACTGAAACGATTTTTTTTTTATAAAGGACACGTCAAGGCAAAGTCTCGGATAGAGGGTCACCATCGTAAACATGTTCCATGTTAACAGTGGTGGCACTCAGCTTGACGGCCTCATTAGATGCCCCTTCACGCCCCGCTTAAAGGACCCGGGACTGTAGGAAGAAGGAAAAACGTGATGAAATTTGGTATAAGTAGGCGTAGATTAGACCTTGAGAAAGGACATAGGCTATGTTTGGTCGCGATAACCGACATCCACGCGGGCGGAGCCGCGGGCAACCGCTAGCCAGCTTCAAATGGGTATTCAAGTATTCAGTCAGCCCCACATAACTAGACACTTACCTCTCCCACTGTTCCATACAAAATAGTTGATTTCACTGGCTAACCTAAACTAACTTTCATAGCGCGATGCAGGTTCGATATTAAATTTCGAAGCTGTTCAGATTGTGCGTGGCGGTAGTTAACTCGACTGCTAAGCAGGGGGTGTGGTGTGGGTTCGATTCCCGCTCAGTGCAAATATTTGTATGCATAAATATGTCTATTTGCATTTGTCTGGGACCTGGGTATTTCCGTGCCTCGCAGTGCACGTTAAACCGTCGGTCGCAGTAATTGAGGGTGGTTGGAGCCCTGAAAAAATCAATAACTGCCCTAAATTAAACCTTCCATTCCATATTGCCAATGCGTTTAGAGGAATCCCCCAGAAGCCGGAAGGGGAGGTTATGTCGAACTCGAACCGTCTAAAACCGCATACCGACTGATGGTCGTAGTTCTAGACCGGAGGTGAGGTTGTCTTCGACATATCCCTCGCACCCCGGCTGACCCAGGGCCATCCCTGGGAGATAAGATGGCAGTCACTTCACGTAAAATACGAAGTTTAGCCATAACGCACAGACTGGAACAGACCCCGGATTCCGTAATGAAAACTTCGGATGCGACCGGGACTAACGCAAGGACGATGATGATATGGTGTTGCCACACTAAACTTTTAATATTTATTTCAGATTCTAACACTACCAGTGTTTGCGAACAAGAACTTCCCCTACCACGTCCGAACTACCCAGATTGGTGTCATGGAGGTCTGTATTTTTTTAATCGGTAAAGGCCAACATACAGGATAGGACTTGAACCCGTTGAACCGTAGATTTTGTAGAGGGAACGCTATCGAAGCTGAAGGCCCCCTTAGGACTCCAGGTATAAAAAACCTAAGATTTAGATATTTTTAATTTTTTTTTTCCGTTTATTTAGCATTATTTACTCTCTATCGTGTTAGTAAAGCTAAATGAAACTTTAATTTTATTAAAAAAAACAATATGTTGAGTACCTGGAGTACTAGGGATCTTCGGATTTGGGAGCGTTCCCCTTACACCCGGTATACGTCTAGTATAGTAAACATTTGACAAATATTTTTTTACGATTTTACAGGTGACGAGGAATTCGGACCTCGACGGCTTTGGTCCAAATGCGTACCACCCTTCAACAGTTCCTCCTCAGACAGTCATCATACCACTTACTAGGTAAGTAAATAACATACGGATATTCTTTTTTTTATTTTAAGTACCTGCAGACTGCATCTATACTATTAGGTATGAGTGAATGTTCTGACGAGCTCTTCCAATTAGTCCCACCCTCTCCTTTCCTACACAGGACGACACGTGCAGGGCTAAGATGCCATTCATTTACGGTGCAGATATTCTCTGCTAGAACCAAGCGTTTCAGTGACTCATTCCTATGTCGCACCATTAAGACCTGGAACTCCCTGCCAGCTCACGTGTTTCCTTCTTCCTACAGTCCCGGGTCCTTTAAGCGGGGCGTGAAAAGGCATCTAATGAGGCCGTCAAGCTGAGTGCCACCACTGTTAACATGGTACATGTTTCCGATGGTGACCCTCTTTTCGAGACTTCGCCTTTAGCTTAACATCAGGCGAGGTGAAGTCAAATTGACGTGTACTATATAAAAAAAAAATATATATATATAATTGTAAATTGGAAATGTTTGTTCGCGATGGACGCAAAACTACTGAATGGATTTTTATGCGATTTTTTTATTAGAAACGTCTTTTATTAGAATCTTTTGTTTGGTTGCAATCAAACAAATGTAAGATATAGGTTGCTGTGGGTCGCGGTCACGGGATCAGTTTTCTGTGACCCTTTTTTATCAAATGAAATCCCCTCGGATACCTCCCCTACCGAAGCCGGAAGGGGAGGTTATGTCGGACTCGAACCGACTAAAACCGTACGCCGACTGTGGGTCGTGGTGCTAGGCCGGAGGTGAGGTTCCCTCGCACCCCGGCTGACCCAGGGCCGTCCCTTACGGTCTGGCCCTCCTCAGAGTTTTCTGTGACCTACCAGGGTCACAGAAAACATTGGCATGAAGTACCAGGCTCACAGAAATTTTGAACATTGATTTTGGATGAATGATTTTTTTTGTATCTCTGTATGTCTATACTTTGGAAAGGACATAGGCTATGGTTTAATCAATCTTAAACATCTGTTTCAGAAGAACAGAAGAGCTAATCGGTACCATGTACAGCCGCTACAAAGCATCAGCCCCTCCCCTATCCTTAGAAGACCAACTGCCAAAACTGAACGGAATTCCTAATAGGACAGAGTCCATTTCACCAAAACACCATCTCATCTCTCAAGATAGTACAGAAACGAACCATTCAGCTGACATAAGACCTACTATACCTAGAGACGATCTCCCAAGCGAGATATTCACCGTCGAAGGTCAAATTTCAAAATTAGAACAGCCAGTGTTACCAACCGAAATAATTCCGACAAATGGGTTACCAGGAGGGAATAATCTTTTGGAGAAATTAGAAGATGGGGATTTACCGCTGGTTTCTAGGGCGAGAAGGACTTTACTGGAGCCTATTAAGAGGGAGGATAATGTTCCGACTTGGTCGTTGGCTAAAGGACCTTGTATTGTTGGGATGTTGAAGAAAACCAAGAGTACAGATGAAGGTATGTAATATTTTTTTAATAATATTATGGTTAGGCCTCAGGACAGAATATTATTACATACTAAATATGTGGATGATGATGGTTCCCGGACCACCCCATCTCTTCCTGTGGGTGTCGAAAAAGGCGACTAAGGGATAGGGCTGTTCTCCATCCGACAGTAAACATACAGCCCAAGACAAAGGGCCCGCTAGACGGTAATAGGCTCGCCCCTTATTACGTCATGGGGCCGAAAATTATAATTGGCAAAAAGTGGGTGCGAATACACCTCTGCCTACCCCTTCGGGGATTTACAGACGTGAGTATCTGGATAGATGGATGATAAGTTTAATGACCTGCTAAACCAGTGATCCAAGCCAAACTCATTCTCACCTACACTTCCAATAATTGAGGGGCGAAGCACTGGTGCAACTTTCCACTCGAGGCTGGGGGATCAAATAGCAGTTACCATCATCGTCCTCACGTCAATCCCAATTACATGCATCCAAAGCTTGCGTTTCGTCACATTTGGTCCACTTAGCATTTGGTCTACTAGACGAAAACGTGCCTATTTCACATTTGGTCCGTTACGCACTTAGTCCTTTTCGCATTTGGTCCACTTCGCGAAACGTCCATTTCGCATTTGGTCCACTTTTGGGGATTTTATTCGTTTCGTCGCATTTGGTCCACTTGGTCCATTTCGCATTTGGTCCAGTTCTCAGAACGTCCATTTCGCAAATGGTCCACTTCGCGAAACGTCCATTTCGCAAATGGTCCACTTCGCGAAACGTCCATTTCGCGTTTGGTCCACTGTTGATAAAATGAGTGCGTTAAGTGAAATTTGCTTTCCTAGCTACGCTTAACGCCATCTCAGATTTATAAATTCATTCATTCATTCATTATTTATTGCACTTTGGATTCCGAGGTCTACTCTCTCTTTCTCAAATTTGGTTTCCGAAGATCCTTTAAACCATTTATACAGACAAAACAATTATAATCTGTAAAAAAATGTTTATGTTACAACAAAAAAAATCAATTGTAGATGACTACTTAGCGTTGAAAGGTGAAACAGAACATTCATACAGTAAGTATGGGAAAACAAGCGAATAACGAGTCACAAGTATAGACATGTTACATGCTCGCTGCGAATGTTATGTTACGCTTCGTTACGCTAGTCTGCACCTACATTTTATGCAGTTAGGACGTTTTTTTTTTCAAGGAATCTTGTGCCACAAATGACTTTGGTAAGATTAACAAAATATGGAAACATTAAAATTAATATATATTAAAAACAAACATATCTGCGGTATCCTAGTGGTATGGGTAATTGACTGCTGAGACGGGGTCTCGGGTTCGATCCCAGGTTTACCATGGCACACACCAATGACTTTTAGATGCTTTTCGAAGTTATGTGTGTATTTATCGCAGGTTTATAAGTGCCCGGTTAATGGCAATAGGCTCGCCACCTATTACATTGGGACCTAAACATAAACTGGCGAAATGTGGGTGCTAGCACGTCTGCCTACCCCTTCGGGGAATACAGGCGTGAGTTTATATAATGTATAATTAATATGACACAATCAATTAAGTGTATCTAATAAATGCCTATTGTATAATGCCTATTATATTCTTCCAGAACCACCAGACCTCAGCAACCTTCTAGCCAACGGTCGCAAAGTGCCACCAGTCAGGAATGGCCTGCAGCCTAGCACTGGGGAGATATCCACAATACACGAGGGGAGAATCCAGAGTTATAGAAACACCGTCAGTAAGGCCACCATAGACTTGTTCAGTGCCGGTAATAATAAGGGGTGATTTTGGGGGGCAAATTTATACATAATTAGATGTCAATAAGAGCCTAAGAGCAATAACTACTTACTTACCTTTTTAACTCTCGCGTTCCATGATATACAATAATGATAACGGGAATTAACGCGATCATGGTATCGTATAGATACCACAAAAACATATTAGGTATTAGACTTATAACATGGTGGTATAGGTACTTATGTAAGTACCTACTTATATCATGATCGCGTTTTTTTATCGTGCGATAAATGCCCACGGAGCCGGTGGAGGTGGTTATGTCGGACTCGAACCGACTAAAACGCACGCGTCTTGGGTCCTTGGTTGCCGGAGGTGAGATTGCCAAAAACATATCTCTCGCACCCCGGCAGATCCAGGACCATCTGTTTCGAGATGGCCCCCTTCGGGTTGTGGGGACCACATTGTCCCCATCTAGCCCCGCGGTTACGGGGAGGCGCATTATGCGCCGCCGCCGCGGCCTGCTTCTGCTAGGGAGACAGGCGGCTCCACCGGTCACCCCCAGGACAGCGCTCACGGAGAACGGAGGTCGTTCTGCGACCTCCGACGTCCGGTTCGCCTTCGCTCTGCGCGGGCTTCCCGGGCCCGGAGTCTAGTCCGGACCCGACCGGCCGCACCCCAAGCGTTCGCGCATCGTACCATCGCTGTGAGCAACGTGGCGAGTGTGAGGACTCCCACCCCCAGAGCCGCCACTAGGATAATCGCGTTAATTCCCGTTATCATTATTTTAAGAGCAATATTAAATCTAGATATTTTTAAATTAATTAAGTTATATTATTGATTAATATAATTGCTACAAAAGCAGAAAACACTTCTCAGCGGCTTATTCCACTTTTCCCCGTTGACAATGCCCGTTCATGGGGATGATTGAACTTTTTGTTCACTATTCCCCGTTGACGCGATATTTCTAAATAATGGGGATTAGTGAACCAAAAAGTTCACTAATCCCCATCACGATAAATTCTATTAGAACTAAAAAGTTCAATAATCCCCATTAGGTACGTTAAAAATAAAATTCTATAAATGAATCATTTACTTTTTATTTCTTATAAAGGACTGAATCTAATGGGGATTTCTGAACTTTTTAGTTCTAATAGAATTTATCATGATGGGGATTAGTGAACTTTTCAGTTCACTAATCCCCATTATTCAGAAATTTCACGTCAACGGGGAATAATGAACAAAAAGTTCAAAAATCCCCATCAACGGGGATTGTCAACGGGGAAAAGTGGAATAAGCCTCCTCAGCGTGCGTCTGCTGTATTTTTTGGAAACATTAATTTGGCGCCATAGTCAACCATTTTGTTTTTTTTTAATTTGTTCTACTCGTACATATTATATAGTAAATACTACATAGGTATAATTTAATCTATCGACAATTCGACATCCTATTTTTAATATGACTATGTCAAAGTCGATTTAGTAATTAAGGACATTTCGCCTTATTCGGGTAAAAAACTAAAATCATTTATTTCAGGCAAGAAAAATGCGTACCTAGGTACATCCGTGCGTTATTTAAACCCAAACGGGCAAGCAGAGTGATATTTAAATAACAGACACTTATACCTATTTCGCCGTTAAGTTGGTACTCATTATGTTAAGTTGCTTTGTAGTTTGTATATCGATTGACTGATAAAATATATACTTTAATATTATTACAGGTAAGATTGAACTTCGAACCAAGAAATAAAGTAGTGGTCTGCCAAGTTTAATGTTACCATGAACCTTATATCCACAAATTTGTTTTGGGCACAAAATCCGTAATAGTAACTCCATGGCAGATGTCTACGATGGTCTTCGAAGTTTCGGATATACGGTTCATGGTAGCCACAAGGCCTGTAAACAAAATGATATTCTATTAACTGAACTGCGAGTAGCGAGAGATACAAAGATTCACCATACTAGCCGGGCCGGCCGGCCCTCCAGTTTTAGCCGTGCCATATTTCGCAACCCCGTATCACTCCTATCCTATCCGTCCGCTGGATATTGGTTGCGCACTTGACGGTTTTTTAAAAATGGCGCGAAAATTTACATTCGCACAATGTCATTTTTTTTTTCTTTTTTCTTTTTAACACGCGAATGTGTATCGGTTTTAGTTATCTTATTCGATTAAATATACATCACTTCGTCCTAAAAATACGATATACAGTACGGCACTAGTTCATTCGATTAATCATAATGGGAGAGTCGATTATATTAGACCACTTTTGACTTGGCTTCGGATATTTAATTTATAAAAGAAATTATAAAGATTATTAATATGTCTAGTCTAGACACGCTGCAAAATAACAAAAAGAAATGGGACGAAATAAATATATGTATACATATTAATAATCTATGGGTACAATTTAAAATGTGGTACAATTTACTCGACCTTCCCCTATGTTTACAACGGTTAAATACATAAACGTCAAAATACGGAACATTTTCACTCAACAGCGATATTGTCAATAGAATATCACTTTACTAACTTTTAAACTCTCGCGTTCCATGATAAACAATCATAATAACGGGAATTAACGCGATCATGGTATAGGTACGTACGTACCTAAAACGTGATCGCGTTGATTATAGAATATCACTTTGTCGAGAGCCCTATACTATACGTATGGTTCAAGACTGTAAAATACTCGACTCGTTAGGTATACTTCATTAATTTGAGTGTGTGTGATATTTTCTAGTCATAGAATTAAATTGATTCGTAAAGATAATAGTTTTATTCCATTAACACATTGGGTTAATCTCTTTACCCCCGACCAGTACAATGTACCTACAAAGATTCAATTGGGGGAATCCCTATGCGTGATATTGTTATCTCTGAGTAGAGATAACTTTTTACCCGACTACGGCGAAGCCAAAAGGAGGGTTATGATATTGACAGGCTATGTATGTATGTATGTATGTATGTATGTATGTATGTATGTATGTATGTTCATTTGTTCCCTCATAGCTCTTCACGATACCTCATTTGTCCAATACTTATTAGAATTGGACAAAAAAATGGTATAAATACAAGCGGCTTGCTCGTCCGATGGTTATAGGCTATATGACGTGTCACCCAATCTTGCGTGGCGCCCTCTAGCGCTCATAAGGGAATGTATTAAAAAATAAATTTTTGATAAATATGCCGTGTTTGGTATCAAATGAAAGTGCTTAATAAGCACATTTCAAATATGTTTAAATTATTAGCTTTACCTTGCCTCAAAATAATTTAAATAAAAAATAAAGTTTAAACTAAAACCCGACTACCGAAAAATCACGCTTTAAAAAGTGACAAACAAGAAAATATCAAGGATAGCCGTGGTCGTATGCCACTTAGGTACTCTAACAAAACAATAATATATTCTAGGGAAAAGTGGCATACGACCACGGCTATCCTTAATATTTTCTTGTTTGTCACTTTTTAAAGCGTGATTTTTCGGTAGTCGGGTTTTAGTTTAAACTTTATTTTTTGAAGTTAATATAATATAATAGAATACTGTTCAATGAGCGGCCTACACTACATAGTATAAAGCAACGTCGCTTTCCGCTTCCCTATGTATGCTTATATCTTCAAAAATACGCTACAGATTTTGATGCGGTTTCTTTTAATAGATAGAGTAATTCAAGTAATTCAAGAAGAAGGTTTATAATGTTTAATACATGCTTAATATAGTAGAGGGTGCAGCGGGAACGGAATCGGACGCCACGCGGGCGGTAAAAAATTCGGTACAAAGTCCGCCGGGTCCACTAGTACAAAAATCTCTTCCAGGCAACCTTGTAGTCACTTATACTTTCAATAAAAATCGGTTCGTGTATAGCAAGGCTCCAATAATTTTGGGTTCGTACCCGAGGGCCCCAGTTCCTGAGGCACCCGTTCCGGAGGGACCCAAATACGATAAATATAATTAAAACCTATTTTCTAAGATTTTCAACTTGTAGAGTCAACAAAAGAAGGGGACTCTGGCGGAGGATGCAGTCGCCCGGGGCGAGGTGATGTTGGCGGTGTCCTTGGACATCTCCAACGCGTTCAACACCTTGCCCTGGAGTTGCGTCAGGGAGGCGCCCGTGTACCACGATGTGCCTCTCTACCTCCGCCGCATAGTCGGGGCGTACCTGACGGAGAGAGCCGTCATCTACCCAAGTGCGACCGGCGTCGGTAGGCGTGAGATGTCGTGCGGTGTCCCACAGGGATCGGTCCTGGGGCCGCTCCTGTGGAACATCGGATACGACTGGGTGCTTCGCGGTGAGCTCGCGTTCGGTGCCACCGTCACATGCTACGCGGACGACACGCTAGTGACGGTGAGTGGCGCTACACACAACGAAGCGACCCAGAGGGCCACGACCGCTGTTGCTCAAGTCGTGGATCGGATCCGGCAGCTGGGTCTCGAGGTGGCTCTGCACAAATCCGAGGCCTTGTTCTTTCATGGCCCTCGGCGCAGGCCACCCCCGGGATCCAGCCTGACAGTAGGAGGTACTCCCATCGACATCAAGCCCCGGTTGAAATACCTGGGGCTCGTACTCAACGGTCGGTGGGACTTCGGAGAGCACTTCCGAAGTCTGCGCCCCAAACTGTTGGTGACAGCTAACGCGCTGGCGCGGCTGCTGCACAACCTGAGGGGCCCGGAGGACTCCTACGCAGGTGTCGTGCGGTCCATGGCCCTATACGGGTGTCCCGTGTGGGCGGAGACCCTGGAGACCAGATTCATGCCCCTGTTGCGTGCGCCGCAGCAGAGGATGGCCTCCAGAGCAATTAGGGGATACCGCACGATATCCTTTAAAGCGGCGAGTCTCCTAGCCGGATCGCCACCGTGGATCCTGGAAGCGAGACCCGTTGCAGCACTCTATCGGTTCCGTAAGGAGGCGCGGGAGCGGGGATACGATCCCGAGCCCGAAGGCATTCGGGCCGAGAGATCCCGGCTCCACAGGATCATGGGCGGAGTGGGAGCGACAACTTGAGCAACCACGCGCAGGGCATGCCGTCATAGAGGCGGTTAGGCCCATCATGGGGGAATGGCTCGAGAGGCCACATGGCAGCCTCTCGTATCGACTGACGCAGATTATCACCGGGCACGGGTGCTTTGGGCGGTATCTGCGTCGGATCGAAAAGGAGCCAACGTCCGAGTGCCATCATTGCGACGCCAGCGAGGACTCAGAGCTGCACACGCTCACCGAGTGTCCGGCATGGGCCGGACCGAGACGGGAGCTAGTGGCGGCCCTGGGAGTGAGAGTTCTTACCCTCGCCTCCCTGCTCACAGCAATGGTCTGCGGGTCAATGCTGTGCGGACGCGTGGGCGGCCGGCGTCTCCTTCAGCGAGCAGGTAATGGTCGTGAAGGAGATGGCGGAACGGGAGAGGCAGCGCGAGCGAGCGAGACTCGCGAACCGCGCTGCCCGCGCGCGCAGGCAACTCGGGCGTCGGAAGTCACTGACTGACCACCGTCCCCCATGAGCGCGGGCCTGGGGGTGACGAGTGAAGCCGCCTGTCACCCCAGCAGAAGCAGGCCACGGCGACGGCGCGCTGAGAAGCGTGCCTCCCCATTCCGGGGGCGAGTCGGGGACACCGTTGTCCCCCCTCCCGAGGAGGGCTAGACCGTAAGGGATGGCCCTGGGTCAGCCGGGGTGCGAGGGATGTGTCGATGACAACCTCACCTCCGGCCTAGCACCATGACCTACAGTCGGCGTGCGGTTTTAGTCGGTTCGAGTCCGACATAACCTCCCCTTCCGGCTCCGGCAGGGGGGTATCCGAGGGGATTTCCGCACGGAAAAAAAAAGAGTCAACAAAAGAAGAATCAAAAATGTAGTTATGTGTTTAAGACGAAAGTAATTTAGGTATTTGAAATCATAATAGGTATACAATGTCGAATCATAGTTTTTTTTAACCCCCGACGTAAAATGAAGATGTGAATGTGGCATCGTTGCTCCCCAACGGAAGAACCGATTTTGATGTCGTTTTTTTTGTTTGAAAGGTAAATTGCTTGAGAATGTTCTTAGCTTTATTTGATTATATTATGTTATATATTTTATATTACATATTTTTTTAAATTGCTTCAACATAGGTATCAAATGAAAGAGCTTGACTAGTAAAATATACTTTGACAAATTAAAATCCAAGATGGCTGCCACCACAAAATAGCTGTTTACATTTTTTTCACAACTCCCTCAATATAGGTATCAAATGAAAGGGCTTGACTTGTAGATCAATTTAAAAAGTATAAAATAATGTTACGCCATATTCGTAACACTGCCCACTCCTAAGACATGCTCGTTCCGAGCATCGTTAGAGCTATAATATCGGGCGAGACTGTCAATGTGAACAACTTTAGCGGAACTTCTCGGCGATTTTTGAATTCTGTAAGTGACATCATTAATTTTTGTTATCACTTTATAAGGTCCTTGCCAACTGGCCTGCAGTTTCGGTGATAATCCTTGCTTCCGTACTGAGTTATGAAGCCACACTAGCGATCCTTCCTCAAAACATCTTAAATTCGAACTTCTGTCATATCGTGCTTTCATGTGAACTTTATCCATTCGTTTTCTTAGTACATTCGCATAACCTGTTATACATCTAGGTGAGTCAGGAGGGCATCCTGTGAGGATTTCCGCTGGTAGTCGAAGCTCTTTACCAAAATTTGTACGGGCCGGTGTTATGCAAATGCATTGATGAAGCGCTGTACGGTAAGAAAAACTTCGGTCGGATCTATTTTTCCTGATGAGATATTCGTCTTCTCTTGGCAACGTCTTAACCACTCCATTTCTTTAGCGACTCCAATCGGAGTATCCCTTTTTAAGGTCTGTACGTCGCCACTCAAATTAAGCCACAGAGTGTGTCAATATATCGATAAAACAGCACTAGTTGATAATGTCAAGTCATGATAAAAGGTGTTCTATTATTGGCGGTGTGACCACGAGTAAAATAAATTACTGTTGGTCACACCAGTGTAACAAGCTGGTGTGACCACGAGTCTGCCCAACTTCATACACCTATCTTTTGAGAAATGTTTTGTCGCGATAACCAACATCGACGCGGGCAGAGCCGCGGGCTAAAGCTAGTTTTTTCTATAAATTGTCAAACTTTATTCAACAGATTATCTGCAGATGGTACTTTTTACCTAAACTACTGGCAAATTACATTTATTAAGATGAAAATAAAACGGGTCCCTCCGGAACGGGTGCCTCAGGAACTGGGGCCCTCCGGTACGAACCCATAATTTTCAATCTATTTATGATTTGCAAACTGGGTATCGCCTGCTATCAAATTTATTTCAATCGTTTTAGCAGCAGTCGGATTTAGTTTTACCTATACCTACCTCCACACGGTGCCTTCTGGGTAACGGCAACGGAGACGGCAGCGTTTTTCTCCCACACTGAGGAGACGCAGCTACTTACGGCAAATACCAACCACAGGGGTAGTGGCTCTGTGACTGCGTGTCCCTCTGACTAGCAGGGGAAATGGGGCGAGCTGGTTGCTGACTGCAAGCCTGATGCGCCCCATTTCCGAACTTCTATGGGGACGCCGTGCTTCCCACTTCCGAGGGGACAATCTTAAAACCGTAAATGTCCCAAGAAGGATAGGGGGTCTGAAAGTAATGCCTTACTGGGTAACCTTACATCTCGGTATTTGAGATCTGACAAGGCGTGCGGATTTAGCTGGTCTGAATCTGACATTAATCACCCGTGATGGCCGACGGGATATATACTAGATTTTTTTTTCTTGACACAATGTGGCAATTCGAATAGGTACATTGGGAAAAATGAAACCCACGACCTTTACCTTACAGGGGGAATGCTCTTCCTACTGAGCTATTGAGCCACACCTGAATCACTTCAAATTTCCCTTCTCTTTATTTTCGTCTTTAAGGGTGGTGGAGCCATCTACCAACTTTCTAACGAACTGTTGGAACCAATGAATGATTTTTCAACCATTTTTAAACATTGATTTTTGATGACTCCGCTCAAATATTTGAATGATTTTTTTATTTTAAAGTTAGCAAGTTAGCATTATCAAACAATGTGGCAAATCAATATTCGTGTTAACAGGTTATAAATATAACTTTATTAACATAATTATTCTTAATACATAATATATATACACAATTCTGCCGCGCCCTTGTCGTCGTGGTATGCCCACAGGCCCACAAGGCACCGATTCTTTTGTCAACCATATTCATACAAAAAATCTTGTAGAGTAAATGAAAAAACGTAATGAACTCATTTAATTTTGAACTTTCAACCTATATACCGGGTGTACAGTCCACCAAATTGAATCATGACCCCCCTTAAATTCATTTTCCTTAGCGAAGAAAACCTAACGTAAAGTCAACGAAGCGAGAGAAAAAAGGTAAACAAAGTTTCAGCGGTTCCAAACATTTTTATTTGAAAATTATTACGTATCACTTCAAGCGCATTCCAGACAGGAATGAAATTGCTTATAAGATGGCGGATCTGACAGTTTAGAACCGCTGTGCTGACAGCTTCCGTGTACTACCTGTTGGTGACAGCTAACGCGCTGGTGCGGCTGCTGCCCAACTTGAGGGGCCCGGAGGACTCCTGCAGGAGACTCTACACGGTTGTCGTGCGGTCCATGGCCCTATACGGGTGTCCCGTGTGGGCGGACACCCTGGAGACCAGATTCATGCCCCTGTTGCGTGCGCCGCAGCAGAGGATGGCCTCCAGGGCAATTAGGGGATACCGCACGATATCCTTTGAAGCGGTGAGTCTCCTAGCCGGATCGCCACCGTGGATCCTGGAAGCGAGATCCCTTGCGGCACTCTATCGGTTCCGTAAGGAGGCGCGGGAGCGGGGATACGATCCCGAGCCCGAAGACATTCGGGCCGAGAGGTCCCGGCTCCACGGGATCATGGTGGCGGAGTGGGAGCGACAACTTGAGCAACCACGCGCAGGGCATGCCGTCATAGAGGCGGTAAGGCCCATCATGGGGGAATGGCTAGAGAGGCCACATGGCAGCCTCTCGTATCGACTGACGCAGATTATCACCGGGCACGGGTGCTTTGGGCGGTATCTGCGTCGGATCGAAAAGGAGCCAACGTCCGAGTGCCATCATTGCGACGCGAGCGAGGACACAGAGCTGCACACGCTCACCGAGTGTCCGGCATGGGCCGGACAGAGGCGAGAACTAGTGGCGGCCCTGGGAGTGAGAGTTCTTACCCTCGCCTCCCTGCTCACAGCAATGGTCCGCTGTGCGGATGCGTGGGCGGCCGGCGTCTCCTTCAGCGAGCAGGTAATGGTCGTGAAGGAGACGGCGGAACGGGAGAGGCGCAGGCAACTCGGGCGTCGGAGGGCACTGACTGACCTCCGTCCCCCATGAGCGCGGGCCTGGGGGTGACGGGTGAAGCCGCCTGTCACCCTAGCAGAAGCAGAACCTAGAAGAAGCATTCCGGGGGCGAGTCGGGGACACCGCTGTCCCCCCTCCCGAGGAGGGCTAGACCATAAGTGATGACCCTGGGTCCGCCGGGGTGCGAGGGATATGTCGATGACAACCTCACCTCCGGCCTAGCACCACGACCCACAGTCGGCGTGCGGTTTTAGTCGGTTCGAGTCCGACATAACCTCCCCTTCCGGCTCCGGCAGGGGGGTATCCGAGGGGATTTCCGCACGGAAAAAAAAAAAGCTTCCGTGTACTACGAAACAAGCAACGACAGCTGTTGCTCGGCCATTGTCGCGTACGTGTGGCATGTGCGACAAGGACAGAGAAAATAATCGCTAGTTATCGCAGCGTAACTCAGTAAAGGTCGTGTTTACCGGTCGTTGTTTACCTTTTTTCTCTCGTCTCGTTGGCTTTACTTTACATTAATGATTACAAAGGAATAATTGGCAAAGTAGGTCATGTTTCAATTTGGTCGATTGTTCATAGGAGGGAACCCGCAGAATCGATTCGATTTTTATCGAAAGAATAGATTTTTTATGGCAATATGTAGTTTACCTGGAGTACTACTTGGGCCTTCGGCTTCGGGAGAGTTCCCCTTACACCCGGTATATAAAGTCTAAAATCAAATGCACAAGCTAATCGTAATTTCCAACACTTACAAATAAACCTGTATGCTCTGCACATAAGCCTTGACTTCTGCACAATAAAGAGACTTCCAGGACCCCGCAGACACATAAGTGTCCAAATACATCTTATCATTACTAAAAAACTTCACGGTAACCGCCATTTCCACGATATGCGTCGCCCATAAAATCGAAGATTCGATTTTCCAATCTCCTTTGAATATCTTGCAGTCAGGAGCAACAGATGTTTGGGATAACTGCAACTGAGTTTTTGGTACCCATCCTTTTTTCTTGGTCCTCATTTGTAAACTACCTTCAGCTACCACTGTAGTCACTGAATTAATAGCTTCAAAACCGATGTTGTATTCCGACAGCCTTCCTAAGTCGAAAGTGTATAATCCATGATGCTCCCCTTCCGATAAACAGGATTGTATTTCATTCTTCCAACCTGGTCCGGATATGGTGAGCAATGTGCAGTCAGCTCCAATCACTGTTAATACAATCGTTGCGAAAGAGATTCGATACATTTTGAGATGAAATCGGTTGACGATTATTGACTTTTGTTATTGTAAGATCTTATATATTGTTTTCTTAACCTGCAGGTTATCAGACTGGTTTCACAGGAATTGTCATTCGCGTAGAAGTTATCATAAGGAACAAACATAGGGATGTGCGTTTCTAGAATAACATAGGATGAAAAGATATCTTACTGATATTGAATAACACACTTGTACTTTTCCACTGACTTTATTTCTAGACCTGACCGGTTTCGCCTTACGGCATTCTCAAAGGTTCACATTGATGTTTTAAAAATTATAATTCGGAAACACTACAATATTTGCATTTTTTCATGTGTGGGTAGTTTTTAAAAAATTCGGTATACCAGTTAAAACTAAATTTCCCCAAAATGTGGGAAATAATTATAAGTTATAATTTTATTTATAATTTTTTAGTTAAAGTTATAATTATTTCCCACATTTTGGGGATTTTTTTTTAACTGGTATACCGAAAAAAAATCATTCAAATATTTGGGCGGCGACATCAAAAATCTGTTTTAAAATCATTCATTGGTTCTAACAGTTCGTAAGAAGGTTGGTAGATGGCTCCACCGTCGCCCATAAAGACGGATTTAAGGAGAGGGGAAATTTGAAGTGATTCAGGTGTGACTCAGTGGCTCGGTTGGAAGAGCATTCCCCCTGTACGGGAAGGGTCGCGTGTTCGAGTCCTACTTGAGTTCTTCTTTTTCCCGATGTATTTCGTACTCGCGGTTACTTACTCTTACTTAACGCGACGTCCCATCACTACGTTGAATGAAAATCTACATTGGTGGGTGTTATCGATGTTAGCAATTAGCAATAATTTGAAGGCTATTGAACATAATTATGTAACTAATCTGATTTTGTTACGAGTACGGGATTCGCACAAGAATAAATTCATACAGTAAAATTTTCTCTCTACAATAACAGACATAATATATTTATATACTAGCTTTTGCCCGCAACTTCGTCCGCGTTAAGTTCGGAACTTTTAAACCTTCCCTAGACTTCCACGAACATTTCAAGACCAAGATAAGATAAATCCGTTCAGCCGTTCTCGAGTTTTAGCGAGGCTAACGAACAGCAATTGATTTAAATACTTACCTATATATTACACAGTCAGGTCATAAATTCTGTCACATCCATACTTCCATACTATAATATTATAAATGCGAAAGTAACTCTGTCTGTCTGTCTGTCTGTC
Organism: Eilema sororculum; assembly: GCA_914829495.1. Lineage (NCBI taxonomy): Eukaryota > Metazoa > Arthropoda > Insecta > Lepidoptera > Erebidae > Eilema > Eilema sororculum. The sequence continues at coordinate 5,878,295 of OU618561.1, forward strand.
TGTCTGTATGTTACGCTTTCACGCCTAAACCACTGAACCGATTTTGATGAAATTTGGTATAGGGATAGGTTAGACCTTGAGAAAGGACATAGGCTATGTTTCGTCGCGATAACTGACATCCACGCGGGCGGAGCCGCGGGCAAAAGCTAGTGTTTAATATAAAATAATTGAGACAAGTTCATTCATTATTGTAACCATTTATATACCGAAATGAACTTAACAAAACAGATTCTTATGACAATAAAGTTTATTCAAAATGACCTCCGTGATTTTGAATACAGGCCTTCAATCTGTGCGGCCAGTCGTCTATCGCAGCACGAACGAGGTCCATGTCAATACCAGCGGCTGCCTTAATCAAGGATGTCTTGAGTGACTCCAAATTGGGATGAGGCTTTGAGCACGCCTTTTCCTCCAAGTGTTGCCATATCTTGTAATCTAACGGACTCAAATCTGGACTGGAGGAGGGCCAATCTTCGTGCCGGATGAAGTCGATTTCACGCGCCGCCAGCCAGTCTTGTGTGCTCTTCGCTCTATGAGCTGGCGCCGAATCTTGTTGGAATACTCAGTGCCTGTTATTGAACATGGTATGAGAAACAGGTTCCACAAGGTTCGTCAGGACTGTATTTTGATACACAACTGCATTCGTTTTTACACCTTTCTCACAAAAATGTACCTCTGGTATGGTTTGGAGTTTCATAATTGGGCTATTATGAAACTCCAAACCATACCATGAGCGAAGATGGAAAATGACCTCGTTGGACACGGGGAATATGGTTGCTCGCTTCTTCACTACTGTGTGCGTACACCTTATCATTTTGTTTGTTGTAGCTCTCTTCCACGGTAAATGTTTTCATCCGATAAAAGAATTTCTCGATATTTTTTTCCGGTGTACCGCTTCAACAAAGTGCGGTATTTCTTCAGGCTCAGGTCCATTAGACGAGCATTCAAACGATGTCCTGTTTTTCTTCGATATGCCCGAAGCCCTAGTCTTCATTTAACACCCTTTTCACCGTGGTTCTGCTTAACCCCATCTGAAGGGCCAACAGTTTCTGCTTACGTTTGGGATTTCTTTGAATTCGCACCTTCACAGCTTTTATCACTGCTGGAGTCCTAACAGACCGAGGGCGACCACTTCTTGACCTGTCATCTACGCTAGACGTCATTTATTGATTTTGTAAACTAATTACTAATTATAAGGGAATGTCAAGATTGTGTTTCATGGTCACAAAAACAAAAAATAAAAGTAACAAATTCATAACATAAACATAAACTCACGCCTGTATTCCCCAAAGGAGCAGACAGTGGTGCTAGCACCCACAAGTAGGTAACAAATTATCAGCAGATTTTCAGAAATTTACATTCTCTCTATAGGTACATTTCAATAACTATAATTTTCGATAATACGTAATAGGGGGCGAGACTATTGTCGTCAATTTGGCGCGTTATTATTGACTTTTGGATGTAGAATAGTAGTTAGTCGGTTTCTACGAGACGAGATGGTGTGGCCCTATTCTACTCTACCGTCTACCGGGCAATTTACTGAGTATCAAAAGCTGTGACTAAAGTAAAGCCAACGAAGCGAGAGAAAAAAGGTAAACAAAGTCTCAGCGGTTCCAAACATTTCCATTTGAAAATTATTACGTATCACTTCAAGCGCATTCCAGACAGGAATGAATAGCTCATAAGATGGCGGATCATACAGTTTAGAACCGCTGTGCTGACAGCTTTCCTGTACTACGAAACACGCAACGACAGCTGTCGTTCGGCCATTGTCGCGTACATGTGACATGTGCGACAATGCAGAGACAATAATCGCTAGTTATCGCAACGTAACTCAGTAATGATCGCTTTGTTTACCTTTTTCTCTCGTCTCGTTGGCTTTACTTTAGGTACTTAGGCACTTGGACTATTTTCCATTCTTCACGTAACATGATATGATACAAATAGTTCATGTACACCCGACCGACTTTGAACCTTCATTTTTTTTATACCCCTTAGGTCTGCCACTGGATGGAAAGTGGTTACCGTGGCCTACTTATGCAACACCAGGGGAGTTATACTCGTGCTGCAGACCCTGAAGAAACCTTCTAATGCCCTTCTTGAAGAACCCTATATTGAAAAGTCGTTACCATAGCCTATGGGACGTATGCAACACCAGGGGCCTTATACTCGTGCTGCCGACCCTGAAGAAACCTTCTAATGTCCTTCATGAAGAACCCCATATTGAAGCGGGATGAAGTTTCTTTCATAGCGCGGAGGTTAAAAAAAAAGACATATCAGAATAATATTTTTTATTTTTTTAACAAAATAAACACCAAATGGTATCCCAAAATGCCTACAATCTATTAACAACTTCGAGTACTGCATTAACAAAATTATTATATAAATATTTAATAGTGAGTACATTATAGTTTTCATATTTATTAATATCGGTACCTTTACAAATAATAATCAACATGGTGAAACATTGAATTTTCATACAAATCGGTAAAGAGGTGAATATGTATCAAGGGGTGAATTGGAATAAAATAATCAAATAAAATTTTCATTTTTTTTTAAATGAAACTGTGACACATATATAAATTATGAGTATTGCGCAGTTGACAGTGACATCCGGTCATTCGGAGAGAGTCGGTCGGGCCGAGCGGACGTGCTGTGAACTGTGTACTTACCTACTCACTAAATAACAGTGTTTTATTGTGCAAAGTAGTGAACACCACAGAAACTATAGACTATTTCAGTCATCCAGATAATTTAATGAAATATCTGAGTATTTCGTAAATTTGTTTAAAACATATATTCAAAAATGACTTTGACCATTTTATCTGTATTCACCCCCTGAAGATATTCACCTCGTTTTACTGTACATATAATGAATAATGAAAATAAAACGGGTCCGAAGCTTCGGATATATATTTCGTGATACTGTTTCTAAACTTATCCTTGATTTTGTTCACAATATGATTCATATTTGTGTTATAAACGATAACTTCTATCTGTTCTACTAAACCGGCTTCTTGAACAAAAATAGTTTCACGGTTCCAGGGCGAGGCAGGATTGAATATCGAATTTAAAATATGACAAAATAACTAGAAAAATAAGTTGATGAATTTTGAAACCTATATGTATAGGAATTGAGCGCGTTTTTGGAATGTCATCTGTATAAAAGTTACAAAATTTGCGCTTTGTTGCTGGTGAATTGGTGGTCTTAATTAATAGCGAAACTTTCTGTATCGTGTAGCAGTCCAAAAGTCATTGTATTTGTTTATTATAAATCGAAATTATAAAGCTGCAATAGAAGCAATATCAAAAATTTCGTTAGTATTTTCTTTAAAGTGTATTATTATAAAGAAAAAGCGTCGAAAGAAGTAAAATTGTGCGTGAATATTTCATTCAAATTACTATCATCGAGTCATCCATACTTGATTTTATAATGCGAAAGTAATTCTGCCTGTCTGTCTGTATGTTACGCTTTCACGGCTAAACCACTGAACGGATTTTGATCAAATTTGGTATAGGGGTAGATTAAACCATGAGAAAAGACATAGGCTATGTTTGGTCGCGATAACCGATATCCACGCGGGCGGAGCCGCGGGCGAAAGCTAGTTATTATTAAGTGTGAATAATATTTGAGCAAAGGAGTGAGCAGTATAATATACAGGCTGACGATATAATCAGTCGAAACATTTAAGGACACGATTCAGGCTACGATAGTTAGCTCGAATTAATAAAAAAATACAATTACCTACATTTTTTATAAGAATCAGTATTCTAAGTCCAAATTAATCAAAAAGGTCATACATACATAATAGAGAACTACTAGCGAAACGATCGATGGGTTTTCAGCCTAAATAATACAGATCAAGGTCACTTGACCTGGAACTGTGTACAGGTCAAGGTCAAATGACACATTAACAACTGTCAGAACAAAATGTCATATGCGCCTGTTTAGGATACAGACTATTTTTTAATTAGAATGTGAAAGGTGATTAGAAGGTGAAATCAGTTATAATTATATAATTTAAATCAGATTCTTTTTACGTATATTTAACAGTGCTAAAGACAGTTATAAAATAAGATGTTGAATTCTCTATTAACCTGTGTTGACACGAGGTATCGATAAAAGGGTGAATAGGCTCAAGGGGCGAATAGGCTCAGGGGTGAATAGAAATAAACGTCAAATATATTTTGCACTCATCTCTCTTTAAGTGAACTATGCAGAATCATTAGATATCTGGTTGGACACTATAATTTTGTAATATAAATTATTCAACAGTTTTTAATGAGAATTTTATTTATATTCACCCCGTGGCCCTATTCAACCTTTGACTGTATTCACCCCGTATTAACTATTAATAACCCTATCCCTTTAATCATAATGATAGAGAATACATACGAACTAAATTATTTCATAGCCAAAAATATTTAATCGAAAGGTGAATTTAAATATTGCATATGATTACATCATTATTTCATTATTAAAAATAAAGAACTAACATAAATGCATTAATATACACAAAGTATTATTTTATTACATTATTGTGTTTAATTAATAATCAAATGGTACGAAAAGAAAATGAGCTGAATATCTTGAATGAACATACGATTATGAATTATATGAAAAAAAAAATTGTATAGTATGAATTTCGCCGTAGCACCAACACTACATTAAATGTCTATAAGAATTTATAATTATGCGATAGACGATACTAAAAGGTCGGGTACACCGTTGTCCCCCCTCCCGAGGAGGGCCAGACCGTAAGGGATGGCCCTGGATCAGCTGGGGTGCGAGGGATATGTCGAAGACAACCTCACCTCCGGCCTAGCACCACGACCCACAGTCGGCGTGCGGTTTTAGTCAGTTCGAGTCCGACATAACCTCCCCTTACGGCTCCAGCGGGGGAAAAAGAAACTAACAAAAATACAGTCAACTCTACAACTAGAACGAGTACCTAAAGCTGTACTTCGGTTCATACCAGGTTTGGTGGGCCATAAAAACACGAATAGTGAAGACGAGTGTGGAGTTTTTGGCGCCAATTCCAGGAAGGTGTATCGCGGAACTATTATATTTTTCAAAATTGATGTGGATTCAAGTTTTTATGTATAAAAATGGTGAATTTTAAATATACCGTCTTGGACAACGCACACAAGTATAGGAATATTACAGTCAATTGTGACTTTTCGTGATTGGCGCCTAGAGAGCTTCCAGTAAGTCCCCACAACTTTACTGAGACAGCAATCATCATCCATCGTTATCATCATCATCATCATCATCAAAACTCATTGCCATCATCATCAACCAAATGAAACATAATATTTTTATTTGGGAAATATCCAACTCGACACTGGCAGGATTGTCCCCTAAATTGGGTTGATACGTTGCCATCTAAGAAAAAAGAAGGGGAGTGTTGATGTACATCACAAAGGGGCCCCTTAAACCTATAGCCTGAGTCACAAGTTTCGAGGTTTGCTTGAGTTTCTCCCTCTACCAAACGGCACCCGCAAAGTAAATCCATGGATAAATTTCTGTATCGCGATCATATTAAGGATATTGACACCATATTGATGTGTAAATGCAATTCGTGCCTATATGCCAACGAGACAAGAGAAAAAAGGTAAACAAAGCGACCGTTAGATTACTGAGTTACGTTGCGATAACTAGCGATTATTGTCTCTGTCCTTGTCGCATATGTCACACAATAGCCGAGCGACAGCTGCAGCTGTCGTTGCGTGTTTCGTATTACTGGAAAGCTGTCAGCACAGCGGTTCTTAACTGTTAGATGCGCCATCTTATGAGCAATTTTATTCCTGTCTAGAATGAGTTTTAAGTGATACGTAATAATTTTCAAATAAAAATGTTTGGAACCGCTGAATCTTTGTTTACCTTTTTTCTCTCGCTTCGTACGCTTTACTTTAAGTATGTTTATCGGCATTCTAGATTCCATAACACAATCTAGTGAAGCTATGCTTACCATGGGCCTAGATAGCGTTGTGTAGAATATTGTGGAATACATCACGATACTGGATTACAATAGTTTTGAAATAGCATACCCGAATGATTCTCAGTTTAAAAACGGCATAAATAGAAATATCGTCTTTTGCATACCTTTAAAAAATAACCCTAAACAGACACAACACTTATATTTTGTTAAAGCTTTTATGAACTTAACTGAAAAATGAGAAAATCGACTATTGAACTATGTTATTTCGATAGTGTTTAGTCGATTAATGAATTTAGCAATAAGGTACTTCACAAATAAAGTTTCGAATACATATTATAACGATAATAATCTGTATTAATTATTCGATTGTAACGTGTTTAGTCGATTATTGCATTTAGTATAAAGAAATTTCACAGATAGAGTTTGTTTAGTTTGTACTGATCAATCGATTGCATTGTTTAGTCGAATTACAAAAAAAAATACTAATATAAACTTTACCTAACCTTGCTGGTTAACCAAATCGATAATCGACTAAACAACAAAAAAGAAAAACATAATATAATATCATAAAATAACTTTACAAATGAGACATATTGAGTTAACTACATTGAATTTATTTAATTACATCACTTCATAATATCATTGATATATATTATAAAAGACATGCTTAGGTTTGTTTCAAAATGTCCAGATAAGGTTGTTTTAAAGGAATTTCTCTCATTGCTATAATTTTAGTTGATTACAAATTTCTAATCGCACAAGTGGGGCTTCACCCTAAATTAGCCAACTGTCACCAGCGGTATTTCCGAACCAATACGACCTTCAAACTTTCAAAAAAAGAGCGTACTCTCTTTTGAAAGGAAGGCAAAGCACTTGTGAATTCACTGGTGTTGTGGGTGTCCATGGGCGGCGGTGATCGCTTACCATCAAGCGATCCGTCTGCTCGTTTGCCTCTCTATTCCATAAAAAAACTACCTAACTCTAGCAATAACACATAACCCGCCAAATGTACTTTTATCAGTAGGTACTTAAATAAAAGAAAGAACAACTTACTTAAAGAGATTAATCAATATTCTGTCCTATAGAAACATGGTACATATGATTTTAATTCGCGTAAAATTTATCAGATCACGTCTTGTTAAAAATGTAACAGATTGCGTCCGCGTCAAAATGTTTCGGATTTATTGTCCACGTAAAATGTACTAGACTGCATTCGCGGCAAAATGTCTCAGAATGCGTCCTGTTATGGGGGTCCCTTTCAATCGTCGTTTTAAAAAGATATTAAAGTTTTAAACCTATTTATTTAACTTCAAAATACAAACGTAAGAAAAGGGACCCTTAGGCAACCGATTCGATTCAGAGTTCAGAATAGACTAATCGTACTGGCACGGCAAAGTGCTGACCAGTAGCCAATACATGACATGGCTGAGGGCATGGCATGTCAGCAATTTAGCATACGGTGTACTGTCATAACAGTCCGCGTAAAACTGTACTAGCTCGCGTAAAATAATATCAGATTTTGCGTTCGCGTACAATAATATCAGATTGCATCCTCGTAAAATGTACCAGACCTATGTTCGCGTCAAAATGTATTAGTTTAGCCTATGTCAATTAGTCACGAGATTCGTTTAAACCGTATGAAACTGTGTTACATTGTATAAAAGTGATATACTATAGCCAAAAAAGGATAAGACCATTCTGAAACAAACCCTAAATTAAAAATAAACATTACATGCTACAACAAAAAATAAGGTTTCACCAACAAATTGATTACAATATAAATTATATCTTTACAATTGATTACATTATTATATAATGGAATAGACTGGAATTTTATATTCGAAGTAAGCGGTTTATTAGACAACGTATAAAATAAGCTAAGATGGCGGCTTAATATACAGGGTGATTTTATAGTGACTTTGGATAAAAATATTTTTTTTTTATACCACTTAGGTGGCGGACAAGCACACGGCCCACCTGATGGAAAGTGGTTACCGCGGCCTATGGACGTATGCAACACCAGGGGCGTTACACTCGCGCTGACTACCCTTAATTTGGGCTTTAATTTGGGCACAGTTTCGATAGCAAAATCATCTGGAAGTATTGGCTAAAGAATTTTTTTTTAAAACCCACATACCCATCCCTCCTTCCTTTCACCTGAACACTAGTCCCATACATTATCAAAAAAAAAAAAATTCTTTCGCCAAATTAATACTCCTAGATGAATTTGCTATCGAAACTGTCCAAATTCTTTTTATCCGAAACGACTATAAAATCACCCAGTATAGCCATTGATATTGTTCATAGTATTGTTTCTATATAATTCTCCTTCTTTCTTCTCTTTCTTTCTTTCAAGATCACTATTTATGGAAAGCTTGTGTAAAACCAGTAGACATTTGATCAGTTATAGAAATATTATGCATTTTGAATAATAAAAAATTAACATTCTCGGGCGGGACTCGACTCGAACCCGCGATCTTTCCCTTACAGGGGGTATGCCTTGACCAACTCCAAATTCCAAATTTCCAAATTAGAAGGGAAATTTCAATCACATCGGGCGTGTCTCGGTAGCCGAGTTGGCCAAGGCATTCCCCCCTGTAAGGGAAAGATCGCGGGTTTGAGTCCCACCCGAGAAGATTTATTTTCTCTATGTATTAGATTAGACATATCCTTTAAAAAAAATATCTCTAATAAAACCGCTTCCCAATCGATTATAACAAATCTGTACTTTTATATTAAGTCTTGTTTTACAACTAGTTTCTACGGTGGTTGTCCCCAAACCCGACTATTCGACTAATACTATAACTCGGTCTAGCGATGATTCGACTGAAAAAAAAATCGATTATTAGTAAAATCGACTATGGCGCTGATAATATATGAAATCGTCACAACACTAATAAAGTTAATTTTTAAAAGGATTTAGAAATAATTTTTTTTCGATCGACGCGTGAAAAAAAAGAAAAAAAAATTACCTAATTTTGTTAACAGCTATGTCGCACTTTTGAATGTGGCTTTTGGGTCGTCTGCTTTTTCGGATAAATCCTGAAATAGATATATAATTTATATTAACTTTATGGTAAAAAATAAAATTAGTAAACAAAATTAGTAATATTCCCCTCCTAAATCCATCCAGCTCCTAGACCAATTTCAAAAATTCTTTAGTATTACAGTCCATCAAATCTAAGAGGTACCGTTTGACGTTTCATATTTTTCAAACCGAAACAACTTTGTTCATACGTACATTATTCAGTTTCGATAACCTTTTTCATAAAACCATGAATTTAGAAAGATTTCATTATTGTATCTAAAAATGTACAATTCTTAATATCTAAATGTAATTGAAAACTTTCAAACAAAGCAAAATAACACATATTTACACAGTAAATAATTTCTAATAGTTATATTCTTGACCTCATTACAAAGTTACGTAGTTAGGTCACTGCACGTAGTGTTGCGACTCTTCGGATACACTTGTATGCAAAAAAATCGTTTACATATACGAAAAATCGAATGTATTATTTACAAATTACACTTGACAACCAAACAAATATTTTTTCATGTGAATGGGATTTATCTCACATATTACGATTACATAACTAAATAGTTATGTAATCGTAAAATATGAGATAAAACCCATTCACCAAAAATACGTATTTATAAATCAAATATATTTGCTTCTTTAAAAAGTTGTCGAAAGCGATTTGTCGATTTTTGATTTTCGCGCCCAAATAAGTCGGGGTTTCTCGCGCTAACGCTGTCGAAATAGTAAATGGAGTCAGGGATAGTGTTTTTTACATTTATTTTTGTGTATGATAGTATGGGTTTGCATATTACAGAGAAATAAACAAATTTTTAACAAGCACATCCATTGATTTTACAATTACAATTTTTTCTTCTAAGTCTTATTTCTACGTCTAAAACTAATAAAAATAAGGTATGTAGAACCCATTCACAAAAATGTTGTTGCCTGATGTTATAAATTAACGACGTTACTGCGCGACCGCATAATGCACTGAATACACAGATACCCTAAAATAAATTAATTTAATTATTTTTAGGTCAATAGGCAAAATCGCAGGTGTCCAAGTCTCTACAATTTTTTTTTTCTGGCAACACTGCCAACTACAAGCGCACGCGGTCCGCTCGGTCGGTTCGGCGTCAGCAGTCTCTCGCCATCTTGGAAGCTGACTGTGCGCGTACTTGCTTTCTCGTTTGTGTTTTACAATTTGTGACTTGGCTATTACTTTTCTGGACTGATCATTCTTTATCCGTTTACCTTGGCAATATTTATACTGGACTCCGAACTAAGCAAGTGTTTATTAATAATGTCGAAAAGAGGACGTACTTTGAACAGCCAGGCTCGTGAATTGGTGGTGAAATTACACGAGTATTTTGAGCGTGAATCTCAAAATGGTGGACTTCTACTGCCAGTTACACAAGTTCGGGATCGCGTCGGTGAAGCTCTCGGTATTGGTAGCCGCACCGTTGGCAAAATATTAAGTGAAAAATATGGGCCTTCGGGGAGTGACAGTAACGTACTTCACACACCGAAAAAACGAAAAAGAAATAAACCTGTGACAGGCATCGATGAATTCGATAGTCATGCTATTAGAAACCATATATACGGGTATTTTACAAGAGGCGAATTTCCAACATTGGCAAAGTTATGTGCAACTTTAAAAGATGCCGGGCTGTATAAGGGAAGCATAGAGTCGTTGAGAACGGTAATAACAGGAATTGGCTTCAGATACAAAAAAGTTGACAAACGAAAAATTGTTATGGAGCGACATGACATAATTATGCAGCGACTAACATTCCTGCGCGAAGTTAAACAAATTATAAACTGGGATAATGTAATATTTTTGGACGAAACTTGGCTAAATTCCAACCATTCTGTGCCGAAAACATGGACTGATGATTCTGAAGCTTCGTGCTCGAAGGTGCCGATAGGAAAAGGTGGACGCCTCATAATATGCCATGCTGGGTCAGCGTCTACAGGCTTCGTGGAAAACTCTTTATTAGCTTTCCAATCCAAAAGCACTAAAGAGTATCATGAAGAAATGGACGCAGTAAGGTTCCGAGAGTGGTTCTTAAATTTATTACAGAATATCCCTCCTAACAGCACAATTATAATGGATAATGCCCCATACCACTCTGTGCAAATTGATAAAGCACCTACGTCAGCCAATAAGAAAGCAGATTTGGTGGCATGGCTGCAAAGAAAAGGAGTGGATGCCGACATGTCACTATTAAAAGCTGAATTATTACAGTTAGTGAAATTGCATAAACCACCAAAACCGACATATGTAATTGACCAATTGGCCGAAGAGCACGGGCACAAAGTCATACGACTTCCTCCGTACCATTGCCAATATAATGCCATTGAACTGATTTGGGCCCAAGTTAAAGGTAATATTTTATAATATTATAATAATAACACGAGTACTTCTAACATTTATAATTTAAACAATGGTTTTCGTCTGCTATCAAATAGTTACATTATTGTTTTACAGGTTATGCAGCAAGACACAACACAAAACCACCCTTCAGTGTCAAGAAAATGGAAGGTTTATTAAAGGAAGCATGTGCCCAAGTTACACAGGAAGATTGGAGTAAAGTAGTACAAAAAACAAAGAAAATAATAATGGACGACTTCGAAAGAGACGTACACTTTGATAATGTAATGGACAATCAACTGGTCATTAATTTAAATGACGATGATGACGAAGACGACGATACTAGTACTAGTAGTGAATAAAAAAATATCCTAAACATTTCTTTTATTTAATTATAACAATTGATTTCTTAAAATTCGGATATTATAGTAATCGATCTCTTAAAGTTCGGATATTATAGTAATCGATTTTTTCATCCCATCCCTATCATTCAATTGTCAGAACTGTCAAACGGTACTTCTTAGATTTGACGGACTGTAGAAAGCTACATTATCACAGAGTAACATAGGCTACTACTACTCTACTGCCAGTTGGGACGCCGTTTTACCGGGCGGGTGGTCAGCCCTTCTATGTGGAGCCATTTCACCCAATTCCTATATAACGACTGCCATATATGTACGTATGACAACCGGGGCCGACGGCTTAACGTGCTCTCCGGGGCACGACCAGACCAATGCAAATACTCATATTAATGCATACAAATATTTGCACTGAGTGGGGATCGAGCCCTATTATCACGCCATTATCTAAGGGAGTGGAGCAGTTAGCATAAATGTCAATAAATCCCATACATTTCTATTTCCTATTCATTCTTTGATAACAAATCTATACATTTATATTACGTCGTTATTTTTTAGTGGTAATCCATAGGCCACGGTTACCATTTTTCCATCAGATGGGCCTTGTGCTTGTCTGCCACCTAAGTGATATAGAAAAAATAACGGTCAAATTAAATGGGTGCAGCGGGAACAGAATCAGTATTCCACGAGGGCGGAGCCGCAAGCAGCAGCTACTACTACTTCCAGTGAGGATGACATTTAATCGAACAGGTGATCAGCCCTTCTTCACCCATTTCCCCTTTATCAACTGTCAGGGTTGTTCGTATGGTAACCGGGACCGACGGCAGCCCTTTGCGCTATGTATGTCTAAGACGCAGTTCACCTAGCTCGCGTTATGACTATTATAAGCTCGGTGAATGATGATCCCTATGACAGTTCGTTAGCGCTTAACATTGTACTGACGTCCTATCACATCAAATCCTTTAGAGGTCCATTAAAAAGACGAAAAAATCATAATTGTGTACAATTGTAAATTATAAAAATGAATATTAAGAAATTATTACGTAATGTTCGGAAATAATAGAAAAAAACTCAATGCAAATGTACATGGTACGTGCTGCAAAAGTTACGTCGTCAAGCTGTTATCGACTAAGAAGGGACACATCGATAAACAAAATATCGATAATTTGTTGGAAATATAAAACAAATGCTTTGAGTTTATTATTAACGGTTGGTCAATGATATTGTCGTATTGTACATCTCGATCCCAGTCTTGTAAGCAAATTTTCTTCGTTCTTTCGACCACTTTTCGCCAATCGTCAGCTGTCACTTGAGCGCAAGCTTCTTCCAATAAAACCATCATTTTATTTGCCGTGAATGGCGGAGCTGTGTTATGCCTAGCTGCATGACCTGAAAATATTTGTACATTCAGTAATTATTTTTAGAAATATATGCATATACATAATATTATATAAATAAAAAATATAGATACCTTTGATCTGCGCCCATATCAACTCGATTGCATTATATTGGCAGTGATAGGGCGGTAACCGAATTACCGTGTGTCCATTTGATTTGGCCAATTCATCCAAAAAATATGATGGTCTAACCAACTCTTTTTTTAACATCTGACTGTCAGTTTCCACACCATTGCCGTGTAACCACTCTATAATTTCAGCTTTTTTGTTATTGCTGCTGGGGGGTTTGTTAATTTGAACTGAGTGATATGAAGCATTGTCCATTAAAATATAGTGAGGCTCATTCAAATTTTCTAATAGTTTTATAAACCATGTCTTAAAGTTTTCGAAATTCATTTCCTCGTGGTACTCCGTTGTTTTCACTGACTTAAAAGCCCACAGGCAATTCGGCACAAAACCTGTAGCTGTGCCAGCGTGGCAAATGATTAAGCGCTGGCCCTTTCCTTCAGGAGTTTTTGTGCTGGATTTCGCTGTGTCATCCGTCCATGCCTTACCTACAGTATGATTGGCGTTCAGCCATGTCTCATCAAGGTATACTACCTTCTCCCAGTTATCAATTTGTTTGATTTTGCGAAGAAAATCGCATCGTAGTAAAGCTATGTCAGTACGCTCCATTAATATTTTTCTCTTGTCACATTTTTTATAGCGGAATCCACATTTTTTCAAAACAATTCTAAGAGAAGTAGCACCGCCTTTGAAGAGTTCTGCAGCTTTTAATGAAGATAATAACTTCTGGCAGGTCGGTAGTTCACCTCGTAGGTAGTAACCATAAATATGATTGCGTATAGCATCTAAATCAAATTCATCAGGTTCTGTTATATGACATAACCTTTTCTTTTTCTTTGGTGTTAATAGTTTATTGTCCTCCATGGACGACTCCCCAAATTTTTCCTTTGTTATTCGAGAAACAGTAGCCTTTCCGATTCCTAGAGCATCGGCTACACGATCGCGAACATTGTCAAGCGGTAACAAGGGTCCGCCATTTTGTTGTTCACGAGCAAAATAGTCTCGCAAAACGAACTACAAACTCGCGAACTATGGCCTCCATTTAAATACTTTTCCATGTAATCCATAATTGCCAGCTAATTATGAATTCTTTAAAATCTAAATCAAAAAGAATTTTAAATTCTTTAAATTATGCAATTTGAATAAAAATTTAAGTATAGTAAAATAAAATATAATAAGGCTGTTACTTTTTTATCTAGTGTTTTATGTCCATCAATGCGCGTAGTCTTTTTTTCAAAATAAATAAATATTGCTTATTATGTTGAATGACCTGGCTGAATGACATGACATTTGCCTGAAAAAGCAGTATTTTATCGAAATTGTTTCGCATAACTAATACAACTGTCAGTTGAAACGTCATAGGGATCATCATTCGACGCGCGGAGAATAGTCAAAAGGATAAGTAGGCATAACGCTAGTTAGACCTACTGCGATATAGGTTAGAACAGAGGAAGACAAAAAGAATCAAAGACCTACTGCATTATAGTTCAACAGCGAGGAAAGGAAGGCGATTGGAGAGTAAAACACTAGTTCAACACCATTTGAATAAACTACTTCAAATTTGTAAATGGTCAGGTCAGATAAGAACTACTAAAAAGTTTTTACTTCCTATATCAACCTGTATAATGTTAGGCATAAAGCGATGTTGATCAAGGAAGATTTAGGCATTTATGTCGAAAAAGTCCTTATGCGAAATTGGCAAACAGCGCTATAGGTATACGTCCACTTAGGCTAAAAGCTATTGAAAATGACATTTAGACATAACGCGAGCTAGGTGAACTGCGTATTAGACATACATAGCGCAAAGGGGCTTAACTTGCTATCCGAGGCACGACCAGACCGCTTCAAATACTCATATTCAAGCATACAACTATTTGCACTGAGCAGAAATCGAACCCGCACCTCCTACGTAGCGGCCGCATTCACTACCGCCAAGCCACGGACGCTGTCCAAGCAACAGCCAGTTTAATAAAGAACTAAATACATACCTCTTCTAACGAGTCTCCGCTGTGTCCGTTCCTCAGAGACTCCCGAAGCGTGTCGTCTTCATCCTCGTCCGTCGCCACGTCGTAGAACTCCTCACTGTCCATTTCACCGTCTGTGCCTACAACATACAACGTTTAAAAAAGATAATTATTTTTTGTCAGAAAAAATATTTCCTCAGTCTATATTTTGTCAGTAAAGTTTATACCGGGTGTAACGGGAACGCTCCTGAAGCCGAAAGTCCCTAGTAGTACTGCAGGTACATAACATATTGGCATAATATATACTACTAGGGGCCTTCGGCTTCGGGAGCGTTCCCCTTACACTCGGTATTTTGTCAGCAAAGTTAAACGTTCTGACAAAATAATAATTATGTTTTGTCAGCCAAGTTTATATATTGTCAGTAAAGTTTGTATTTTGTCAGTAGTTTGTATTTTGTCAGTAAAGTTTGTATTTTGTCATCAATGTTAATATTTTATCAGTAAACTTTATATTTAACTAGCTTTATTTAACTAACTGATGCCCGCGGCTTCGCCCGCGTGGATGCACTTATCGTTAAATTATGACGTAAGCTATGTGTGCAACTTTGATTAAATCCGGTTAAGTAGTTTAGAAGCGCATCGGGTACAAACAACGTATACATATTAAGATTGACAACATATATACCTAATTTTAATGGTAAATCTGTCGCTAAATATATCGACTATCGTCTGTCTATGCATTTGGTAGAACTGTGTCAAATATATCGATGATTCTCTAAAGAATACGACACCACGATACTTGTATTATGCATGAAGAAATAGATAATCTTGAATTCCTTGTCATCGGAATTTGTTTTCAAAACAAATTAATCGGTCACTGTCCCAAATCATTGGACAATCTCAAGGTCAGACATGTCTCAGTCATGCTCAGCCGGTTTTTATCGTTCATTCATTCGCCTATCTGATTTAGTATCGATAAGATAGTTTATATGCTTATATACACGCTAGTATATCTGCGAAGGAATGCGCAGAGATTGCGATGTATAATATAATTATGTTATGGATCATAAATTAGGTTAAGTAACTATTGTATTGGCCTGTCTATTGCATTAGGTGCAACACCTGTAATAATAGATTAAGCATAAGAGAATAAATAAATAAAAAATATTGAAGACGTATATTAAGGGTCCGTACTACTCCAGCTCGAATTCAAATTTTACCCCCGCGCGCCTCAACAACGCTCTCGCGCCGGTACTACTCGCGCGCAGATGCATCTATCTCACTCCCGCGATGACCCCGGGCCGGCCGACGCGAGGCTCGGCCGCCAAGTTCACGCGTGTATCAATCGATAGGGTAAAGTAGCTAGTAATTAGACATCAAGAAAGTTATGGCAATAAACAAACTTTTGAGAAAAGTGTGCATATTGTAATGATAATTTACATAAAACTTATAATATATTTATACTTATCCTATTAATATTATAAATGCGAAAGTTTGTGAGTATGTATCGCTGTATGTATGGATGTTTGTTACTCTTTCACGCAAAAACTACTAAATGGATCTGGCTGAAATTTTATACAGGGGTAGATTAGAACCTGGAATAACACATAGGTTGCTTTTTATTCCGGGTTAAGGTTCCCATGGGTTGCGGGAACGGGAACAAAACTTCACGCGGGCGAAGCTACGGGCAGCAGCTAGTATAATATAATAATAGCAGCCCTTTCAATGTCTCACTGCTGGGCACTGCTCTCTCACCTGAAGGTACCTTGGTGGCCAATAGTCCACCAAGGAGGGGGGGCCTTTATGGTCGGTTTCGAGTTCTCCGCACGTGCTCTGCTAAGCCTAGCGGAGAACTTTAAGGGCGACGAGTACTTTGCCACTGAGCGATCAGTGGTGAAATACACGGTCCCATGGGGACCATCGATCGGCCGAGCCGTACCGCCGTCTGGCAACAGAGGGGCATGGTAGCTCTTAGGAGTTGCGAGGAAGAAAACCTCTATAAAAAATCACCCCGAACCCCACGCCTGGCAATGGGATGCATCACTGGGGGGAACTCAGTGCCTAGGGCGTCACTCACTCACTCCCACCTTTCCTATCCTCACGTACAACCTCTCTACTTCCACCTCAATGTCGGTGGACATTAACCGTAAAATAAAATATGGTTATGGAAACGATAACGGATAAATCTACCCATGAGGTACCCGGACTCCGTCTGGGGAATCCCTAGCTGTGACTGGTGATCGAATGGACACCCATTCGGTGACTAGCCATGGCGACACCCGCCCATGTTCATCGTGGGTCTGAATCATCGAACAGCGAGTAGGACCTTCCTAGTAAGGCTACGCTAGACGGCTAGGCGCGGGTAGAGGACGAAAGCCGACCTCTACAGAGCGAAAGAGAGAGTAGCAGAGCCGCCAGCGATTGTGTCCCCGCTACCAAGGGAGGTCACGGAGGTGCCGGCGGTGCAGAACATCCTGGCGGCTCTTTCCCGCATTTCTGCCGCCGTAAAAGGCCAGAAAAATATTACGGGAAAGAAGAGGGTCGTGGCGGACGCGATAAAAGGTGCCGCCAAAGCGCTGGAGGAGCTCCTGGAAAGGAGCGTCTCCAGTGAGGAGGAGAAACTCCGGGCTCGGGTTGCGAGCCTGGAGACGGAGATTGCTGACTCCCACAAGCAGCAACGGCTGATGCGGGAGGAGATCGGTCAGCTGACGCAGCTGGTCCAGGGGGCCGGGGAGGCTCGGGGTGTGAAAACCCCCGCTCTCCGTGCTCCATCTAAGGTGACACCAATGGTGGTCCAGCTGCTGGAGGTCATCGAGCGACGCCTCGGCGTCCTCGAGGACCGGGCATACCGCCCACCGCTGGCGGCACCCATCGTCGCGTCCTGAGCGACGACGGCTGCACCCAGTGGTGCTACTGGTCCCAAGCCAAGGCCTCCGCCCCTAAGAAGACGGCACCTAGGGGAGGTGGTGAAGAACGACGTGCCCGTAGTTACGGAGGGTGAGGAACATCGGCTACGATTGGGTGCTGCATGGTACGTTGCTCAGAGGGGTCAGCGTAACGTGTTCCGCCGATGACACCCTCGTTTTTTTTTATCGTGCGATAAATCCCCACGGAGCCGGTGGAGGTGGTTATGTCGAACTCGAACTAAAACGCACGCCGTCCCAAGTCCTTGGTTGCCGGAGGTGAGATTGCCAAAAGCATATCTCTCGCACCCCGGCAGACCCAGGACGACCATCCCTTTCGAGATGGCCTCCCTCGGGTTGGGGGGACCACAGTGTCCCCATCTAGCCCCGGTTACGGGGAGGCGCACCTTGCGCCGCCGCCGCGGCCTGCTTCTGCTAGGGTGACAGGCGGCTCCACCGGTCACCCTCAGGCCAGCGCTCATAGAGGACGGAGGTCGTTCTGCGACCTCCGACGTCCGGTTCGCATGACACCATAATTACGGCGCGGGGAGCAGCGCACCGAGACGCAGCACTAAAGGCCACGGCAGGGGTTGCTCAAGTCGTGGGTCAGACACGGCGGCTGGGTCTCGAGGTCGCTCTTCACAAGTCCGAGGCTCGGTGCTTCCACGGACCTCGGATGGAGCCACCTGCGGGATCCAGCCTACAGATAGGGGGTGTCAGCATCGGCATCGAGCCCTCGATGAAGTATCTGGGGCTCGATGGCCGGTGGAACTTCGGACATCACTTCCGAAGTTTGGTCCCAAAACTGAGGGGGGCATCAGCCACACTCGCGCGGCTGATGCCCAACATCAGGAGACCCAACGCTCCCTGCAGGAGACTGTACCTGGGGATCGTGCGAAGTATGGCCCTATACGGGGCCCCCGTATGGGCAGAGAATCTGACGGCCAGTAATGTGGCTAGATTGCTGAGCCCACAGAGGGCGATGACCCTTCAATAGAAACAGATGAATGGAAATTCATAATTACGTACTGTCTATAATAAATATAGGAATACGTATGGTAGTAGTACCTAACTACTGCTATATTTATATTATGATCATTCGGGTTGGTAGGTACTCATGTATTTACAGAAATATTCCGTTTATTCCGAAACTGACCCAAAAACTTGACCCGGTCGCGGGTTAGGTAGAAACTTCAAAAATTTGTTCCGAACGTAACCCTCTTCCTAACCTGACCCGACGGTCTCGTTCCTATCATAACCCGATCTGGCACTTCGCCGTCCGCTGCTGCGGCACGCTCGCTACGCTCGCTCGGCTCATGCGTTGGGGTCACAGTTCTAACCTAACCTACAGAAGTTGGAGTTACAACACTTCGACTTTCGGCTCTGAGTCGCCCAACCGCGTCGTCCGTCGCGTCGTCGCAGTGAGCGACCTGCCTGAAAGACTTGGGCTGCTACTGCAAGATTATTTTTGTCGATACATAGGCAGGTATGCCTATTTCAATCCAAATTTTTGAAATAGGTAGGTTTTTACTGACCTATTTATTACTTTCTACTAATATAGTACCTATTGCAAATTGTTATGTACAGTATAAGCTACTTAGGTAGGTAGATTAGATACTTACTATAATAATAAATAAATAAATATTCCACAACATTCTACACAGCGCTATCTAGACCCATGGTAAGCTTAATTAGCTTGTGTTATGGAATCTAGAATGCGGATAAACATACTTAGATACTTTTTTGTATGTACATAAATATTATACATAGAAACACTCAGACCAATGCAAATAGACATATTCATGCATACAAATATTTGCACTGAGCGGGGATCGAAACCGCGCCTCCTGCGTAGCAGTCGCATTCACTGACGCCATTTTTTTTTATCGTGCGAAAAATCCCCACGGATACCACCATCACGGAATCATCATCAATACATACATATTATACATAGAAACACCCAGATCAATGCAAATAGCCATATTCATGCATACAAATATTTGCACTGAGCGGGAATCGAACCCGCGCCTCTTGCGTGGCAGTCGCGTGCACTACCACCACGCCACAGAGGCTGCCTACATAATACATATGTTTTAATGTTTTTTTACGCCAACATACACTTTTCCTCTTTCAGTTTACTTTATTACCCATTTCGCCTGCCAAAAGATAGGTACTTGAATACTTTCGTATCGTCTATCGTAATCGTCTGCGCAGAGCGCGTGCGACACAAGCTCCCCGTATGATAGCCGAAGCAACACTGAGGAGGAGGCCGGGCGGCAGGGCGGTTCTAAGTTTAATGGTATCGCTTGAGTAAAAATTTAGATATTTGCTAGTTACGCAGAAACCAATGTATATTTGTAAAATTTGAAACACATAATGTCTCTTAACCACTAAACTGCAATTATTGTGTAAGTTTAGTGATCCTATTTTGCGTAATTAATCCATAATATCGTTTTATTTGTACGGTTTAGAGGTAACTTTGCAATGGTTTTCTATCAAGAAAATTTTACGTAATCATGTTTTTGCCACACATAAACATTAGTATATATCCTCAACTTTACCACAAATGAATTAAAAAGTCCATGCTTTAGAACTTTTGATATTATACACGTTTATTCTATGTCATTTGAGGTAGTACGGACTCTTAATAGTGGTGGCGGAGAAAGAATACAAGTATCACCACCCCATCTCATCTGAGAGGTGTCATAAGAGGCGATTAACGGAACAATACGCAGACGATTTCACTGCGAGAGAAGGAACACTCGAAATGAAACCCTGTACCAACCCGTCTGGCCAGCGTGGAAACAGTAGGCTAAAGCAACATTGGAAGAAAGTCCAGCAATGAATTGCAATAGGCTAAATTGATTGTTTTTTTTTTTTAAAGTTAGATAAAGTAAATAAATAAACAAAATAAATAAAAATAGTGATAGCGTAGCGTTCGAGCATATGGTTAGTCAGTGGCGACCACTGACTAATCATATGCTGGTATCACTCTCACTCATGCTAATATTAGGTCCTTACATATGAAATTGGCGTTTTTCGTACTGGCCACTTTAATCACGATTTTCTCCTCTTTGGTAAGGAATTCCAAATTCAAATTTGTACAGCTATTTACTCATGTATTTGTGCTTCGATGACCGTCATTCATTTGTTTTTTTTCTTCTGTTTTTTTCTGTTTGCGTCACTCATTTTACAAAATGGAAAACTTAAAATATCGCATTATTTACGAATACGAGTTCCGCCGTGGCACTAGTGCTGCGAAAACGACTCGAAGGGTGAATGATATTTATGGTGGTCATGTTGCAAAAGAAAACACAGTTCGTTTTTGGTTCCAACGTTTTCGTTCTGGAAATTTCGACCTGCAGAACAAGCCCCGTGGACGGCCTGAGACCCAAGTTGATAATGAAGTATTGAAGGCTATTGTGGAAGCGGATCCATCGCAAACCACGTCCGAGTTAGCTGCAGGCTGCGGTGTTAGTGATAAAACTGTTTTAATTCACTTGAAGCAAATTGGGAAGATTAAAAAGCTTGAAAGGTGGGTACCTCACGAATTGACTGAAGCAAACCGGCAAACGCGCGTCGACTGCTGCGTTAAATTACTGAACCGGCACAATAATGAAGGTATTTTAAACCGAATCATTACCTGTGATGAAAAACAGATTCTTTACGATAATCGGAAGCGCTCAGCGCAATGGTTGGATCCTGGCCAGCCAGCTAAATCCTGCCCCAAGCGAAAATTAACCCCAAAAAAGTTACTTGTGAGCGTTTGGTGGACTAGTGCCGGTATTGTTCATTACAGTTTTCTCAAATCTGGCCAGACTATTACGGCTGATGTCTATTGTCAGCAATTGCAAACAATGATGGAAAAGCTAGCGGCTAAACAACCTAGGCTGGTCAATCGCTCCACGCCACTGCTGCTTCACGACAACGCTAGACCACACACCGCACAACAGACGGCTACCAAATTAGAAGAGCTTCAATTGGAATGTCTAAGACATCCTCCGTACTCCCCGGACCATGCTCCAACAGATTACCATTTTTTTCGAAATTTGGACAACTTCTTGCAAGGGAAAAAATTCAACTCTGATGGGGCAGTCCAAATCGCCTTCACAGATTTTTTAGTAAAGGGATCAATGAACTACCTATGAGATGGCAAAAGTGCATAGAAAACAATGGTTCATACTTTGATTAATTAAATATAATAAATTTAAAAATATTCGACTTTTTGTTCCTCCCATACAAAACGCCAATTTAATATGTAAGGACCTAATATATGTGCATATACGTGTGGGAGTTTTTACGTATATCATACAGTTTTATGGAAACCGGTTTCCAAACCTTAGTTTTCAATCAGGCCGAAGGGCTTTTTTTATAATAGTTCGAGACTTTACGCAATAAATTCTGGAAAATTTACTTTTGGCGCCGTTTCGAGTGTTGTAACGCACTCGAAATACACCCGCGATAGTTTTATATACATGTTTGATTAAAGATTATAAACACATAAATTTATTTTTATTACATCTTGCATGTTTACCCGCGATGGACGCAAAAAGTACTGTACGGATTTTGATGCGGTTTTTTGTTAGAAAGGTCTAGGTCAGACTTAAAATCTTACGTAGTTTCTATAACCGGACGGAGATTTGCAAGTTTTGAATAACATTAGCTAACTAGCTGATCCGGCGAACTTCGTATCGCTTTTAACTTTTTTCCGCCCGTGTGGCATCGTTCAGGGTCAAAATGTCCAACGCTGTCAAAATGTCCAAATCCCAAAAGGTCCATTCTTTGAGTCCAATTCCCAGAATGTCCAATCCGATCCTGCTGCACCGCCTACAATATTAGGCATGTATTATACATATAAACCTTCCTATTGAATTACTCTATCTATTAAAAGAAACCACATCAAAAACCGTAGCATTGTTTTGAAGATATAAGCATACATAGCGACAGACAGATAAAAGCGATTTTGTTTTATACTATGTACTTAATGTATCTAATGATTATAACTATGCGAACATGATGATACAATACGATTTTATTATTTTTATTATTAACTAGCTGTGCCCGCGACTTCGTCCGCGTGGAATGTACTTAATAAAAAAAATCAGTTAATTTTTTTTTGTTTTTTGGCATTTTTTTTTTTTTTAGCCTAAGTTACTCCTTATTACATAAGCTATCTGCCAGTGAAAGTCCCGTCCAAATCGGTCCAGCCGTTCCAGAGATTAGCCAAAACAAACAGACAGACAGACAGACAAAAAATTTAAAAATATATATTTTGGTATGTGTACCGTATATACATTCATATGCATGTAGTAGAAAGCGGTTATTTTAATATTACAAACAGACACTCCAATTTTATTTATTTGTATTGTATTGTATTGTATGTATTGTATGTATAGATGTATAGATGTATAGATTTTGGCTGTATTTTTTATAAGTCTTTTGTAATTTTCTATTATAGGTATACTATTGCTTTGGAATCATCCGTAATAATAGTGTATGATGTGTAAATCCATGTCCATACTTCCATACTAATATTATAAATATGAAAGTAACTCTGTCTGTCTGTCTGTCTGTCTGTCTGTATGATACGCTTTCACATCTCAACCACTGAACCGATTTTGATGAAATTTGGTATAGGGGTAGATTAGACCATAAGAAAGGACATAGGCTATGTTTGACGATAACCGACATCCACGCGGGCGGAGCCGCGGGTAAAAGCTAGTATATTATTATAAATGCGAAAGTAACTCTGTCTGTCTGTCTGTATGTCACGCTTTCACGCCTTAACCACTGAACCGATTTTAATGAAATTTGAAATAGGGGTAGATTAGACCTTGAGAAAGGTCATAGGCTATGTTTAGTCGCGATAACCGACATCCACACGGGCGGAGCCGCGGGCAAAAGCTAGTAAATAAATGAACATAGAACTTCTAGCCACTTACCTATTACAGACGCATAGTCAGTCATATACTCGGAGTCAGACACGTAGCTGTTCTCAGGCGCGTCCACAATGTCACCGGCAGGGGTCGCTTTCACCTGTCGTACTTTTCGAACTCTTTTTTGCTTCTGACGTCGCATTATTCTGTTGACAAAGGTTTTGGTATAGAACACAATAGCTGATAATAGTATCATAGATGATGCAGAACTCTAAACAAACATCTATTTGTAATAGGTGTATATATAGCCCCCTGTGCAGAGGCTGTATGGGGGCAGAAGAAACGCCACATCATGTGCTTACAGAGTACACGAGCGTGGGCGAACAACGGGCGAAATTTCTTCGGTGACCAGCGTCGCTCCAGGAAGCATGTGGAAACCTGAAAAGGCTGCTGGCTTTTTGGGAAGATCTTGTTGGATCTGGTTGGTTGGAATGAGAGGTGAGACAGTACGCACAGTGGCCTAATGAAAAGGCTAAACTTAACTGTGGCTTCCCACTATGTCTGGTTCTGGAGGCTCGGAAATACCAATGCACTGGGCAAAGAGAATGGCTCTCTTTAAGCAAAATCACCGATACTGCTACAAATATAAGGTTACTATTCAATTACATCAGGAAAAATGAATGGGTATTATCCATAAGTAAAATAAATTATTTATGTTCCTCTCTGTACCACGCCAAGGACCCGGCGACCGCACGGTAAATCCATCCAGCCAGGCACTATTGTTGACTCGAGCCTATATCTGAGGCTGAGTCTGGGATGTATACATCTGTCTGATGTTAAATATCTCTTAGCCACCTTGTACGGCACCTCATGGGAAGAGATGGGGCAAATTCTTCTCTGCCAGGAACCATGCAGCTACTCTGGCACCATGAAATTCTAATTTGGTGCATTTTGTATTTAGCATACTTACGTTTCTTTCTGTAATTCTCTAAGCGACTCCAGTTCTGTTCTCATTGAAGTCACCTGTTTATCCAGCCTTGCTACTTCTCTCACTGAAACAAATGCAGATCTATATTGTATCATCTATATTTATAAAAAATTAAGTGAAAAAGATCTTAACTTAACCCAAAAAAAAAGTTCAATAAAGTTATTTCTAATAAAATCTGGAAGGAAATTTGTTCTGTAATCTTAGTGTCCATTGCAAATAAATAGTTTTTTTTTATAATATAGATATAATATAGATAGAATAGAGTGTGTATAATACTAACAGGAACCTACAAAAATAGACAATTTTAATTTTTTTTGTCTGACTGGTTTTTGGATAATTTAAGTGACTAGACCAATTTAGACAGGATCTTTAAATTTTGAACATCTTTTTATTAGGAGAATGGTCTTCTGATTTATGTTCAATTCGACATTTTCCAACCAGGTCCACCACATTTTTTTTTATAAACCATAAAAGTTGATGCTTATTGACAACAATAGTATACCCTGAACCAAACTTAATGGCTTAGAAGTTTGTACGAGTGTGGGTTCAATAGTGTTCAGGCCAACGGTGTTTGAGGAAGGGAGCAAGTTCAACACTGATTTTGGTTCGAGGTATATTAACAATAACATGTAGCCTGTGTTATAATGAGAAATCATTTGCGTTTCACACAATTGTGCTGTTGGCGATCATGGCAACTATTGCAACATAAGTACATTCTGAAAGAAACTTTTAATTTTAAATAAGGTCAATGTCAATTTAATACAGGTTTTAGTATCTCAGTAACTAAGATACTATAACCTGTATTAAATTGACCCTGACCAAAATGGTGACCTGAATAAGAGTAAATTATCTAGATATTGTCCAGCTTGCGCATTCATAGGACTTTATGAGGGATTCAGAAAACCCTTTTCTCTATGAATATTATGGTACTATATGGTGATAGTTTACTAATTGGATTTTATTATATAAATTTAATTATGAATTTTCATTGGCTGTACTGCACTTGATTCAGTTCAATCAAGCTAAATTATAAATATATTTAAAGGTAAATCTTTTGCCTATGGTATGAATTAACCTATATTGACATTTCAAAGTCCAAGACGGTTTTTGCTTCATTATCTTATTACTTGGTAGATACTTATTGTGAAATAATTTTATAATGATAAAATAAACGATTGCATAATAGATTATAAGTTGTTAAATATTGACCTTTGAATAATAAATACATCCTTTAAAAAAATACTTGGGCATTGTGGGTGTTCGAAATATTTTAAAAAAAGTTTTCTAACCTAACATGGCTCTTCGCTTTTCAGCATAAATCTGTTCATATATGAAAACTCCAGCGGCTCCTACGATCCCGACGATAGCTGCTCCAACCATCACACGAGGGGACAAAAAATTGTGGCTATTCATGATGCACAAAATTTTCTTTTTCAAAAACTTGCACTGAATTACTAATTTCACACTTCAAGGTCCTTCCAAACTCACCAAATTGTGAAGATAACGTTAATTAATGGACAAGAACTAGTTCCACGGCATTAAAAACAAATTTATTCGCAGTTAAATCAAGTAATTATCAGTAATTACATACGAAATTTGGCCGACAATAAGTAAAAATCGGTGGTTAAAATAATAAATTAAGATGTTTTATAGAAATGCTAGCACGTAAATTATTATGGGATTTCACATAATTTTGCTGAATTTGCAAGTGAAATCGGCAATCAATCAAAGCAAACAAACAAAATATTTATAATGATAAGTTGTAATGTTGAACCTTGTTGAACGTTGCCATCAGTGTTTCCAGATTTGTAAATTAAAATGTCATGTCATCTTTCAAAAAAGTGCAATATTTTATACAAAATCATGATGGTTTGACAACTGAAATAAAGTACTAAAAACGATCAGTCACACTCTCAGAATTTTGAAATTCACCTCAATCTTCAGCATCTACCTACAGCTTAAAATAAAATACTAAACTTCCAGTAGGTACTTCAACAACCGTGGCCACACCGTGGTCCACTCCACAATACGATTGCTAGGCGTCCGGATAAAGCTGGACATATTATGGTTAGGATTTTTGATTACGTGTTGGGCCAATTAACGGTGTCCAGCCAGTCCAGCTGTTGTTGGGCATTTTACTTTCGCAAACAATAACAAAATTAACTTGATCAAATTGCGTTTCAAAAATTTAAGAAGAATTTTGAAGAGTTAATGTAGAATTTCATTCAAGGTCTTATTTTTACATGTTCTCCGCATTTCCGCTCAGGATGAACGTATTGAGATTAAGACATAACAACATGCCAATCTTTAAGGCCTATGGAGTCCTTAGGAGCTTTCCCGTATCAAAATATTGCCTCTCTGGTGCTCACCACATGTCATACTACTTGAAGGAAGATCATTCTTACCAGAGCCTCATTGAGGACCAACCTCAATAGTCCAAAGCTTGGAGCCAATGACGTCATGGCTGTGTATGATCCGGAGCGAAGGCGCCTATCGTATGATGGTTAAACGTGCGATGGCACACACATCCCCTGTGTCGATGACATTATTCGATGATATATCGAAAAAAAAGCGTATAACACTGTCTACGGGGAAGACTTTGTCTCTACCAAATAATAAATATCCTGACAACAACTCTCGAGGAATTAAATTATATAGTCCGCAAGAAAAACGAAAAAGTTGAGATGGGGACCGCGAATTGGTTTGACGTGGTAACTGATATCAGATGAACGGATATTTAACAAACATGGTAAATATCCCACCGATGGTTTTACTAACAACAATTTCTTTAGTTTACAAAGCCCTCTATATTTTGTTTTATGATTATATTTTGTTGTAACGGACGTGACGCTGTGTCCTATGCAACGATAATGATTATTTGTAATTATTACAAATAATATCAGGAACAATCCGTCAACAGGAAGGGAGGCAAACCATGATCATTTTGAGCTCTTTGTTCATCAACATCTTTTTGATGCTGACTGTACTATAACAGCAGTGCAAGAAGTTGTACTTTTCAAGTTCAATCAAAGTTAGCAGCTGTGATCCAAGTTTAAAATGGTGATCGTGATAGTTGGTCACAGGGTGGCCCTATTCAACATATACAAATTTTAGTTATACATATATGAGGCAAACATGAGACAGACCATGAAACATCACTTTGTCTCTTTTTTTCTAATATACAGTTTTGCCTGTAAAAAAGAGACAAAACATTTAAGTTATTTCTCACTTGGGAAACTAAGTGTATAGATTTGACAGCGTGCCGAGTTTTGGCAACATCCATGAATGATTTGTTACACTCATTCATTACTTTACTCTACACGAAACTACAAGAAGCATGATAGTGATGTACTCCAACAAATGATTTGTCGACGAAAATACTCTTTTTTCACATAATAGTACAAATTAACTAATAGCTGGTACAGATAACTCACTGTCTGGAAAATCAACAATCTAACTCAGTTAAGTTCCTTATGTTAGAGAGATTAACCTCTGCATACCTACAAATTTGTCGGCCTACGGTTATTATTATTTTCTTACTTCGCAGTCGCTCGGCCACAGCCCGCCAAAAATAGCTTAGTGGAGATCGCCGAAGATTTGTGTTAAAACAAATATTGATGCGTATACAGAGAGTATCACGCAATACAAAGCTGGCTTTATCACAAGGAGTTTTATTAAAAAAATTAAATGCGAGGTTTTGCATCATTACTGCTCGGAGAAGAAGACGTGAAGAGCCTCATTTACAAAAAATCAAGAGGAGGCCTTATATACGCCTCATCGAGCGTGGTAAACATACACATAACACAAAAACGGAAAAATTAATTAAAATGCACCTGACAAACAAGAGAACCCCCGAAAGTTATTACTTATATAATATTTAAATTTATGTGTGAATTTTATGATATAAAAAATATTTTTGCCGATTCTGATGCAACACATAGCACTAATCACAAGTTTCTTTTAATTAAATGTGTAATACAGACTTTTCTAGACATCAGGTTTAGATACCACGATCGTACACAATGCGATAAGCTGTCACATCGACAATATTTAAATAAAAAATGCTTATAATATTTTTATTGTTATTTTCTTCGCATAAACCGTCATGATGATACCATGCGCCTAGCATTTTTCTATACTCCTAAATATAAGATATCGACAAATATTACGATACTAGAAGCTACAGCCCTAACGTAGTAACCGTCAGCCATACGTTCATTCACGAAAATGGAACGTAGGTATACACGCCTAATCTGTAGGTATGGCCTATCTACTAAGCGCGCGAGCGTTCTTCCTATATCTATGTAGTTGGTGAGGTCTTAAACTTAATGTTACAAAACAAATTATGCCAAAATTCCTGGTACATTTAGCTCTTTTCAACATTTTTGGAACTTTCAACCACAACCACAGACTATACTACACTGTTTGTGAAATAATCGAAATCGATTAAATCGAGCTCACCTCTAGAAATTTCTACCATAAAGAAATGTCAAACAAACGTCAATGTCCATGTCATAATTATGTCATTTCTAAAAAGCACAGGCGACGCCGATTTGTAGAAAATCTAAATAATAATATAATAACAAATTGAAACTGAACATAACCTTTTTATTATAATTACGAAGCACATTTTACAGCGATAAACTAAAACCAACGCATACACTCTAAGTGTTGTTACAGTTTCCATGAAAATTGTTTTTTTTAACAGTGTTTTCGCCGAATATACATAAATAGCTTGACTATGAGTGCCACAGACGAAGTAAGCAGCAGTAAAGAAGAGGACGATTTATTAAACGAAGATCTAGTCCACCATAACACTAGAAATGTATCAGATATCAATACTTCCAACAAAATCTCTGTAGGAACACCTGATACTTCTGATAATACTGCTAAGATGTCTGACGACACTTTCTTAGGCCTCTCAAAAACCACTAATATTGAATCTGGTGATAAAATTACAAGTCCTTTTGAAGACACAGCTAAAATTACTGATGAAGCTATGTTAGGGCAATCAGAAAATGCCAATACTGGATCTGGTGATAACATTGCAAGTATTGTAGATGAAAATTCAGGTGTAACTCTATCTGAATCTATAGTCAAACCTTTGATTTTGGAGACGGGTGAAAATAGTGGTGACAATGCACCTATGAGGAAGGCTGCTGAGATTAGTACACATGATCCCCGTCTATCTGTACTTGAGGAACCTAATCCTCATATAGAAGAAGAAAAAGTTGCCTATATTAATGTAGAAATTCCTGTAATTGAGACTGAAAAGATAAATAAAGATGATGAAATGTTGGAAGAAGAGGATTTAGAATTACGATGGGATGACGATGACGGGGTTACTCCAGTTTTTGATAATGCAACTGAATGCAAAGATGCTTCCAAAAAGGATGGCTTAGAAATGGAACCTGTTCAAGATTCAGAAAAAAATGTTGAAGACATTACGGATAAACTGATTGTTGAAAAACAATCTATACCTGAGGTTCAAGCAACTGAAATTATGCCTGAACCAGATGAGGAAATCATTAACAAAGATACTGAACTAGCTGTAGAGGAAAACTTATTAAAAGAATCCGATATTACCAAAGAAAATCCTGAAAATGTTTTATCAGACGTTTCTATGGAATATACTGAAGATGAATTACTTAAGGATGATCAACCAGAAGACTCAGAAATGATGGAAGTAGACACTACTGATAAAAATGTGCAAGTTTCTGAAACTACTGAAAAAATTACTGAAAAATTAAATGATCCTATAATAGTACAAGAAAAAGATAGTAAATCTAATGAAGCTAAGATAGACAGCAAACCTAAGAGCCCTGAAGAATCAGATATTGTACTAGACAATGAGAATATAAATGAAACTAGCACTGAATCTAAAGAAATATCTGAAACTGCTGCAAAAACAACTGATGATCCTAACCTAAGTAACGATAGTCAGGAACTTAGTCTGTCAATGGACATTGATTCTGGTGATGCATCAGCAGAAAGTTCCCGAACATCATTCAAAACGGGCCATGGTCTTCGTAAACCAGATGTTATGTTAGAAATACCAATGCTACCAGCAATATATATTAATGATGCTTTGGATAGTCCAAACTATAATAAACTTGATGATGGTATAGCAAGGGATGGTCAGGAAAATGAAAATATGGAAGAAGACAGTGTTACTTATGCAGTTGCAGCTAATGAAAATGGTACTAAGGATGATGAAACAGCCATGGTTGAAAGCGCTGTGGAAAATATAAAGAGCAAAGAAATTAGTGATGATGTGCCTGACGCAGGGGAGAAAGAAGTGGAGGATGATTCTGAGGCACGATCTTCTGAGGTTAACACAGAAGTTATTGCTGCTAAAGGTAATTGTATCTTACTTCCTACCAATGTGATATGGATTTTGCAGGTTGGGAATAGTTCTAATTATGTGATTGGGTGGATCACAAGCTAATTAGAACCATTTACCCGCCCTTAGCCTCTTTTCTTGGGCCATTGTGGTTAGTGTGAAGGGACACTGTGAACGCTGGATAAACCAAAGCCTTCCTAAGGGTAGGGTCCGGGAAATGGATGAAGGCCTGCAGAAGTTGCAGTTGGATCGTCCGTCTGGCCATCCAGAGTCTCCACAGGGTATTTCTCTTTTTTTCTTTTTTATTTCAATTAATATAACTTCTAATTTTATTTTAGTGAATAAAGCCCAACCATCGACTTCAACAATGTTCCCAAAGATGACTCCAGACACATCGGATGAAGTGCCCGAGATGACTGACAGTCTTGGTCTGCTGGCGGAGTCCTTTAGAGTGATGGATGATGATGATGACCAAGACGATGATGACGGAGAAGGGGATGACGATGATGATTCTGATCAGGATGGTGAGTAGATTCTCTGAGTCGAATACAGCAGGAAAAAGTGAATTGCTTGGGCCAGACTCAAACCCACGATTTTCCCTTACAGGGGGGATGTCTTAACAAATAGGTGTCCAGGCTCGGTGGCCTAGTGGTTGAGGTATTCCCCCTTTAAAGGAAAGATTGCGGGTTCGGGTCTCACCCAAGCAAATGTACCTATTTGATTTGTATAGTAAGTATACGTAATGCTTTAAAAAAAATCACCCAAAAGATTCTCTGAGATTAAAGGAGATTAGTCATTACTTAGGACAGCCTCCATGGCGTAGCGGCAGTGAACGCGGCCGTTTCACAGGAGGCGCTGGTTTGATCCCCGCTCAGTGCAAATATTTGTATGCATGAATATGGGTATTTGCATTGGTCTGGTCGTGCCCCGGAGAGCGTGTTGAGCCGTCGGTCCCGGTTCCCATACAAATGTTTTGAAGTTGCATTACAGGTAGTTGGAGCCCTCAAAACGAGGTTCTACTTTTGCTTGCATAGAATTTTGTTACTGTTCCCTTTATCACTACATAGAATTCATACCTGAAGGACCAAAGGAACTTCATCCCACGTACGCTCAAGCTGTGGAATGAACTCCCTGCCATGGTTTTCCCAAGCGACTACAATATGGGGTTCTTCAAGAGGGGCATTAGAAGGTTCCTTCAGGGTAGGCAGCGCGAGTGTAACGCCCCTGGTGTTGCATACGTCCATAGGCCGCGGTAACCACTTTCCATCAGGTGCGCCGTGTGCTTGTCTGCCACCTAAGTGGTATAAAAAAAAACCATAAAGCAAAGTCACTTTCCGCATCTGTCCGTTCCGATGTATGCTTATATCGTTAAAACTATGCTACAGATTTTGATGCGGTAGTAATTGAGAAGAAGGTTTATATGTATACTAGCTTTTCGAGACCAAACATAGCCTATGTCCTTTCTCAATGTCTAATGTACCCCTATACCAAATTTTATCAAAATTGGTTCAGTGGTTGAGGCGTGAAAGCGTAACATACAGACAGACAGACAGACAGAGTTACTTTCGCATTTATAATATTAGTATGGATTACATGTTAATATAGTAGAGGGTACAGCGGGAACGGGAACGGGCGCCACGCGGGCGGAAAATACGATGTTCGCTGGGTCAGTTAGTCTTGAAATACATTATAAAATTACCAAATTAATTGAGCTCTTGTGTTCCGCCTAGGAGCATCCATTTTTATTTGACAAAAAGATGAAAGAATGTTTAACAAATAAAATATCATTATGTTTTTGTGCAATTATAGACAGCAGCAACCACATGACAGCCGAGCACTCTGAGGATTCAAACGCACCAAATTCCGAGAACGAGCAAATGAAGACTGGAACAGAATTTGATGAGAAGGAAACAGAAGAATTGGGAGAGAATTTAGAAGATAGAGATGCAGAAGATAGAGATGCAGAAGATAAAGACGCAGAAGATAGAGAGGCAGTAGTTGACCAGTGTGAAGAAGATAATATTGATGAATTTGATGATATGGAGGTGGATGACGGCTGTCAGTATGAGAATATGGAGAAGGAAAAAGATGGGAGTGAGGGAGGCGATGACGAAAATGATGATGATCTGGTTAGTCTATTTTACTTGTTCATTCCTTTATTTATTGTTTTGCTGTAGGAATTGCAATAGATGACCCCAGCGTCGCCTCAAGTTTATTTTTTTATAATAGGACACATCAATTTGACTTCACCTCGCCTGATGATAAGCTAAAGGCAAAGTCTCGGAAAGAGGGTCACCATCGTAAACATATACCATGTTAACAATGGTGGCACTCAGCTTGACGGCCTCATCAGATGCCTTTTCACGACCTGGTTAAAGGAGAATCAAGGAGAATCTTTAATATTTAGGTCTTGTCCAGGTAGTTCAGGTAATCAGAGTATTCCCTCTAGGACTGGTTGTGCGACGTGCGACGAACGCCGAGCTAGTTATTATTGGGCAGACCGTATCTGTCTATCCTCTTCCGCACTCGTTTATGACGCGCGTCGTCCCTACCACTGTACTCGATCATGTTTTCGACATACAACACTCACTGAATCGACTTGCACGGGTTTTGAAGTTGTAGGTCTTGTGATCATACGAATCACTGGATGCCAGACAATTGACAGTTGAAACACATCTTTCAGGTTGAAGTTCTTGTATTTTTTAATTTCAATTGCTTCTTTCACCATTCTGGGTATGTAGTGGCGTTCTGTCGAGAGAATCTGAGCGTTGTGTAGCTCAATCCAGTGATTCGACCCTTACTCCAACTTCCTTTGTAATTGAAAAGTAAATAATAAGTTGAACTAATATAATAAATTCTGTCCAGAAAGTTATACAGAAAAAGAACAAAGTTGAAATAATTGGAATTTTTTGGTGCTATTAGATCAACTGGTTGAACTTATAGTTGAAGTTAGTGGAATAGACGAAATTTTCACTTCTGTCTGCATTCCTGGAGTGCCACATTTTTTTATAATAATTTTTAATTGTACCATTAAACTTCTACATCTACAGATATTGCCAGCAATCATAGGCGTAAGTTCTGGGGCTACTATAAAAATAGAAAAAGGTGATAAGCCAATTGATGAGGATAAGAAAGCCGAAGAAACTGTAGAATCTCAAGTCAATATAAAGCAGGAGAAAATTGTGCAATCTGAAGGTGAGAAATCGCACGAAAAAGTGCACGAAAGTCCATCGAAAGAAGTAAACCAGAAAATAGTAGCTGATGCAGTTCAATCAAAAGACACAGTGAAACCGAAAGATGTAGTAAATACAGAAAAAGAAGGCTCGGTTCAACCGAAAGTGACATTAATTACAAAAAAAGAAGCATCAGTTCAACCGAAAGAAGCAGTAAAGACAGAAAAAGAAGCCTCAGTTCAACCGAAAGAGACAAAGAAAGTAAAAGAAGTCTCAACCCCACCGAAAGGTGCAGTGAAGAAAGAAAAAGAGGTCTCGTCTCAACCGAAAGACACAGCAAAGCAACAAAAAGAAGACTCGATTCAACCGAAACGGACAGAAAAAGCAGAAGATAGCAGTACTGCTAAAGAAGTGACTGAAAAGGTAGCTGATGATGAACGCCCATCGTCACGAGCAAGTTCTGTAAGTAAATTTTAATAATACAAGCTGTTATCCGCGAATTCACTCGCAATTCTTTCAATTCTGATCTCGTTAAAGCGGCATATTAGGATAGGAGACTCTTATATCCGCACTTAGTCTCTTTTCTAAGGCCATTATACGTGAACGCGGCATATTTTGAACCTCTATTGCACCCCGAATTGCTTGGGGTGCGAAAGATATGCATATGCCAATCTCACCTTTGGAAACTTACGATCCACAGACAGCGTGCGTTTTATTCGGTTTGAGTCCGTCATAACCTCCCTCGTCGGCTGATACGAGATACTTTTGACGTGATTACGTCTTATAATTCGATGGAGCCGGCTGCGCGCACGAAAAATCATGACGTCATGCGGCGTTGCCTCGCTCTGAGGCGTTCCATCATTGTAAAAGAAATAAAAATTGAAACAAATGTATTTATACGTACAAATAAATTAACTTGATCAATTTCAAAATGTAAATCTGCGGTAGCCTAGTGGTATGGGTAATGGACTGCTGAGACGAGGTCTCGGGTTCGATCCCAGGTTTACCATGGCACACACCAATGACTTTTCGATGCTTTTCGAAGTTATGTGTGTATTTATCGCAGGTTTATTAGTGCCCGGTTAATGGCAATAGGCTCGCCACCTATTACATTGGGACCTAAATATAAACTGGCGAAATGTGGGTGCTAGCACCTCTGCCTACCCCTTCGGTGAATACAGGCGTGAGTTTATGTTATGAGTTTATGATCAATTTCAATTGTGATTTCTAATTACCCCTATCTCTATATCCATACAAAATATCTATCAAACAAATAAACCATTCCATCAGTATTTTCTTATATCGTTGTCACGTTCAACTATCGTCAGTAAACCTACTTTACAGACAACCGATTTTTTGCATAGTGTTATACCTATATCTTATCTTTTTACAGAATGATGATTGCATCGAACAGCCTTTCGAAATTGAAACGGTCAAGGTATCTGATGATGATGATGATGACGAAGAGCCTTCAGAAGCTACAAAAGAACAAATTAATAATACAGCAACAACCGAAAAATTAGAAAAGTATTTATTAAAGAAAGAAATTGATATAGAAAAGATAACGTTAAAAGACTCTACCGAAAAGACCGAAGTTGAAAAGACTGCAGAAGAAGAGAAGACGGCAGAAGTTGATAAGACCGGAGCAGAAAAAGAATCCGACAAGATACCAGAAGTAGATAATGCAACTATAGATCTTACACCACCGGACAAAGCTGACCCTGAAGGTATTTTTGCTTTAGCTGGTTTAGTACTCTTACGACCTATGGATTTGAATCCTATCACAAAAACACTCGTACAACCTTCAATTGGGTATTATCCTATAATTAAAATAAATTATCAAACCAAGCTTATTAAATTAAGAATGGTAAAAAAGCGGTAAAAATTGCGTCCATTCTTATTTTATAGTTTGGGTTTATTTTTAATCATCCACCCAACCTATAATGACTATTAAATTTTATGACGTCACTAAATCTTTTTTCATACAAGTTACCTTATAACCTATCGTTTTGACGTTTAGTAAAAAGTAACTAATTTTACTACATAGTCAGTAGAATAACTTATAGAGGAGGCCCAAGCTTGATGTTGTATGTGGTCAATTTTTTTTCAGTCCGTCAATTTTGAAATGAGTTCAGCGGATTTAAAATGGCACATTAAGCGATACCACCAAAAACGAGTATCTTTATAAATTGCCAGTAGATCATAATGGATTCCTATATAATTCGTAAAATGGTCAATCATCCTGAGCAGAATTACAACAATTGGTTTCTCAAGCAGATTTTAATTTGGTTTAAATAACCTTCAAGAAAAGAGCGTACTCTCTTTTAAAATGAAGGCAACGCACTTGTGACTCCTCTGGTGTTGCGGGTGTCCATGGGCGGCGGTGATCGCTTACCATCAGGCGATCCGTCTGCCCGTTTGCCTCCCTCATAAAAAATTCTATAATCCCGCAGTAGT
This sequence comes from Eilema sororculum, assembly GCA_914829495.1. Taxonomy (NCBI): domain Eukaryota; kingdom Metazoa; phylum Arthropoda; class Insecta; order Lepidoptera; family Erebidae; genus Eilema; species Eilema sororculum. The sequence continues at coordinate 5,915,159 of OU618561.1, forward strand.
TTTGAAGCCAAACAAGCAAATGAACAACCAAAATCTGTCCTCTTTATAATATCAATATCACTATAGATTATTATCTACTACTGCCAGTGGGGACGCCGTTTGACCAGACGGGTGATCAGTCCTTCTAAGTGGGGTCATTTCACCCAGTTCCCCTATAACGACTGTCATATATGTTCGTATGGCAACCGGGACCGACGGCTTAACGTGCTCTCCGAGGCACGACCAGACCAATGCAAATACTCATATATAAGCATACAAATATTTGCACTGAGCGGGGTTCGAATCCGCGCCTCCTGCGTAGCGGCCACGTTCACTACCGTCACGCCACGGAGGCTGTCATATAGATTATTATATAGCTAACAAGTACATTTATATCCAGGGACAGAAACAGTTGGCACTGGTGCTACCAAAACCTCTCCGAGCAAGTTGAAAAACTTAACTATGTCCTCGCTACTGAACACAAATGTCCTCAGCATTGTTGAGCTGGGTGAGAGCTCTTCGGAAGATGGTGAGTGACCAAGTCAGAAATTTTTATTCAATACTACTTGCTAGAACCAAGCGTTTCAGTGACTCATTCCTATGCCGCACCACTAAGACCTGGAACTCACTGCCAGCTCACGTGTTTCCTTCTTCCAACAGTCCCGGGTCCTTTGAGCGGGGCGTGAAAAGGCATCTAATGAGGCCGTCAAGCTGAGTGCCACCACTGTTAACATGGTACATGTTTGCGATGGAGACCCTCTTTCCGAGACTTTGCCTTTACTTAACATCGGGCGAGGTGAAGTTAAATTGACGTGTCCTGCATAAAAAAATAAAATATTGCATTTCAACTAGCCAGGACTGATCCAGAAAGTATTCCGGATTCCCCTTGGTAGAAACAGCCGCGGGTCCAAATTCCGCCCCATATGTTTGTATGGCTTTACCCATATAAAAATTTCCAGAAAAATTACCCACTGAATGATTCAAAAAGTTATTATCACTTTCAGATGTTCAAGAAGTAGAAAAAGAACCAGAACATACGCTATCACACCTCCAGAAACTTCTAGAAGCCAAATCAGTACCACCAAAAATGCCATCATCATTATTGCCATCAAAATCCCCTGAATCGTCATCAAAAACCCAAGAACCCAATACGTCATCGAAAGACGTGACCTCTGTGAACATACCTACTGGTATCGACATCATGTCGACATCCGGAGCTGGTGGCAATAGGTCCCATATCGTTACTAAAGAAGGAGAGGTGGTTATAAGTGGTGTCGCAAAACCTCCGCCTCATAAGCCTGTGAGTATAAAATGAACCTTAATGTTGTTGAAATAATGTGTATATTGTTATGTACGTAGCTGTGGATAGTTTTTATTTTCATGTGGCGTGTAGTGTTTCTATAAGAAAAAACGTTGTATCGATATGTGTGTCATGTCAAATATTTAGCCATTCTTTTAGTTGAACATATTCATGTTTTTTTTGCCCAAAATTTAATTTATTTCATCTCATTAGATCTTGTCTAAACCCAAATGATGCGTCTCACCATATTCCTAACGCACACAAGCAAATTGACGAACATTTATGTCGGATTTGTTGGTCAACTAATCATAACGTGACAGAACGCGCGAGCGAGCGGACATGTTGTTCTATACAATATGTCAGCGCTAGTGCACACACAGAGCGTACTCGGACTCGGATCTATCGCGCCACTAGTCGAGCGTAAAACCCCCTATACACTACTCACGAAGTTGAACGAAGTTAGATGAATATCATAGTGTAGAGATGCAAACTTTACCTAACCTCGGGCGACTTTCATTTGTTGTCGGTTTTTGCGCCCGAGTCAAAGGGCCCGAATTTGCACGAAGTGCGTTCACGAAGTACCTCTCTACACTACTCGGCTCGGCCGACTTCATCATCAACGTGTATAATCGGTGTGTTATAATTATTGCGTGTGGCATATTTTGTTTATTATGAACAAAATACAGTGGTCACAGGAGGAAATTGTGTTGTTCCTCGAAACTGCAAGCAGAGCTCATTAATTGAAACCCCAATGATAATAAATGTCATAAGCACCAAGGTGCGCAGGCCTTCGGCACCTTAGAGCGAATGAGCTCATCGCGAAGTGGAACGAGCGTGTAGTGTCGCACTTCGGACTGTAGGCAAAGTTTCTCGAGTACTTCGCCGAGGAACTTCGCGAGTAGTGTATAGGAGGCATATGGTTCGCATACATGTCATAGTTCACGATACAAACGACTTTTTTATACAAATGAAGTGAAAAGTGTGGGGCAGGTCATTTCAGTTTAAACAAATACCTACGATTAGACTAATTTTTCACATTGCTTTTCCATAGTTTTTAGATGTCTTTTAAAACTATATAGTCTGTGTATTAAAAAGCAAACATGTCCATAGACAGCGTAACATGAAAGAAGTCGGCGGGAAAATGACAAATGACGTAAATTTTTTTTTAATCTATGCCCAACCATAGCGCCTTTTTAATAGACTTCTGTCATGGTAAGCAAATTAAATGTTTTTCTTTTAGGCAAGACTGAATACTAGTGAAGTTACTATCAAGACTGCGAGCAGTTCTGAGCAAACGTTGGTTATACCAGAGACTAAGGTAAGTACTTTTATAGATGGCGCTACGAACTACATTGCTTAATAAAACCCTCCTTGTCGTGTCTCTGTGCAAATCGTATGGTATGTTTTTTCCACGATATCGTGCAAATCTGATGGTATTTTTTGCACGATCTTGTGGACATTATCGTATTTTTTGCACGATCGTATGGTACTTTTACGTACTCAAATCATATAGTACTTTTTACACGATCTTGTGCAAATAATGTGGTATTGTCTGCACAATCTTGTGCAAATCATATAGTACTTTTTGCATAATATTGTGCAAATCTTATGGTATTTTTTGCACCACTTTGTGCAAATTGTATAATACATTTTGCACGATCTTGTGCAAACCGTATGATATTTGTGCACGATCCTGTGTAAATCATACATACATACCTACTAATATCTAACTACCTACATTATTTGGTACAGTACACCAATCTGTAAGCAAAACTATACTTTACCCAAGTGTATTTAAAGTCGATATTCAAATGTATTAATTCATAACAATTTTTTTAATATTTTACAGGCGAAATCAAAGAACGAACAGGCTAAACCTGCATCAAAAAAACCTAAGCTCAGCCTAGAAATATTCAGCTTGGATTCTGATGAGGAGGAAACACCAGTTAAAGGTAATAAAATAGTACATACATACATTATACTCACACCTGTAAATGGGTGGGGTGGGTAGGCAGAGTTGTACTAACACCCACATTTCGCCAACTATGATATTCGGTCCCACGTAATAGGGGCAGAGACTTTTTTTTTTAAAAGAATATTAGAACCGAAGTTACTAATATTCCCCCTAACCCCTCCAGCTAAGCTAAATTGCTCATGTTAGGAGTGGGTTCACGTCGGTAGTGTAATGGCCAGGATTCGAACCCGGGACCTCTCGATCGTAAGGCCGACTCGTAAACCACTAAGCTACCGACCCTTTTAGACTACTGCCGCCAAGCACTTATTCATGTGCTATGTTTACTGTCGGATGGAGAACAGCCCTATCCCTTAGTCGTCTTCCATAACACCTACAGTAAGAGATGGGGTGGCCCTATTCTACTCCACCGGGAATAGTATGCACATTTTTACCACTTAGGTGGCAGACAAGGACATGGCCCACCTGATTTAAGGTAAGGTCTTAGGAACCGCAAAATAAAATCAGCGTGGTATTATGGCGCTTATACTGCTAATTTGCTGTATAAGAAGCTATAATACCGCCTGTTAGCAGTAAAAATGGTGTACAAATGAATATTGATATGAAAATATTTGTTATTATATTCACATTACTAAGAATTAAAGGGGTGGCGTTAAATATTTATGATATAACCTAGTATATTTCATCAGAAAACTTACCTTCGCAATACTTTGCAAACCTATGCGTGAGTTTACGAACCTACATTTGGTACAACCTACAAATTAACATGTCTGCTAAATAAATCATATGTACCGATGTAAGTTACTTTTAAACGATGTCTATGTGACTGAATTGCTGAATAACATGGGCCCAAATCGCGTTGTATAAACGTTTTCATTACGTTTATACGACTTCTATTAGGAACCAAAGTGCTGAATAATTTGCGTTGCCGCGAATACTACACGACATATTTCGCTAGTTGGGTGATTCTGAGATCTATCAAATATACAAAAAAAAATTCATAGAATCGGTCAAGTTGTTTTGGAGTAATTTGCAGACAACATAGTGACACGAGAATTCTATATTATTTCTTTGTTGCTTCGATAGCTCTGTTCTGGTGGGCGTTGGTGTTAAATACAAAACACAGGTGTTGGTTTACTTGATGGTATAATATAAAAAAAGGTTAAAAACGATTTGGAAACACTCGATTTTTTCGAGTTAAGGTTAATTCGATTTAAGGTTCTTTTTTTCTTGGAGGAGAGTGTTTGTGTTGCTATTACACAATAAAACAAAGTGAAGATTAAAAAGTAAAATTAAATGAATTAGTGTTGCTATCCTCCACATACTTTAATACATCATCCCAAACGACACCCCTTATAATTGTTTAAAACATCCTTTTTGGTACAGCAGTTTTGTTTTATTACACTCTATTTTTGCAGAAGCCAAGTCGACTTCGAAAGCCGATACAAAACAGATGACGCCCAAGAAAAAACGCAGAAAGTGCATGAACAGCGCTTGCTCTAGCGGCTTGTCAGTGTTGCAAGCCGCTGACAACGCCACAGTGGCTTACTATGACGCGTTGAAGAAAAAGAAGCCAATTGTCTGCCAGGCTTGCGCTCAAGCTGTTCTTGATAGGAAACAGGTAAGGTTTAATAGCTTTAACATGATACCATAGTACGGACAGCCTCTAATGTAGGAGGCGCGGGTTCGATCCCCGCTCAATGCAAATAGTTGTATGCATGAATATGGATATTTGCATTGGTCTGGTCGTGCCTCGGTGAGCACGTTAAGCCGTCGGTCCCGGTTGCCATACGAACATCTATGGCAGTCGTTACGGGTAGTTGGCGCCCTCAAAAGTCCGACAACTGGTCAAACTGCAATGCTTCGATATCGCCTTTCGGTTGTGGAGGTCAGATGGCAATTTCTTCACAGAAAAAATATCGCGGTTTAACCAAATCCGCAGTTAGTCTGGTAAAGCGGACCCTAGACTCCAATTATTACTAAGATTAATGGATTAATGCTAAGATGAAGATGAAGAAGAAGTACGGCGGCTTGCATCTGATTCTTGCGGCCATAATGCTGTAAGGCGTCCATTACACGACTATGGAAGAATCATTCATGCCATCAGTCATGAATCACGTTTGAATGATGGTTAGAACAAAAATACTAGCCTAGTGGTATGGGTAATGGACTGCTGAGACGAGGTCTCGGGTTCGATCCCAGGTTTACCATGGCACACACCAATGACTATTCGATGCTTTTCGAAGTTATGTGTGTATTTATCGCAGGTTTATAAGTGCCCGGTTAATGGCAATAGGCTCGCCACCTATTACATTGGGACCTAAACATAAACTGGCGAAATGTGGGTGCTAGCACCTCTGCCTACCCCTTCGGGGAATACAGGCGTGAGTTTATGTTATGTTTTACTTCATTTTTAAACTATCGCGGCGTATTTTCATGGTATATAATAGTTCGGGACTTCACGCGAAACATTTTTGGAAAACTTACTTTTGCCGACGTTTCGGGAGCACAGCATTCGGGGTCAAGACTTGACTGGCCTGCGAGCGTCGTGCGGTGTGCGGGAAACATTTTTTATGCGCCTTATTTTCACATTGAATGTAAGGCTGGCGACACACCACACTCACTATGTCAGTTTTAGACGGCATCGGCACTGTGTTCTCATCAAAATCCGTCCAGCCGTTCGGCCTGTAGAGGGAACAAAGAAAACTACATACATACATACGCGCGAAAAACATTACCCTCCTTGGTGCAGACGGGTAAAAAAAGTTTCATCAGACGAGACAGATTTTATTAGACGTACTGTAGAACGTGACTAAAGGAAAAGACCCAATATCTCAGTCTATATGCTTTGTCCATACTTAATACTTAATCTAATATATAAAATTCTCGTGTCACAGTTTTCGTTGCCATACTCCTCCGAAACGGCTTGACCGATTTTGATGAAATTTTTTGTGCTTATCCGGTATGTATGAGAATCGGCCAACATCTATTTTTCATCCCCCTAAATGGTGCAGCGGGAACGGGATCTGACGCGGATCGCGGGGCGGGAAAAAATTGGCGGTACGAAGTTCGCCGGGACAGCTAGTATATTATAAATGCGAAAGTAACTCTGTCTGTATGTTACGCTTTCACGCCTAACCCACTGAACCGATTTTGATGAAATTTGGTATAGGGGTAGATTAGACAGTGAGAAAGGACATAGGCTATGTTTGGCCGCGATAACCGACATCCACGCGGGCGGAGCCGTGGGCAAAAGCTAGTCTACAATAATCATAAATTTTCTTTGTTTATTCTAGAGTCTAGTTGACGGCATCAAGAACTTCACCCCACTGTTACAACTGGACATGGTGACAAGTGGGCAGGACCTGGTCGAGATTCTAGACTCGGAGTCTGAAGATGAAGAATCGCAGCCACAGGATCAACAGCCGAAGGAAACCATTGGGGAGGAGGCGGCCAAGTAAGTTCTGAACACCTGCTAGAACCGAGCGTTTCAGTGACTCATTCCTATGCCGCACCACTAAGACCTGGAACTCCCTGCCAGCTCACGTGTTTCCTTCTTCCTCTCCCGGGTCCTTTAAGCGGGGCGTGAAAAGGCATCTGATGAGGCCGTCAAGCTGAGTGCCACTACTGTTAACATGGTACATGTTTACGATGGTGACCCTCTTTCCGAGACTTTGCCTTTAGCTTAACATCAGGCGAGGTGAATTCAAATTGAGGTGAGCTTTATAAAAAAAAATTGCCTATCGCAGTCCATTGCTGGTCATGGGCCTCTACTAATGTTGGGAGGCTTTGGCCTACTGTTTCCACGCTGGCCAGACGGGTTGGTACAGGGTTTTTTTTCGAGTTTTCCTTCTCTCTCAGTGATATCGTCTGCGTATGTTTCCGTTAGTCGCCTCTTACCACCCTTTGGTTTAGATGGGATGGTGATACTTGTATTCTTTCTCCGTCACCACGTGGATGAAGACCAATACCTGTAATTTTTCTTTTTCTTCATGATCCGGAGCTTTCACCTCGGGGTCTGGTCCGCCTTTTCTAGTCTTAACTGCGAGTTTGGTTCATAGTCGTCATTTTTCGTGAAACGACTGCCATCTGACCTCAATTGGCGATATCGAAGTATTGCAGTTAAACCAGTTGTTGCCAATGTTGTGTTATGGAATCTAGAAAACCAGAATCTCATGGCACTTTTTAAATTCCGTCTATTTCTATGAGAATGTGTTACGACTCGTACAAAACGGAATATTATTAATTGCACATCAAATAAATAAATCACACATCAATATATTTTCATCATTTATATTTCCTTTTTTAAATCAAATAAATTACTTTACTACAAATAAACTGAATGTTTAACAAAACTAGTACTGCAGAAAAAAATTAAATATACATCAGGATGACATCACTTTTATCCTCATAATGCGATACAAATAAATTTATTTAAGTACAAAAATCATAAATGTTTATCAAAAATACTAACTGCACAGCAAATTAACTAGTGCGCATGTAGAAGATACTCATTGTCAAAGTAAAATATCTATCCGAGTAGCATGTATACTAAGTAATTAAGTTCAGAATGATCACCACCCACCCCGAAATGGATAGGTTAGGTTAGAAGACTAAGGCGCCTTATGTCTTCGCGGTTATTTTTTTTTATAAGCAAGTAAGTAGTTTGTTGCTGCTCAATCAGTATTTTTGATGTGAATTTGGATTATTTTAGTCAGGCAGCATTAGCTAGAATAAAACTGCTTTGCATGAAAATAAATTGTAGTGTGTTTTCTAATACTTTTGAGTTTAGTATTCTGCTGTGCAATCAGTAATTTTGATGGAAATTTGGATTATTATTTCATAAAAAAAGTATTTTATTTGATTTGCGTTTAAATACCACCCGTAGGAAACTACCGTTTTTGGACTACAGTGAATATGTCTATTTGCCAACAGATTCTTAGAAGAGAATCTCACGGATCTACTGAACGAGTCGTGGAAGAAATACAAGCTGGACGAAAGACTGAAAGAGACACAAGATGAACTCAACGCTGAGATGTTGAAATTGGAAGGTAAGTTACATCCTACTGCGATGTTGGAGGAGAGACGGGTAAAGTGAAACACGCTATCTTACTAATTCATGGGTTATATAGTCTTAATTATATTGAGGCTAGGTGGGGAGGTCCACACGTGTAAGGTGTCTTATGACGACCTGTTATATGAGATGGTTGTTATTGATGTACATATGAGACCTCATCCCATATTTGGGGTACCTTTCCTAATATGGTACCAACAAGCTGATACCTGATACTTATAATCTAGTTACCTTTACCTATACCTACTACACTACTAATATTATAAACGCGAAAGATTGTGAGTATGGATAGATGTATGGATGGATGGATGTATGTGTGGATGGATGTTTGTTACTCTTTCATGTAAAAACTTTTGTAATAAATTATAATAGTAATGTATGTATAAATAAATAATTTTATTAAATATGTAAGTAAGATAGAAAATAATGTATAATCAATTTAAAATTAGTTATTTATTATACACAAACCTTATCTGGGTTTACAGGATAACACTGAATTTGTATATAGAATATTGTAATAAATAAATAACATAACATAAACTCACACCTGTATTCCCCGAAGGGGTAGGCAGAGGTGCTAGCACCCACATTTCGCCAGTTTATGTTTAGGTCCCAATGTAATAGGTGGCGAGCCAATAAATAAATGAATAAATAAAAACTACTGAATGGATTTTCATGAAACTTTACAACAATATAGCTTACTAGCTTTTGCCCGCGGCTCCGCCCGCGTGGATGTCGGTTATCGCTACAAAACATAGCCTATGTCCTCTCTCATGGTCTAATCTACCCCTATATCAAATTTCATCAAAATCGGTTCTGTGGTAAAGGCGTGAAAGCGTAACATACAGACAGACAGACAGACAGACAGACAGAGTTACTTTCGCATTTATAATATTAAGTATGGATACATCAGAGTTCTCAGCATTGTATACTCAAACCTAGTTTGAAGCAGCAAGACGAGCACAAGTATTTATTAACTTACTGGGGTTTGTCTCAATATATGGAGGTTATAACAATGTATGAATTGAAAAATAAAACATTTTTGATTTTTATTTAGTCTTACTACATTTTTCTCTGATATTTTTTTTAAAGAACATTAGAACCGAAGTTACTAGTTAGTTGGCCAACATCCAGGATAGGACTTGAACCCGTTGAACCCTAGATTTTTTTAGTTCTACTGGGTATATTTATGGGGAACGCTATTGAAGCAGAAGGCCCAGGCTCCAGGTACAAAAAACCTCCGATTTCGATTTTTTTTTATTTGTATTTACTTGGCGGTAGCCTAGTGGTATGGGTAATGGACTGCTGAGACGAGGTCTCGAGTTCGATCCCAGGTTTACCATGGCACACACCAATGACTTTCCGATGCTTTTCGAAGTTATGTGTGTATTTATCGCAGGTTTATAAGTGCCCGGTTAATGGCAACAGGCTCGCCACCTATTACATTGGGACCTAAACATAAACTGGCGAAATGTGGGTGCTAGCACCTCTGCCTACCCCTTCGGGGAATACAAGCGTGAGTTTATGTTAAATGTTTATGTATGTATGTATTTACCGTTTATTTAGCATTATTTACTCTCTATGTTAGTAAAGCTAAATGAAACGGTAATTTTATTAAAAAATTATTATCACAAAAAACATCTCTCCGAAAAAACAAACCTTTTTTTTGGAGAAAGAATATTGGAAGCGAAATAAATAATATTCCCTCTAACCCCTCCAATTAAGCTAAAATGCTTGTGTTAGGAGTGGGTTCACGTCAGTAGTGTAATGGCCAAAATCGAACCCGGGACCTCTCGATCGCGAGGCCGCCTCCTTAACCACTAAGCTACCGACGCTTCCATTGTAATACCTAATAATCTAAGTTTAGAACAATAAAATGTTTTATATCTTACAGAGGACAGTAAGGAAATCAACCAGATGCTGGTGGATTGTCAACGAGCGACTGATAAGCTACGATCAGATCTATACGCTACCTTCGAGTACCGCATACAAGAGATGCCTCCGCTCCTCATATATGAGACACCGGAATTTAATGTAAGCAAAATTGGGTATTATCCTATACTAGCTGTCCCGGCAAACTTCATTTTGCCTTAGAAATTAGAATCCATTAGCTGTATCAAATTCTCCTAATTATTTTGAGAACGGAAAGCATTTCGATTCGGGCCCCATACGCCTACGGAGCTCCCGACACTAATAGGTCACCGGGGCCCATACTTACACCTACGGAGCCTATATATCTATGGGACCCATACAACCATATACCTCTACGCTCAAGGGCGTTCATACTACCATAAACCATCAATTTTTCGACCTAAATAAGAAATAGCCACCATAAATATTTTCGCGGCCCAAGCGACGGGCATTTTGTTAATTCAGAAGAATGTCTACTAATCACCCTCTGACGATATTTGCACGCATTATGTCAATTCTATATCAAACGTCAGATAACATAGAAGAATATCATACAGCAGTATTAGAACATTAAACACATTTTTTACCAATTCGTACTCCAAATTCAAAATTTAGACATGGCGTATGTCGGATCAGCTATTTTATATGGTGGCTATATATTCTGAAATTTTCTAATTTTCCGCGCAATTTTCTTCATTTTTTCTTTCATAAGAACCTTCTCCTAGCAATAACGAACACAACAAAAAAAGAATTAGCGAAAAAAGTTCAGCCGTTCACGCGTGATGTCGTGACCAAGGGAAATAGGGGTTCATTTTTATATATATAGATTGAATGAATTTACAGCATTAAGTATGCTAACTATACAAATCGAATACATAGGGAAAAATAATCTTCTCGGGCGGGACTCGAATCCGCGATCTTGCGAACGCCTTGACCAACTCGGCTGGCAAGGCAACTGAAAGATTATTTTTCTCTATGTATTCGATATTATCCTATAGTTAAAATAAATGATCTAACCGAGCTTATTAAATTAAGAATGGTAAAAGAGCGGTAACAATTGCGTCGGTTCTTATTTTATAGTTTTAATTTATTTTTAATCATCCACCCAACCTTTAATAGTAACTGATTTGACTATTAAATTTTATGACGTCACTAAATCATTTTTCATACAAGTTACCTTATAACTTATCGTTTTGACGTTCAGTAAAATGTAACTGATTTGAGTAGTCAGTAGAATACCCAATTTGGTATGTTTTAAGATTATATTGTGAGAGGCCTATGTCCAGCAATGGACTGCAATGGTGGTAATTGATTGATTGATATAATCTGTATATATATATATAAATTTGTAACTCTTTGTAAGTATTTACTGTTATTTATATTACCATATTCTATAATATAACATAACATAACATAAACTCACGCCTGTATTCCCCGAAGGGGTAGGCAGAGGTGCTAGCACCCACATTTCGCCAGTTTATGTTTAGGTCCCAATGTAATAGGTGGCGAGCCTATTGCCATTAACCGGGCACTCATAAACCTGCGATAAATACACACATAACTTCGAAAAGCATCGAATAGTCATTGGTGTGTGCCATGGTAAACCTGGGATCGAACCCGAGACCTCGTCTCAGCAGTCCATTACCCATACCACTAGGCTACCGCAGATGATTCTATAATAAAAAGAGTATTCTATAATATACCTACATATAAGTACTCCTAATATTTAAATATTTAATCATTTCTCTAAAAAACAAATTCATTATAATAATCTCTCAGTACACCAAACTGCCCCTAATCTCTCTGTCTTTGAGTCTTACTCCATCCTATGGTTGCCTGTAAGAGATTGCCTCAGTGCGATAATGCCGCCAATTGTGTACCACATAAATTGTACCTTTTATTTATTGTCAATATCCTTGGTGAACAATCAAGATTTTTTTATATTTTTATATATTTATTATTATATATGTTTTCAGATCAAAAAAGGTCATCGATTGATGAATTATTAAGTTTTAATTCATCATTAATACATTCAATTCATAATTAATACATTTAATTCATAATTGTTACATTTAATTCATAAATTAATACATTTAATTCATTCTTCTTATATTTATATATATCTTACGTTTATCTATGAATCAACAATTTTCTTTCTTTCCTTTTTCTTTTCTAGTCATTTGTAAAGTAAATACAATCCATTAGGAAACTGGTTTATCAAATTAGTGTGAGCATAGGAAATCTCTTGAAAGTGACGTCATGATTCTTTTTTTTTTTACAGTATATTGGTCCGGAGACAGATAATGCAGTACCACCGAACGTTGTTGCCGAAGTAAGTATTCACAATGGTTTCTTTTCTTTTCTGTTTCCTTTTTTCTTTTTCTTTTTTCTTTTTCTTTTCCTTTTTTTTTCAACGTAATATAATTTTGCTCGTGTTTTCCCAGTCACGATTGAGTGCTAAACGAAAGATGCTATCAAATAACGAGCCCCAGGCCAAACGACCAGCTATTCCTCTGGGATACGCGCCGTTGGATGACTCCAAGTTAAAAGTACAGGTACATATACTCAGGTTTATTTTTTATTTACGTTTTTTTACAGTTTTATTCTTGCGATACGACATCGCAAGACGACTAACGGCCGTTCCCAATAACATACTTACAGTTAAAGATAGATCGCAACAGTCAAATTTGACGTATCAGCTATTTAAATTCAAAACATGGTAACAGATTTTTTTGCGGGAAAGCGCATCGCGGTATAATTTTATTTTCCGAAATTGGTGTGAAATAGGAGTTACTATGTTTTGAATTTAAACAGCCGAGCACTTTATCCATAGATGCGATCTATCTTTAACTGTCAGTATGTTATAGGGAACGGCGGTAAGGGATGGGACTGTTTAACATTAGACAGATATATACAGCACAGACTCAGCCTCAAATGCAAGACTCGAGTCGACAATAGTGCCCGGAATATTATGGCAATAGGCGCACTCCTATTACGTGGGACTGAATACATTTATTGGTGAAATGTGGATGTTAATTCACCTCTGCCTAACCCTCCGGGGATAAAGGCGTGATTATATGTATATTTATGTATTTTATCATACATACACTCAAATGTAATAATATTAACATTATATTTAAAAAACTGTTAATTTAACATTATAATTTTATTATTTTTATACCTCTGTGGCGTGGCGGTAGTGCACGCGACTGCCACGCAGGAGGCGCGGGTTCGATTCCCGCTCAGTGCAAATATTTGTATGCATATTATGAATATGGCTATTTGCATTGGTCCGGGTGTTTATATCTATAATATGTATGTATTTACAAAAAAATAAGTATATAAGTATGTTTATCCGCATTCTAGATTCCATAACACAAGCTATAAAAGCTTACCATGGGTCTAGATAGCGTTGTGTAGAATTTGAAAAAAAAAAACATACTATAAATTAAAATACTTTTTTTTGTTTCAGGAAAACAAAACCATAGACAACAAGGCAGATGACGATGTAAGTCATTATATATTATGTTATTTTGTTTATTTTAACTACCTTCTAACCTCAGGAAAGGCACCTTTGTTTTGTAAGGGATAGCCTTGGGTCAGCCGGGGTGCGAGGGATATGTCGAAGACAACCTCACCTCCGGCCTAGCACCACGACCCTCAGTCCGCGTGCGGTTTTAGTCGGTTCGAGTCGAAAACCTCTCCCTCCGGCTCCGGAGGGGGAAGCATCCGAGGTGATTTCCGCACGAAAAAAAAAGTTACTAGAAATGGTTCTGAGAAAGTTCGTCATATTTTGCAATGGGTGGGATTCGAACGCGGGACACCTGACTTAACAGTTGAACGCACTACCGCTACGCCATAGAATTATTCTTGTCAGAAGTAGAAGAAGCGTTGATAGCTTAGATCGTGAGGACCCGGGTTCGAATCCTGGCCGACATGAACCCACTCCTAGCACAAGCAATTTAGCTTAGTTGGAGGGGTTAAAGAGAATATTAGTAACTTTTGTTGCTAATATTCTTTTAGAATAAATAATTTAATATACTAGGTATATACTCTATTACAGAAAGACATCTCCGTAGTGAAGTTATCAGCAGAGTCCGCCCCGGCTGACCTCCCGCCCCCGGGCGAGTTGTCCCGGCCTGCCCTACGAGTGGGCATGCAAGTGTATGCCATGAAGAACGCCTTCGGACCCTGGTTCATGGGGAAGATATTGGAAATTATGCCTAAAAGCAGTAACCCTGTAAGTACTGTAAGTAGTGATAGATTTTTATTTGTTATCATCATCTATCATCATCATCACCATCGTCATAATCATCATCATCATCGAATAAATGGTTATACCGGTTGTAAAGGGAACGGTCCCTAATCCGAAAACCCCTAGTAGTACTCCAGGTACATAACACATAATCAAAAATATAATCGATTTGGACAATAATTTTTTTTTTTCGATTTATTTTTTATATTGCATTAGTTACTCTCCATCTAGTTAGTAAAGCTAAATGAAACGGTAATTTTATAATAAGAACATCACTGACAGCCTCTGTGGCGTGGCGGTAGTGCACGCGACTGCCACGCAGGAGGCGCGGGTTCGATCCCCGCTCAGTGCAAATATTTGTATGCATGAATATGGCTATTTGCATTGGTCTGGGTGTTACTATGTATAATATGTATGTATTTACAAAAAAAAAAGTATATAAGTATGTTTATCCGCATTCTAGATTCCATAACACAAGCTATAAAAGCTTACCATGGGTCTAGATAGTGTTGTGTAGAATGTTGTGGAATATTTATTTATTTATTATTATTATCACTACAAAAAAAAAACAACTAGCGCCAAGCGTGTGCTTTTTTGTAATGGTGTTTTTTTATGAAATTATATATTTTTTTTTTATACTCGACGCACTAACGTAACATCGGTTGAGTGTGAACGGTCAAGTGTTTTTCTATACATTTGTCTGTTCTGGCGTTACGCGACCGAAAATACGCGACGCAAGTTCCGTCAGATATGAACGTTCCCTTATGCCCCAAAACTTTTATCTGCATGTTTCTTTTTTGTATTATGTGTTACAGTTAAAACCCAATTTCAGTTTTCCCTACTTAAAACCATAGTTTTAATTTCCTACAAATCAAACTAATTTTCCGAAGAGAATCAGTAATTTTCGGGTTAAGTTAAGTTAACCATGACTTTTGACATTGAGCGTGTCTCGGTAGCCGAGTTCGCAAAGGCATTCCCCATGTAAGGGTAAGATCGCGGGTTCGAGTCCCGCCCCAGAAAATTAATTTTTCCCTATGTATTCGATTTGTAGTTAGCATACTTAATGCTATAAAATTAGATATATTATTTATAATAGATAAAGATATAAGAACCTTCTCCTAACAGTAACGAATACAACAAAAAAAGAATTAGTGAAATCGGTCCAGCAGTTCAGGTACCATCTCGTGACCAAGGGAAATAGGGGTTCATTTTTATATAATACTAGCTTTTGCCCGCGGCTCCGCCCGCGTGGATGTCGGTTATCGCGACCAAACATAGCCTATGTCCTTTTTCATGGTCTAATCTACCCCTATACCAAATTTCATCAAAATCGGTTCAGTGGTTTAGGTGTGAAAGCGTAACAAACAGACAGACAGAGTTACTTTCGCATTTGTAATATTAGTATGGATATATATAGATTATTACTGAACAAATAACAATTGTTGTAGGCAAACTTCACGATGTGCCGCATAAAATTCGACCATAAAGTGAAGAACAACGGCAAAGTTTTGCCCGCGAGGTGCATAGCATATGCGGAGCCAGCTGATGTGAGGATGACTATTGGTAAGATAATCTTAATTGCGTATACTCCTAACGGCCGTTCCCAATAACATACTTACAGTTTAAAGATAGATCGCAACAGTCAAATTTGACGTATCGGCTGTGTAAATTCAAAATATGGTAACTGATTTTTTTGCGGGGAAGCGTATCGCGGTATAATTTTATTTTCCGAAATTGGTGTGAAATAGGAGTTACTATGTTTTGAATTTCAACAGCCGAGCACTTTATCCGTAGATGCGATCTATCTTTAACTGTCAGTATGTTATTGGGAACGGCGGTATATCAATAAGCCTATCGGGTTCGATCCCAGGATTATCATGGCACACACCAATGACTTTTGGATGCTTCTCGAAGCTTTTCGAAGTTATGTATGTATTTATCGCAGGTTTATAAGTGCCCGGTTAATGGCAATAGACTCGCCACCTATTACATTAGGACCTAAACATAAACTGGCGAAATGTGGGTGCTAGCACCTCTGCCTACCCCTTCGGGGAATACAGGCGTGAGTTTATGTTATGTTTTCTATCGATAGAGGGTATCGAGGAAAAGGACTTCTATTATTATGTTTATTGTTACTTACAATTCGATTTGTCTAAAGGTACACGACTCATAGCGCTGTTCAAAGACTCAAACAAACGCGAGTCTTACTATTCTGGCGTTGTCGCGGAGATCCCTAACCCTGTGAACAATTATAGGTAAGTTATATTTGAATGAGCCGCGTGGTTCCCGGCAGAGTTGAATTTGTGCCTCCCTATCTCTTCCCATGCGGTGTCGTACAAGGCGACTAAGGGATAGGGCTGTTTAACATCAGACAGATATACAGCCCAGACTCAGCCTCAGATATAGGCTCGAGTCAACAATAGTGCCCGGAATATTATGGCAATAGGCTCACCCCCTATTACATGGGACCGATTACAATTATTGGTGAAATGTGGGTGTTAATTGCCTAACCCTCCGGGGATAATGTATGTATGTACATTTGAATATCTGACACTAGGCATGTTATGCCCACCTCATATAATATATGAATCAAAATATAATCTACACGACTCATATAATATGTCCACCTCATAACATATAATGCTCGGTTTTGTTTCCACTTCACTTCTCAGATGTCCATCTCTTATATTATGCCCAACCCACCTTTTTATTATTATGCCCATCTCTAAAATTATGCCATGTTCATAATCCTTACTCAAACAAACGGTTCAAGCTTTTGTCACTAGATGGCGTGTCACTTAGCTAGATCGCGCTATCATTTTATGCAAGCCGTAATATGAAAAGAATAAAGTATAACACCTATATCTTTTCTTATAGATATCTAGTATTCTTCGACGATGGCTACGCGCAGTATGTCAGTCACGCCTATACTCGTCTGGTGTGTGAGTGTTCACCCTTGGTGTGGGAAGAGGTACACCCACTGTCGCGGGAGTTTGTGCGGGAATACCTCATGGCGTACCCTGAGAGGCCCATGGTGAGGCTACATGAGGGACAGCATCTCAAGACTGAATGGGACGGTGAGTAGAAAATATTGAACTTAAACATTTTTAACGCGCTTTTAAAGGCTTGGCAATATTTAAGTGTTCAAATCACATCACACAGCTTGCCCACTTACGAAGGGTCCATGATATTGTATCTTAATTTGAAAATGATTTAATCTATAATATAAAAATGAATCGCTAAATGTGTTATCGCGCATAACTCAACAACGCGTGGACCAATTTGGCAAATTCTTTTTTTTTAAATGTTTGTGGAAGTTCTAGGTTGTTTTTTACAGCGAGAAAAATTCGAATAATTGCCGGAAACCGACATCCACGCGGGCGAAGCCGCAGGCGAAAGCTAGTTAATTAAAAAAGTGGTAAAAAGAACAACTAACAAGAAACTAAATCCTTTAAGTATTTAAAAGAGTGCAAACTATGTAAAATAAATTACACTTTAATTAAAGTAAAAAACACGCGAGGACCAAAACTAAAAATGTAAAACCATAAGCCTAATGTCGGGGTTTAGTTTCCCTTACTCCGTTTCACGCGCAGAACTTTAAGTTTTACTCATAATTCTCTCCCTGACAGAGGCTCTCCGAGGCGACCGGTGACTCTCGTTCCGGATCGTTCCTGGTACATAAATAAATAAAATAAATAAAAATCTTTATTAGGAACAAAAGTAACAATGGAAACATAAGACTAAATTGGTTCGATGATGACTGCAAAAGTATACACTGAGGCACAGTCATCAACGCCACCACCCTTATGAGATGATGCAATGTTCCGTCCGAGTTACTAAACAATAAGCAATTACAAAATTCAATAATGGAATAATATAAAAATTCAATAATAAAAATGCAATACTAAAATTCAATAATAAAAAAAAATTCAATTTTAAAATTCAATAATAAATTCAAAAATAAAAAATTATAAAAAATCGAGTGCATGCAATTGATTGTGAGTGTATGTGTGTATGTTGTGTGTGTATGTGTGTGTGTGTATGTTTGTGTGTGTGTGGGTGCATAGTTCAACCAAGACAGGAATCAACATTCGCAAAATAATATTATCAAGGACCAAATCAAGTTATCAAACCTCAACAAGTTCTTTGGTTGCGTCGTACGTAAGGGATTTTAAAAAAGTGTCAAGATTCTTTTTTAGCTCATTTCTTGTCATCTGATAAATATTCATTATTTTATTAATTTTATTATAGATTTTAGAACTGATATGTCGGAAATGACGACTTGCTGCAACCGTCCTTCTGTATTTTATTTCGCATATTCTATCCGAGCGACGCTTGGAAATGTATATGGCTGGATTGTATAGAACTTGTGAATGTTTGCGGAGAATGGTCTGCGAGACAAATAACTGTCTGACTGTTAACACTTGGCATAGGCTGTAAAGTGACGACGTCGGGAATCGTATAGGCCTTCCAGCAAGCACCTTCAAGACCATACGTTGCCCACGTTCAACTGCCAACATCAGCGTTTTGTGAGCACCACCCCATACCACTAAACAATACCCCAACACCGACTGGGCAAGTGCGAAGTAAACCATTTTTAAGGTTTTAATGTCTAGCACAGCCCTAAGTTTCTTAAATACGTAGGATAGCTTTCTAAGACGTGCTACTGTAGCGTCAATTTGCTCTCTCCAATTTAAATGCTGGCCATCGCTATCCAGCGTGGCAACGCAGCAAGTGTGATGGGCACTTTTGCACCGGGAACGATCAGGGGCGGGTTGTTTGATTAGCACAGGTTAACTGTGCCCTGTGTTATTTTATTTTATTTTATTTGACTTAATGTATACTTTTATATTTAAATAAATTACTTTATTTCTTTTGCAATAAAGTTAAGAGCTATATTCTCTCTCTTACAGGCAAATGGTGGTCCTCCCGAGTTAACAAAGTGGATGCCTCCCTCGCACAAGTGGTATTCATCGGAGATGGCCGTAGAGAGTGGATCTACCGCGGCTCCACCCGCCTGGCGCCTCTGTACCTGGAGCTACGGGCCGCCGAGAGGCACAGGCCTAGGCCTATGCCCCGCAGTACGCAGCCGCGGGTAAGGAACTACTGCCGACGGAGGCAGATCACACATCTTCGATAGTTAGGCTTAGGATGGGGTTTATGAGATTGGCATATTAAATGAGATGGGTATAATATTTGAGATGGGCATAATTTTAATGGGATGGGTATGTGGAGGTTGGAAGTGAGCTTAATATAAGAATCGGGCATAACATAAGATGTGGGAATTATACAAGAGATGGGCATACATAATATTGGTGATGGGCATATTAATAATAGGAGAAGAGTATAACTAATGGCAAAGATGGCCATAATTTAATATTAGGTCCTTACATATGAAATTGGCGTTTTTCGTACTGGCCACTTTAATCACGATTTTCTCCTCTTTGGTAAGGAATTCCAAATTCAAATTTGTACAGCTATTTACTCATGTATTTGTGCTTCGATGACCGTCATTCATTTGTTTTTTTTCTTCTGTTTTTTTCTGTTTGCGTCACTCATTTTACAAAATGGAAAACTTAAAATATCGCATTATTTACGAATACGAGTTCCGCCGTGGCACTAGGGCTGCGGAAACGACTCGAAGGGTGAATGATGTTTATGGCGGTCATGTTGCAAAAGAAAACACAGGTCGTTTTTGGTTCCAACGTTTTCGTTCTGGAAATTTCGACCTGCAGAACAAGCCCCGTGGACGGCCTGAGACCCAAGTTGATAATGAAGTATTGAAGGCTATTGTGGAAGCGGATCCATCGCAAACCACGTCCGAGTTAGCTGCAGGCTGCGGTGTTAGTGATAAAACTGTTTTAATTTACTTGAAGCAAATTGGGAAGATTAAATAGCTTGAAAGGTGGGTACCTCACGAATTGACTGAAGCAAACCGGCAAACGCGCGTCGACTGCTGCGTTACATTACTGAACCGGCACAATAATGAAGGTATTTTAAACCGAATCATTACCTGTGATGAAAAATGGATTCTTTACGGTAATCGGAAGTGCTCAGCGCAATGGTTGGATCCTGGCCAGCCAGCCAAATCCTGCCCCAAGCGAAAATTAACCCCAAAAAAGTTACTTGTGAGCGTTTGGTGGACTAGTGCCGGTATTGTTCATTACAGTTTTCTCAAATCTGGCCAGACTATTACGGCTGATGTCTATTGTCAGCAATTGCAAACAATAATGGAAAAGCTAGCGGCTAAACAACCTAGGCTGGTCAATCGCTCCATGCCACTGCTGCTTCACGACAACGCTAGACCACACACCGCACAACAGACGGCTACCAAATTAGAAGAGCTTCAATTGGAATGTCTAAGACATCCTCCGTACTCCCCGGACCTTGCTCCAACAGATTACCATTTTTTTCGAAATTTGGACAACTTCTTGCAAGGGAAAAAATTCAACTCTGATGGGGCAGTCCAAATCGCCTTCACAGATTTTATTGATTCCCGTCCGACTGGTTTTTTTAGTAAAGGGATCAATGAACTACCTATAAGATGGCAAAAGTGCATAGAAAACAGTGGTCCATACTTTGATTATTTAAATATATTAAATTTAAAAATATTCGACTTTTTGTTCCTCCCATACAAAACGCCAATTTCGTATGTAAGGACCTAATATTAAAAATGGGCTTAATTTAGTCAGTGGCCATAATTTAAGAGGGCCACCTCTCATTAGATAATTTTATAATGTGGGACATTTTACACGGATCACTATATAGACTAAAAATATCATTAGACTATGATCAAAAAGCCAACTATAATTCTGTATAGACCATTAAAACGGAACTTACAAAACGTCAAACCATACCTACAATAGAAATTTAAACAAAAAATTTAGCTCCTCTCAAGTTAAGCGGGAACTAACACTCATAATAATTTTTTTCAGTCTAACATGATGCCGTACGTAGAATACACCCGATCTGACGAGCAAGCGAAGGCCCAAGAATCACACCCCATTCCTGTGGCGTTGACGGCACAGCAACAGAACGAGGTAAGAAATCCGGCTCGAAGGACCATTGTGGTTATTTTTGGTCCTTCGAGTAGTAGAATAAACCGTCCATTCTTTCTTTTTAACGTTGTGCTGAGTGTCGAGACCATAACTGGATACCGATTAGGACATGCCGCTTATTATGACCAGTTTTTAATAAATTGCGTCCGGTTATAGTGACTAACATGTTTTCTAAATCCGTCTGTCGTTCGTTTTCGTAAAATATATTTTTTTTATATCATTTCTGCTTCTCTTAACTGAAATAAATATGTAACTAAAACTAGATTTCTTTTGAAAAAATGCTTTTTATGACGTCCGGATAATATAACGTGATTGTCACTTCCCTTCAACGTCATTATAAACGGATTCCACTGTATCTAATAAACAAAATTCACGCGTCACAGTGTTTGCTAGCAAACTCCTTTGAAACGGCTTTATCGATTGTCAAGAATTTTTAGGGTTGTTTAACATCAGACAGATATATACAGCCCAGACTCAGCCTCAGATATAGGCTTGAGTCAACAATAGTTCCCGGAATACGGCAACAGGCTCACCTATTACATGGGACCGACTACAATTATTATTGGTAGTCATAGTCATAGTCGTTTATTTTTCAATATAGAACTATAAAATTGTTTCTTATTGACGTCAATTTTAATTCTACTTAATCTAAGTTTACCACCGCTTCCAAGGCGCTTCACCTCTGCTAACCCTCCGGGGATAAAGGCGTGATTGTATGTATGTATACAGGTTGATTTTATAGTCGTTTCGGAAAAAAATAATTTGGCCACAGTTTCGATAGCAAAATCATCTGGAAGTATTAATTTAAAATAAAAAATACGCGAGGACCAAAACTAAAAATGTTAAGAGCGCGCATAAAGCTAGAAAAAAGTCAGATTTCACCCGCACACTTCATACGTCCCGCTCTCGTCTGTCCACACGTCTGTCGCCCCGCAGTATTTTGTGTGGCAGCTAACCGCTGTGTTTAGTACGCAGGCGCACAGTATACCCAAAATAATCAGATAAAATTTGGCAAAGTACGAGCTGGATCATTACCTATATAAGGTATACTTTGTGAATTTTTGTGGAAAAGGTTTAGGAAATGACCTATTACTTATTGTTTTGACGGCTAAACAGTATGAAAAACTTACTACGTATTTTCCTCAAAACTATCTATTACTTGAGTGTATTACTTTTAACTAGTTCATACAGAATATGAAACTAAAAATATTCAAATTGGACAAATTTTTCGAAAAATTCAAACCACAATGGGACTTCAACGCCAGAGCCGTGAACCCTGGCGTTCCAGTGCTCTTACTCTGAGCTAGCCTTCCACGGGCGGTCGTCCGTGTTCCATGTGGTCGAATTTTTCTATTACTTGTTTTATATTTGATTTCCTTGATTTATATAAATGAATGTTTAACCAAAGCAAAGGAAATGGCTTATTATGTAGTGAGATTTTGAAACTCACTTATCTAATATATTTTTTTATAAACAGTACTAGTCGGGATGTACATAACTAATGTGATTGACCATGTGAATCTCAAACCACTCTACTTGTTTTTATTACACTCGGCGCTGGCTAGCCAGTTCCTTTGCTTGAACTTTGCTTACACGCTACTGCGTGTCTAGATTTTACAACGTTGCATATTTTTTAATTCTATTTAGTGAATAGAATCTTAAATGTTTACTGAATGTGAGAAAAAAAATTGCAGTAAGCTTACAAGTTACAGTTTTTACTAAGCGATGCGACTGGATCGGATTCATCAGCTTATGTTATATTACAAGTGCAGATTTTAAGATTTTTGATTATTTTATTTTTATTTTTTACTAACACTAGATCATAAGAGCAATATAACTAACAAAAATATGGGCTTGCCTGAAATAAATCTTTATTATTATTATTACGAGCTGAAGCAACTCTGAAAAGCATTACAATTGATAATACAATGTATAAGTACTTTCGCAAAATATAATTATATTACTGCTATAAAAAATAACATTAGTTACATACTTCAAACGTGATGTGGTCTAAGACATCTATTTGATTTTCATATACTATACCCGGGCTCCCTGGCAACGGTTGATAAAAAAACTGTACTTAGTAACTAAGTAAAGAAAATAAAGAAATATTACTTTCGACAATTAGCCAAGAGTGGAATTCTTAGTCTTTTAGATTCTCTTTAAGAGTTTATCTTTTGATTTTTTTTATTTCCCATAATTTCGACGAACTTTTTCGACGGAAAACAGAAAAACAGTCCTCTTGTCTCAACGGGGCGACCCCGACTAATTGGTGAAACAACAGATGGCCGGCACCTCGGGTCAGGTGCGATAGCAAGAGACCGTTATGCGCGGAATAAGAACGTCGTAAGCGCCGAATTAGTTTTTTTTTAATTACTCGTAAATTCCAGATAATTTTAACAAAGTGAAAAATTGAGTCACTAGGTTTTATAATTTTATACTTTGTACATAAAAATTGACTCAGTTATATGAATAATCTTGACAATAAATTAATTATAATCAAAAATTAGGCCTAATTTTGTGATCTTATTTTATCGACAAAATATCATTATTTTATGTTTTCACCAAATTGAGTACCTCTCAGATATAACGTATTTTCTATTTAAAAAAAACAAGCTCATTTGAGGCACACTTTCGGGTATAAATATCAAATCAAAGATCGGCAATTTTCCTTTATACCCCCTCTTAAAACATAAGCCCAATGCTGACGATTTGCTTCCCTTGCTCCGTTTCACGCGCAGAACTTTAAGTTTTACTCATAATTCTCTCCCTGACAGAGGCTCAAGTATTAATTTGGCGAAAGAAAAAAAAATATTTTAATTTTTTTTTATTGAATAATGTTCAGGTAAAAATAATAATGTATGGGGGTTGCTTTCAGATGATTTTGCTATCTATACTGTGCCCAAATTCTGTATTTCCGAAACGACTATAAAATCACCCAGTATTTGAATGTTTTTCGTGCAAATTTATTAGGTATTGTAAAAAACGGTTGGAAAACCATTTTAAACCCTTCTAACATATTTTTTTTCTTTCTTCGTATGTAATAGGAGTTACGTCGTCAACGCGCCGTGGCCAAGAAGTCTACAAGCCTAGCGACTGCCCCGGCGCCGCCTGCCCCTCCGCCTGTACAACGGTCCAACCTGGATGCCCTCACTAGCAGAGTCGTGGTAAGCGCACACCAATCTCATCTACCTCCGAGCCTTGAGATTGACATAAATCCTTAATATGACTACTATAGGGCGAACTATATGACTACTATGGAAAGCCGGCAAGAATTGAGTTACCCTATAACTCAATTCTTGCCGGCTTCCCAATGGGTCGCATGTGTTTTTTGTTATTTTTTTTATTTAATAACAAAAGGTTTACAATATCATAGCACATAAGTGTAACAACACCAGAAAGGTTTGTCCGTACACTGCATTGCACACATGTGGTGCCTACTTAACCTACTTCAAGATAAGCTTGACAGCCTCTGTGGCGTGGTGGTAGTGAACGCGACTGCTGCGCAGGAGGCGCGAGTTCGATCCCCGCTCAGTGCAAATATTTGTATGCATGAATATGGCTATTTGCATTGGTCTGGGTGTTAATATGTATAATATTAATGTATTTACCAAAAAAAAAGTACCTAAGTATGTTTATCCGCATTCTAGATTCCATAACACAAGCTAATTAAGCTATGCTTACCATAGGTCTAGATAGCGTTGTGTAGAATGTGGAATATTTAAAAGTATTTTTTACCTTCGGCTTCTCCTTTGAAAACCTTCATCCTTCGCCATTGCTACAAAATCATTGATATAACAGACAGGCGAACAATAGATCTGGATAATATGGTTCCACGGAACTACAGAATCCTGGTTCTGTCAGCTGGGTGGCTTACACCCGCCACACAGAACCATACTCTAACTCGTCACGTCACTGCAGTGTAAGATTCCAGGGCCGCCAGACGTCTCGTATTTTCTAATGAAGGAAATTTGGACAATTGAATAGTGTATGTAAGTATCTCCATCTTGATTTTTATGACAAGGAGGCCTAAAATATACGTAAATACAGCTTGGAAAATTTACGTGAGGGAAGTAATGTTTTATGTAGAGTCACCGTCATAAATATCTTGTCAACGATGTCTCAAAATGATCTTAAATCTCTCGTATAAAGAGCAAATCAGACTGTTTTATTCATTTATATGGCACTATTGCCCGAACTAAAAGCATGTACCTAATATAAGAACAATAGGTCAACTGGAAACGGGTAAAAAACGAAATCAGGATCATTTTGAATACTTTGTTAGTTAACAGTGACTATTTGAATGATAATTACAAATATTTATGATGTAACGGACACTATCCCACCTGTGGAAGCACGATTAACTGAATTGACAAATAAATGATGTTTTTTATACACTGATATGTAATATTCTTACAAATAAATGAGTTATGAGTTATAACATATTCCTGATGCTGACTGTACCATGATTAACTGATACCTGAAAATTGGCCGTCTAACCAAGCAGGTAGGCATGCCAACTTAGTACATAC
Organism: Eilema sororculum; assembly: GCA_914829495.1. Classification (NCBI taxonomy): domain Eukaryota; kingdom Metazoa; phylum Arthropoda; class Insecta; order Lepidoptera; family Erebidae; genus Eilema; species Eilema sororculum. Next base: position 5,941,240 of record OU618561.1, read on the forward strand.
TTATATTACTCAATCGTCCACATTTCCTTCGTCAGAAAATACGCGACGTCTGGTGGCCCTGGGATCTTGGACTACTGCGCAGTGTCATGTGCGGAGGGCTGACAGTATGAAATGGTTGAACTTCGATGTTTTCTGTGAAGCGACTGCCATCTACATGCCAATGTCCGAGCGACAATGTTTCGTAGTACAGGAAAGCTGTCTGCATAGCGGTTCTAAACTGTCAGATCCGCCATCTTATGAGCAATTTTATTCCTATCTTGAATGCGCTTGAAGTGATAAACGTTTGGAACCGCTGAAACTTTGTTTACCTTTTCTCTCTCATTTCGTTGGCTTTGCTTTAGTCTAGTAGTAATAAGTCATACTTGATCTTTTTCTACCATCTCTTTAAATCAGTACTTTAATTTCAGTACTACACACCAAAGAACGCAGTGAAGCCTTACAAGCTGGTTCCTCACACATGCTCACCCAAGTGCAAGCGGACCGACCTCCTGACCCTCAAGGAACTGAGGACGTACAACCCGCTGGCGAAACCGCTGCTCAGTGGCTGGGAGAGGTGAGTGTAGCATCGATGGTGATAGATGATGATGGATGATGATGATGACAGTGATGTGGATGTGTGTGTGTGTGGAATTTTTTTCAAAGAGTATTTTGTGAAAAATGAAATCTTATCTTAGTAACATTGACGAATAATGATGATGATGGATGATGATGGATGATGATGGATGATAATGGTTGATGATGGTTGATGATGATGGATGATGATGATAGTGATGATGTGTATGGTTTTTTTTTTCAAAAAGTACCTATTTTGTTAAAAATGAAATCTTGTCTTTGAACTGTATGTCATTAATTTACAGAATTTGTTGCTTATAATTTTTTTAATTAATATTGTTGCACATGACAACTGCACAATTCACCTAAAGAATTAATTTAAACTTTAACATGTATACAATAAAGAGCAATACTCTGTACAGATAAATTGTCCGCTAGCAACCGCGTCATTCAAAATTGACCTTTAACGTCTTTTTGATAAAGCTCAAAATACCATGTACAGACAAATCTTCATGTAGCAACCGCTTCATTCGAAATTGAATCCTAACTTCTAGACAATACCGTTCCTTTCCGTGTACAGACAAATCGTCCAAACCTATTCATTTGTCGGGCGGAGTTCGTGCTTAACAAGTGTCCTTCCGTTTACAGGCATATAGTCCAAAAAATTGACCCTTAATGTGTATTAATAAAGCCCAAAATTCCGTGTACAAATAAGTCATCCGCTAGCAACCGGTTCATTCAAAATTAACCCCTAACGTGTATACAAATAAAGCCCCCTTTCCGTGTAAATACAAATAGTTCATTCATTCGTGTACCGACAAATCGTGCGCTAAAAGTACAAACTAAAATTGACATTTAACGCGTATACAATAATAGCCTAAAAGTCCGTGTAAAAAGAAATAGTCCAAACCCTGCATTCAATCTAAACCTTTAAACTTTAGGAAATAAAGCCCAAAATTCCGTAAATCTAATATCTAAACATTAAAGAATAAAATTCTGCGTACGCTAGCAAACCAATTTGACCCTTAATCTATATATAATAGAGCTCAAAACTCCTTGTACAGACAAATCGTCCGCTACAAGGGTCAGAAGGAGGTAATGTACCGCGCTCCTTGCGGCCGCCGCCTCCGTAACATGAGGGAACTGCACCGATATCTCCGGGTGACTGATAGTGAGTTACCGGTGGATCTGTTCGACTTCTACTACGTCACGCACTGCCTGGCGGAGTTCGTGCATAAAAGTGTCCTTCTGCTTGTGTCTTCCTCCAACTCTTTCATACAAAATTGACCTTTAACGCGTATACAATAAAGCCTAAAAGTCCGTGTAAAAACAAATAGTCCAAACCCTGCGTTCAATCTAAACCTTTAAAATGTAAAAATAAAGCCCAAAATTCCGTATAAGTACAGATAAATCGTCAGCTAGCAACTGCTTCATTCAAATTTGACCCCTAACATCTTAACAATAAAGAATAAAATTCTTTGTACAGACAAATCGTCCGCTACAAGGGTCAGAAGAAAGTAAGTTCGTGCTTCACAAGTGTTCTTCCGTTTATAGAGAAATAAGCCAACCCCTTCATTGAAAATTGACCTTCACCGCGTATAAAATAAAGACCAAAACTACTTGTACAGTCAAATCGTACGCTAGCAAACCACTCATTCAAAATTGACCTTTAACAATATACAATAAAGAACAAAACTCGTTGTACAGACAAATCGTCCGCTACAAGGGCCAGAAGGAAGTAATGTACCGAGCTCCGTGCGGCCGCCGCCTCCGTAACATGAGGGAACTGCACCGATATCTCCGGGTGACTGATAGCGAGTTACCGGTGGATCTGTTCGACTTCTACTACGTTACGCACTGTCTGGCGGAGTTCGTGCTCAACAAGTGTCTTGTTGGGAAGAAGGTTAGTAAGATTTTTAAGAGAAATAGTAATGGGCTATTTGACTAAGTCGTCGATTCTTCCCAATACTGCTTAATATGTTAGCTTTTTCTGAAAAAATATGCTTAGCAAAATAAAATATTGCATATCTAAATTGAAACTATGACTTTTCATTAGTTGAAATTGCCAAAAAAAGTCAAAATATAAGCAATCAAATTCAATTAAAATATATAAGATTAAGATTATTATATAAGATTTTTAGATTCCTCATTAAATTTTAAATAACGTAGACCGAGATAAATGCGATATTCTCTTGCACTCTATACATTTGCACTACGCGCTACCGAAGCGTGACGTCACAATTTCGTGAGATTTTGTATGGAGCGTTTTCGAGTGCGCGATAAATTGAATTTTTCAAAATCAAATATCTTGAAAACTATTTGTCGTACGAAAATTTTACTTTTACAGTTCATTATATTATAAGAAACTGGTCATTTTTGGAAAGTAAAAAGAAATAGTCAAATAGCCTATTTATTCCCGGCAATTATTCGAATTTTTCTCGCCGTAAAAACCATTCTTGAACTTCAACGAACATTTTAAAAAAAAATTGGCCAAATTGGTACAGGCGTTGTTGAGTTATGCGCTTATCAACACATTTAGCGATTCATTTTTAAATTATAGATATACAATAAATGGATGTGTTCCGTGTTCCACAATCATCTTCTATAACTTAACATTTTTTACTACACTTTTTAATTACACATTTTTATTTAAACCAGTTCCAACAGTTCCTACAGGACTCAGCCTCAGATGGAGGGCTTGAGTCAACAATAGTACCTGGAATGTGGCAATAAGCTCACCCCCTATTACGTGGGACCGAACAGAATGATCCATACTATAATATTATAAACGCGAAAGTAACTGCCTGTCTGTTACGCTTTCACGCCTAAACCACTGTCACTATCAACAATGTTGATAGTGACAGTGGTTTAGGCATAGGTTAGGTTTATGAAATTTGGTATAGGAGCAGATTAGACATTGAGAAAGCATGTTGATTCTACCCCTATACCAAATTTCATCAATCGGTTCAGTGGTTTAGTCGTGAAAGCGTATCATACAGACAGACAGAGTTACTTTTTATAATATTATTTTTTAAATATTAAACTAAAACTAATTTAGTAAACTAAAATATTTAAAAGAAAATAAAAGAGGGCTCGAGAACTGGGGGGTCAGGGAGTCCAGGCGTCGAAAATTTCCTCCCCAATCGACTGGCAACGTGCCCAAAAGTCCCAGCCCTTTGGTCACGCGAAGCATTTTGTGGTAATTAATAATTTTATCTGCATTCCAGGACCTATCCCACGGTAAAGAAAACGTGCCGGTACCGTGCATTAACTACTACGACGACACGCTACCGGAGTTTTGTTCGTACAACACCGAGAGGACCCCCACGTCAGGGGTCCCACTTAACCTGGACCCCGAGTTCTTGTGTGGCTGCGACTGTACCGACGACTGTGAGGTTAGTGACCTTCGTATAGACTGATCTTGAGCGCTGTATAGCTCGAACCATATATCTTGACAGCCTCTGTAGCGTGGCGGTAGTGAACGCGACTGCCACGCAGCAGGCGCGGGTTCGATCCCCGCTCAGTGCAAATATTTGTATGCATGAATATGGCTAATTGCATTGGCCTGGGTGTTTCTATGTATAATATCTATATATTTAGAAAAATATCTAAGTATGTTTATCCGCATTCTAGATTCCATAACACCTGCTAGTTAAGCGTTGTGTAGAATGTTGTGGAATATTTATTTATTTATCTTGGACCTAAATCGCAAGATCTTTATATTGCCCTGCCGCGCGCGAATTGTTTTGTAATAATCTATACTTAATCACTGATATAGTGAGAAGACTGAAACGCACAAAGCCGTTTGAGTTAGTGTAGTGTTATTAGTGACAAATAAATGCAGTGACAAGTGCCGCGCACAAAGAACACATGAACAAAGTGTCTTCGCCTTAACAAAAACTAAGTAAGTGTTACTGGACACGCTCTTAGAATTTATGTTTATGTAGTAATTTAGGTGAAAGTTATTTACTTATTAGCCAATAGGCTAGATTGTAATATAAATAAAGTATTGTATACTTGAATGAATTCTTACAGCATTAAGTATGCTAACTATACAAATCAAATACATAGGGAAAAAGAATCTTCTCGGGCGGGACTCGAACCCGCAGTCTTTCCCTTACAGGGGGAATGCCTGACCAATTCGGCTACCGAGACACGCCCGATATGATTCAAATTTCCCATCTTATACGTCTTTAAGGCGACGTGGCGTCATCTTCCGATTTACTTACGAACTATCGGAATCAATGAATGATGTTACAATCATTTTTAAACATTGATTTTTGATAACTGCGCCCAAACAATTGAATGTATAGTGGGCTTCCACTATGTTATATTTATCCGCGGTGTAAAGTAGGTAGGTACTCACGGTTGGCAGCAATAAAAGTTCGTAGGAGTTTGAAAGGAGATATAATAGTCAGTAAGCACAGAACACACAACACAGAAGTTAGATAGGAGTAACGCACAAGAAGTAAAATAGCGAGTAAAGCACAGTGATAAGAAGCGAAACACATATAGTCAATATTATTCTAGTTTTATACTATTGTAATATTTTACACGTAACAATTTTCGATACGCGGTAGGCGGTGGAAAATGTTTGCATCGAGCGACACAGTGTACCGTGTATAAGGTGTGGCTCGACTAAACTCGGGAGCGGCCACCACGCGGCGCTGGCGCAGCGTCGCCGGCCGGTCAACCAGTCTACGAAATAGTTCCCTCGTTCATTCAGTGCGCGTTTCCATAGCACGACACTATCGACACAAAAGTTGGCTACTACGGACGAAACTTTTGTGTCGGAATGTTGGTGTAATAAATAAATATGAACTGTGTATAGGTAGTATAGATATTATGTTATTATTGTATGTATGTTTGTGTATTATAAGTGTGAACATAAATTTATATAATATATTGTGTATATGTATCATCTGTGTAGCAAATATAATGTAAAGTGTAAAACGCATATGTGTATCCCCACATCACTCCCCCCCAGAGGCCGTCACTACGGACGATAATAATCCGGGAATCGAACTCGGCGACCAGATCGGGTTGTTCTATCAGGTATCGGATCTGGTACACTTTGCCGTAGTGGAAGCGGGTCCGATAAATTGGGTAGTGGGGGGTTAGGGGTGGTACTGGGTGTCGGGTTCACAAGTAGGTAGGCCGGTTTTAGGCGGTCTATGGTTACTGTGACGCTTTTGCCTTTCACTAGTATCTTGAAGGTTTTATCTCCTCGTTCAAGCACTGGGTAGGGACCGGTATAAGGGGGCTGTAAGGAACCTCTTGAGGAATCATCCCTTAGAAAAATATGGCTCGAGGAAGACAGATCTTTGTAAACGAAGATGTTGTGCTTGCCATGGCGAGCGGCAGGTGTAGGGCGGAGCTTAGAGGTCAAGTTTCTGAGACGCGAGGTAAAATCTGATACGTCCGTTGTACCAGGGGTAGGCGTCGAAAAGAACTCGCCGGGCAGACGTAATGGTTCTCCATAAACGAGTTCAGCCGGTGAGCTGTTGAGGTCCTCCTTGAACGAGGCCCTTATGCCTAGAAGGACTAGGGGTAAGCTCTCTGCCCAACTGCAGTCCGCGTGGCACATCAGGGCCGCTTTAAGCTGACGGTGCATCCGTTCTACCAGTCCATTGCAAGCCGGCCTGTACGCGGTTGTGCGGCGATGTCTGAATCCAATCACTTTTCCAAGGTACTGGAAAAGTGCGGATTCAAACTGCCGCCCGCGGTCGGTTACTATATCCGTTGGACATCCAAATCTGGATATCCACGATATCAACGCCTTCCCGACCGTTTCGGCCGTAATGTCGGTCATCGGTGTGACTTCCGGCCAACGGGTGAAACGGTCTACCGCCGTCAGACAGTAGCGATAGCCCTGGGATATGGGTAGAGGGCCAATGATGTCCACGTGGATAAACGCAAAGCGCGTGCGAGGCAGGTCAAACGTGCCCAATGGTGCTGACACGTGACGGTTTACTTTCGCGCGTTGACACTCAAGACACTTTCGTGACCACTCTCGGCAATCCTTTCGTAAGCCAGGCCAGACGAAACGCTCGGCTACCAACTTGATGGTGGCTTTTGCACCAGGGTGACTGAGGCTGTGAAGGTTGTCGAAGGTCTGCTTCCTGAATGGTTTGGTGACGAAAGGTCTTGGTGTTGGTGAGCTCATGTCGCAGTATATTGTAATATTACTGCCGGGGAGTATGAACTTCTGTAGCCGGAGAGAAAATTCTCCATCTACAAATTTTAGTACCTCCTGGTCGGCAGCCTGTGATGCTGCAAGCTGCTCAAGGTCTACAGGACTATGCAGTTCATCGACCCGCGACAGTGTATCGGCGACGACATTGTCTTTACCCGAAATATGTCGGATATCGGTCGTGAACTGCGATATATAGTCTAAGTGTCGGAACTGGCGTGGTGAACAATTGGCTTTACGTTCGTGGAAGGCAAAAGTGATGGGCTTGTGGTCGGTAAACACTGTGAAGTGTCTAGCCTCCAACATGTGTCTGAAGTGCCTAATGCTCTCGTATATGGCCAAGAGTTCACGATCGTAGGGGGAGTATTTTTGCTGCGAAGGGCTAAATTTCCGCGAGAAAAACGCGAGTGGTTGCCATTTCCCATCCTTCAGCTGTTGCAAAACTCCTCCCATCGCCAAGTCCGACGCGTCTGTTACCAGTGCGAGCTTTGCGTTGCAATCTGGGTGTGCCAGCAGTGCGGCATTTGCGAGACTCGTTTTGCACTGGTTAAATGCAACGAGTGTACTTCCAAAAATGTCGACAGGGTGGGAGTTTTTTACTGACCCGGCAAGTAAGGCGTTTAAGGGGGCTTGAACCTGCGCAGCGTTTGGTATGAACCTGCGGTAAAAGTTAAGCATACCCAAGAAACGTCTCAGTTGTTTGACTGTTTGTGGGACGGGAAATTCGTGTATGGCCTGGACTTTGGAAGTGAGGGGTTTTGTTCCGGCTTCGGAGATCTGATACCCTAAAAAGGTTACCTCTGGGGCTCCGAAGACACATTTTGAGGTGTTGATCAGGACGCCGTAGTCCTTCATGCGCTGGAAGAGCTGTTGAAGGTGGTTTTCGTGAGCAGATGGCGATTCAGAGAACACACAGAAATCGTCAAGATAGCAGTAGACGAAGTCCAGCCCTCTCGTCATTTCGTCCACGAACCTCTGGAACGTCTGCCCAGCGTTTCTAAGGCCGAAATTCATGTATCCGAACTCGTAAAGGCCGAAAGGAGTGGTTATCGCTGTCTTCTGAACGTCCGGCTCATGGACTTTGATCTGGTTGTAAGCCTTGACCAGGTCAATTGTGCTGAAAACTTTACAACCGGCCATACAGTGGGCAAAGTCCTGAATGTGCCTTATAGGATAGCGGTCTGGTATGGTCCGCGCGTTGAGCATCCTATAATCGCCACACGGTCTCCAACCATTGTCCCGTTTAGGCACTAGGTGCAGGGGTGAAGCCCAGGAACTTTCGGACGGGCGCGCTGTTCCATTAGCTAGCATGAGGTCGAATTCTTGTCTGGCTATCTTCAACTTGTCTGGGGCGAGTCTGCGGGGCGTGCAGTAAACGGGAGGGCCAGGTGTGGTGCGTATGTAGTGTACAGTGTCATGCTTTGGAGACCAAGGTGTGCCAGAAGGGCGAGTAATTTCGGGGAACTTACCGAGTAGCTCGTGGTACCTTGTGTCGCCGGATACAACCTTAACAGAACAAATATTAGTTTTGGCAATAGAAGCATTAGTACACAATGTCGTAGTGTTATCAATTAACTGTTGATTACGACAGTCGACAATTAAATTGTAGTGACATAAGAAGTCAACTCCGATTATTGGTTTCGTTACATTCGCGACCGTAAAACGCCATGGGAAGTTACGTCTGAGACCTATGTTTAGGTTGAGTTCTATGTAACCATAAGTGTCTATATTTGTACCGTTGGCCGCGCACAATTGGAAGTCAGTTTTTGAGCGTCGCTCACGAAGTGCAGAATGTGGGTAGACGCACAAATCACTCCCGGTGTCCACTAGAAACTGCATTTGCGTATTGCGGTCGAGGACGAAAAGGCGACCGGTAACAGCTGGGCAATCGTCCGTCGCCATTAGCGACTGCCCGTGTCTTTTCCCGCCTTGTTGAAGTCGCAAGGCTTGATGCAATTATGGGCCCGAGATCCATACCTGTAGTGATACCTACAAATTGGGTACTTCTCGTAGCTAGCCTTGGATCTGGACCTGGATCTGGATTGTGAAGGTGTTCGTCGTCGCTGCTGCCTGGAGCGGTCGTGTGGCTGATTATGCCTACGCGACTGGTCGTCGATCTTCATTGCGAGCTTTTCCACCATGGTCCTCAACTCTGCGATTTCACTCGATGTACCACTGCTCGCTGCTGCCGTAGATGCCACCACTGGAGGTGCCGTTAATTCTTGGATACGGTCTGCGAGATCTGCTAGCTGTTCCAGTGAGTGTGTGGGTTGGGACGCCAACACAGTCTGGATCCCGATAGGCAGCTGATTGCTCCAAATCTGTCTAACTATGTCCTCGGTGGCGGACGACCCGGCTAAATCCTGTAGGTGCCGCAGGAATTGGGATGGTTTCCGGTCACCCAGAGTCTCTTGGGTGAGCAGCTGCTTCACCTTCATCTCCTGTGAGGCTGATAAACGACGAAGGAGTTCGGATTTGAGCTTAGCATACCGGTTATTGACAGGAGGTTTCAAAATAATATCCTTCACTGTCTTCGCGTGCTGTATATCCAGGTTGGTGGTGACGGTGCTGTACTTAATGTTGTCCTCAGTAATACCATGGGTTTCAAATTGGCCCTCTAAAAGTGCGAACCATAGTTCTGGGTCCTCAGCGGAGAATTTAGCCACCTTGATTGTCGGACGGGACGGTGCGATGGTCAACTTTTTCATTTTCCTTCGCATAGTAACATTCTTGTCACCCGAAGCCGCTGTATGGGCTGCATCGCTGCTGCTATCACTCATGTTATTGTTCAGTTCGGGGTCACCAGTTATAGTGGGCTTCCACTATGTTATATTTATCCGCGGTGTAAAGTAGGTAGGTACTCACGGTTGGCAGCAATAAAAGTTCGTAGGAGTTTGAAAGGAGATATAATAGTCAGTAAGCACAGAACACACAACACAGAAGTTAGATAGGAGTAACGCACAAGAAGTAAAATAGCGAGTAAAGCACAGTGATAAGAAGCGAAACACATATAGTCAATATTATTCTAGTTTTATACTATTGTAATATTTTACACGTAACAATTTTCGATACGCGGTAGGCGGTGGAAAATGTTTGCATCGAGCGACACAGTGTACCGTGTATAAGGTGTGGCTCGACTAAACTCGGGAGCGGCCACCACGCGGCGCTGGCGCAGCGTCGCCGGCCGGTCAACCAGTCTACGAAATAGTTCCCTCGTTCATTCAGTGCGCGTTTCCATAGCACGACACTATCGACACAAAAGTTGGCTACTACGGACGAAACTTTTGTGTCGGAATGTTGGTGTAATAAATAAATATGAACTGTGTATAGGTAGTATAGATATTATGTTATTATTGTATGTATGTTTGTGTATTATAAGTGTGAACATAAATTTATATAATATATTGTGTATATGTATCATCTGTGTAGCAAATATAATGTAAAGTGTAAAACGCATATGTGTATCCCCACAAATGAATTTTTACAGCATTAAGTATGCTAACTATACAAATCAAATATATAGGGAAAAAGAATCTTCTCGAGCGGGACTCGAACCCGCAGTCTTTCCCTTACCCCCCTGTAAGGGAAAGACTGCGGGTTCGAGTCCCGCCCTAGTCGAATTGTGCTACTTCTCTCGATAAACCTATCACTAACTTTCTGTCTTATTACTGGGTGGTGCTTAGGCCATTGTCATACATTTACATACCACAATATTACTTCAGAATCTGATGTCTATCAGGTTTAGGTCGAACGAAGTGTGTCTAGACTGTCTTCGGACCCGAATGCCCGATTATTCCCGCTAACCCCTCCAACTAAGCTAAATTGCTTGTGCTAGGAGTGGGTTCACGTAGGTAGTGTAATGGCCAGGATCGAACCTGGGACCTCTCGATCGTAAGGCCGACTCCTCAAACACTCTCGAAACTGGAAAACAGACGGCAAAACCAAATAAAGAGAAAGAGTAGGAGATTGGGCCATTGTGATGCCAAAGTCAAAGATTTTTATTCAACATGGTTGTTTATTATTGACGTCAATAAAATTCAGATTTAGCTAAGTTTACCACTGCTTCCGAGACGCTGATGACTTGACCTCTGGAGACCATAGTCATTTAAAGTTTCGGCTTTATTCGAAATACATCGGTAACTTAGTGGTTAAGGACTCGGCTTTACGATCGAGAGGTTCGATCCTGGCCATTACACTACCGACGTGAACCCACTCCTAGCACAAGCAATTTAGCTTAGTTGGAGGGGTTAGAGGGCATATTAGTAACTTCGGTTCTAATAAACTTTCTCAAGTGGGACTTGAAACCACGACCTTTCTCTTACAGGGGGAATGCTCTTCCAACTGAGCTATTGAGTCACACCTGAATCACTTCAAATTTCCCTTCTCTTTATATCCCTCTTTAAGGGCGACGGTGGAGCCATTTACTTGTACCAACTTTCTTACGAACTGTTGGAACCAATGAAAATTTTTCAACCATTTTTAAACATTGATTTTTTATGACTCCGCCCAAATATTTGAATGAAATTTGTATAACATTTCCCGATGCATTTCGAATTTAAAAAGTTAGCATAATAAATGCTATAAAAATTTCATACAAATTTCGGCTTTATTCTCAGGACAAAAGTAAATGCGCATGTTGGAAGATGACGCTAGAGGGCGCTCGCACCATCGGCTTAGATGTGAATAACGTGGGCTATGAGTACAAACGGCTGCCGGAACCGCTGCCTTCAGGCATCTACGAGTGTAACTCTAGGTAAGCCTATATATTATATTCGACTAATATGTAATGTGTTATTAATTTTGATATGTAACATTTCTACTGGGTGATTTTACAGTCGTAAATCATAGTAAAGGAAAAATGAAAAAGAAAACTTTGGCAACTCTTTTGTGTAAAATAAAAATAAAAATAATTTGTTTCAGGCAATTTAGACCCATATTAAATTTACATGTTAGTTTATAAAGTAGTAGGTAAATCATTCATTATAAGGCAATTTTAATATTATCTAAGGCCCGTATTCTAGAATGACACTCGGCCTGAATCGCGATTTATCTGAGGACATACTGTACAGGCTATATGTCAAACTATCAATCTGTCTATATAATCTGTCATCAGATAAATTGTGATTCAGGCTGAGTGTCATTCTGGAATACGGGCCTAAGTCCTATAATATTTATTTATTTAGATGTAATATTAAGGGTTATATACGAAGAACAGATTTGCTTCATTCATAAGTTAATGGTTTGCACCTTTCAATTATTATAATAGTATGTGTTTGGGGTCGGAATTCGGAAATTCGGAAACTTCACCTTCGGCCTAACACCACGCAGTCGGCGTGCGGTTTTAATCGGTTCGAGTCCGACATAACCTCCCCACCCGGCTCTGGCGGGGGTGGTATCCGAGTGGATTTCCGCACGAAAAAAAAATGGGTCGAAATTCGAGCTCCTTCGATGTTTATGTGCGAAAAATAGAAAAGGGTTGGCTGCTATGAATGTTCATTTACTTGAGCGTAACAAGAAGTATAATAATGGCGGCAACAACGCCGTAGTGGTGTGCCTATACGACCACAGATAACAAAAACTAAAACTGAAACTTAAGACTAGAGATGTGACCGGGAGTGTCGCAATCAAAAAATAAAATAAAAAAAATATATATTTTCCAGTCTTCAACAGTATGGATAGATGTTAATTTTAAAAATATTTACAGATGTAAATGCAAACAAACCTGCCTAAACCGCGTCGCACAGCATCCGTTACAATTGAAACTACAGGTAATTTTATACTCTTATTCTTCTTCATCCTAGCGTTAATCCCAGTCGCATTCGAAGCTTTCAACTTGGAGTCTGAGATCCGCTTTTACCAGTCGATATTTTCCGTAAAGCGACTGTCATCTGCAAATATCCATACTCATGCATACAGCGAAGGCGAACCGGACGTCGGAGGTCGCAGAACGACCTCCGTCCTCCATGAGCGCTAGCCTGGGGGTGACCGGTGAAGCCGCCTGTCACCCTAGCAGAAGCAGGCCGCGGCGGTCCCCGTACCCGGGGTTAGATGGGGACACCGAGGTCCCCACAACCCGAAGGGGGGGGATCTCGACAGAAATGGTCCTGGGTCTGCCGGGTTGCGAGAGATATGCTTTCGGCAATCTCACCTCCGGCAACCAAAGAACCAACACGGCGTGCGTTTTAGTCGGTTCGAGTCCGACATAACCACCTCTACCGGCACCGTGGGGACTTTTTGCACGATAAAAAAATACTCATGCATACAAATATTTGACTAAGCGGGGATCGAACCTGCGCCTACTACTTAGTCAGTCACCACGTTCACTACCGCTACGCCACAGAGGCTGCCATTTTTATATTTTTTGGTATTTAAGTATATTTCTAGAGGGGAGAAAGGCGGTAAGATTTGGAAGTGGCGTTGTCAGTAAGTCACTGTCGATTAATCTTTGACCTTATTTCCACTTTGACAGCCTCCGTGGTGTGGCGGTAGTGAACGCGGCCGCAAGGCAGGAGGCACGGGTTCGATCCCCGCTCAGTGCTAATATTTGTATGCTTGAGTATTTGCATTGGTCTGGTCGGCCTCGGAGAGCACGTAAAGCTGTCGGTCCCGGTTGCCATACGAACATGTATAGCAGTCGTTATAGGGGAAATGGGTGATATGGCCCCACATAGAAGGGCTGATCACCCGCCCGGTCAAAACAGCGTCCCCGCTGGCAATAGTAGTATGAGTAGTAGTATTTTCTCTTTTGCAATTGACCTGCAATAACGACAATATTGCAAGATATACTGGTGTTGTACACGTCTATAGGCCACGGTAACCACATTCCATCACATGGGCGGTGTGCTTGCCTGCCATAAAAAGTAACAAAAAATGCTAATCCCATAAATTAAGACGTTTAGAAAATCATATTGAGTTGGATAGAAAAAATGTTGTAGTATTTCTATAGAGACACCATTTTTTAAATTTATCTTCGATACACGATAAATTATCTATATATCCGTGTGGTGACGGAGAAAGAATACAAGTATCACCACCCCATCTCATCCGAAGGGTGTCGTAAGAGTCGACTAACGGGAACATACGCAGACGATATCACTGCGAGAGAAGGAACACTCGAAATAAAACCCTGTACCAACCCGTCTGGCCAGCGTGGACACAGTAGACTAAAGCCGCCCAATATTGGGAGAGGCCTATGTCCAGCAGTGGACTGCGGTACGATAATTTATTGACACGAATTATGAATCGATTTGATTAAAACCTTCAGAAGACTTTAAGTATCACAGTCCAATAACCATAGCTTAACTATTCGATTTCATCCATCGATGAAATACGTGCCTGAGCGATTCAGTTTTTCTGAATCTTAATCGATTTGAATAGTTAGCTGCCTAAATAATTTAAAATTACATTCATAACTAAAGTGAAACCAACAAACGAGAGAAAAAAGGTAAAAAATGTTTTAGCGGTTCCAAAGATTTTTATTTGAAAATGATTTCATATCACTCCAAGCGCGTTTCAGACAGGAAAGAAATTGCTCATAAGATGGCGGATCTGACAGTTTAGAACCGCTGAGCTGACAGCTTTCCTGTACTACGAAACACGCAACGACAGCTGTCGCTCGGCCAATGTCGCGTACGTGTGATATGTGCGCCAAGGACAGAGAAAATAATCTCCAGTTTTTGCAACGTAACTCAGTAATGGTCGCTTTGGTTACCTTTTTTCTCTCGTCTCGTTGGCTTTACTTTAGCTAATGTTGCGAGTTCTAAATATTTTTTCTTTTGCAAATCCATACATTATTGTACACAGAAACACATTATATTCGCAGGTATTCAAGACGTTGAACCGCGGCTGGGGTATCCGCGCCCTGAACGATGTACCCAAGGGCTCGTTCCTGTGCGTGTACGCAGGAAACTTGCTTACCGACGCCACCGCTAACTTGGTAAGTAATGTTTTTTTTTATAAAGGACACGTCAATTTGACTTCGCCTGGCCTGATGTTAAGCTAAAGGCAAAGTCTCGGAAAGAGGGTCACCATCGTAAACATTTACCATGTTAACAGTGGTGGCACTCAGCTTGACGGCCTCATTAGACTTTTCACGCCCCGCTTAAAGGACCCGGGACTGTAGGAAGAAGGAAACACGTGAGCTGGCAGGGAGTTCCAGGTCTTAGTGGTGCGGCATGGGAATGTGTCTGTAGTCTTAGCATAAACATAAAATATCACCTCGTTTCTCTTACCCCCAGTTTTAACCAAAGTTTAAAACATGTATTTGATAAGTGATGAAATATCACAAACTTCAGTGTGAACGGAAATATAATGTAATAGTAGTTTAACTAATCTCATATTGAAATGTCAACATTACAAAATTAAAAACAATACCTACTTTAATGACAGTCTTTAATCTTTACGCACAGAATTAAAAAAATAAATTTAAAAATTACATTAAAGTACAGCTCTTCTATGGCAACCTGTATAATTTTTTTTAAGTATTGTAGTTTTTTTTTTAAATGTTGACATTTCAGTATGAGAGTAGATAAACTTTTATTTATTTTTTATTTATTTATTAGGCATATCAACAGTGTAAACACCAACATGGATAAAAGACAGATGAAAATATTACTAGGCATGTGCTACACAAATTACAGATATGCACAGCATTGGCTGGTTGTCTTACAAAGAATAGCAAAAATTATATGTCAAATTATTACTTACAAACTACTTAAGGCATGTCAACTTATTGGGTCAATTAGATAAAATACAATTATACATTTTAGAAACGGGTCAATAACATAATTAATACAATTCAAAATACAATTAAAAAAAAACTTTACTATAGATAGTGTGATAAACTATCTGGCACAGTCGAAATCTTCTTCATCTTGTCTGGGGTCCGCTTTACCAGTCTAACTGCGGATTTGGCTAAACTAAATTGTGTTTTAACTAATTAACTTATAACAAGTTGTATATATTCCTTAATGAAAACGAGGCGTAAAGAGTTTTTAGACCAAGGAATACATTGAGAAAAACTATGTCACGTAACATTGAAACCCCTTTTTGGGTTCCGTGTCCAAAGAGAGAAAACATAACCTTATTACTATAGTTTGACTGTCTGTCTGTGTGTCACCAGGATGGTCTGAACGAAGGAGACGAGTACCTCGCCGAGTTGGACTACATCGAGGTGGTGGAACAGATGAAGGAAGGCTACGAGGAGGAGGTGGCCGAACCTGACAAGAAAGTTGACAAGGTACGTGTTGTGTAGTGTAGAGTGGGGGTAATGAAATAATTGAACGGGGAGGCGAGTATAGAATGTACGGTGACAGTACAAAGACTAAGGCCCGTATTCCTGAATGACACCCAACCTGAATCGCAATTGGGTATACTACTGACTAATCAAATTAGTTACTTTTTATTAAACGTCAAAACAATAAGTTTTAAGGTACATTAGTACCACGTTTATAAGTTACGGCAATGTACCTGCGCAGAAATCTCATATTTGAAACGCGCCAAAAAATCTTAACCAATCACAACGCTCCGCTAAACATGGCCCTTTATTATTGGTTGCCGCCTGGGCGCCATGTTCGAAACAATGAACAATGAGCGAGAAAGCACTACTCTCTGGATTCATTGCATTTTCAATCTTAACGCGACGCTATAAAGTTGGTGTTTCAATAGCGTTGGCAATCGTAATTAATTGGCGTTAGCTTACTCTTCTGAGCAGGCGAACTTTGCCGATGCGACTTATAAATTCACCTGAAACTTGTATGAAAAAAGCGTCGGTAGCTTAGTGGTTAAGGAGTCGGCCTTACGATCGAGAGGTCCCGGGTTCGATCCTGGCCATTACACTACCGACGTGAACCCACTCCTAGCACAAGCAATTTAGCTTAGTTGGAGGAGTTAGAGGGAATATTGATGCCAATTCTGATGTGACATCTCTTAACTAAAAATAGCTAAAAATCTCTAAAATTTAGTTTACGCCTGTCAAATGCCGTTTTGTATTCTGTGAACACACGACTAGCCTAAAATTAGCTTGACACGACCAAACTTAGCGAAGTTACTAAATTTAGTTCATTTTTAGAGAATTTGTATTCTGTTGTACGTTTTAAGTGTCAAAAATTCACTATAATTAGAAATGTCACACTAAAATTAGACGGCACCTAAATAACTGCCGACTAAGTTAGAGATAGGTGTAGTTCTACGAGATACTTGGTCCAGAACCTCTATACGGGCATGCTAGGCAATGGAGATGGCGGGCGCCTCTCTTCCAGAGGGCAAACACTGCCACCTACAGCAAATTCGACCGAGGCGCTGTAGAGGGTGGCTCGGAGATTTTCCCCGTGTCCCTCTCGGCCTTAGTCACTAACATTGGCGACTTCGACATGATGTTGGAGATAAAAGGTTACCCTTCACCTGGAGAGTCACACCACCGCCACCCTGGGCTTGCTTCTGCTGGAGTAACTGCTAGCCCTAACCGTTACCTCTAAGCTCTTCTAGCAAAACCGCCGACCATATGGCAGCATTAATAGTAAAAATATGTTAGGTATCACTGCACTCTGATGCCCAGCGGCCTCTGGCCTGGCAGTAGTTCATTCGACTGCTACATCAGGGGGCACGGGTTCGATTCCCGCCCAGTGCAAATATTTGTATGCATGAATATAAGGTCGAACTTGTCACACCTACGTCTATTTAAATTGTTCTGGGTGTTTCCGTGAGCATATTAAGCTATTGGTCCTGGTTGTCATACAAACATCTAAGGCAATCCTTACAGGTAGTTGTAGTTCTGAAAAGTCCAACCACTGGCAACTGCAATACTTTGATATCAATATGCTACTATTTGTTCATGAAACTAATTAGTTGTGGTCACATGGCAGTCGCTTCACTTATCGAAGTTCAGTGGCATTGGTAGACTGGAAACAGTGGACCCCGGACACCCAGGTGAAGACTTCAGATGCGACCGGGATTACCACAAGGATAATGATGACTAGCTGATCCCTGTGACTCCGCCCACATATACATCGGTTATAGATTGTTCACCTCTAGTTTTTATCAAACATGATGCAGGTTTTATCATGATCAGACTTAAAACCTGCTGCATTAAATTGACTACATTTGTGTGAATTTCTAACAAACAGGGTGGTACCCATAGACCAACTCGATTGCACAACTGGTTGTGAGGACAGACATGGATTAAAAACATGGGTTCAGAATAGTTTTAGTTTTGTTTGAATGTAACTTAACTAAGATAATTAAAAAACAACCTGTAAGAAATTTTACAAGTAATAAAGTTAGATGGGGAGATAGAAATGCTGAGCAAATTAAAAACTATAATGAATTTTGTAACAATAAATTGAAATCAATTAAATTACCAGAATGTATGGAATGTTCTCAAAAAATGTGTAATAATGCTAATCACTTAATAGAAATTGATAAGTTGTACTCTGATATAATATTGGTTCTTCAAGAGGGTTCTGTGTCTACCTATGTTGGTGCAGACAATTTCAAAAGAAAGAAGTATATCACTGGCTGGAATAAACATGTAAGCGGTGCTCATAGGGAGGCTCGTTTGTATTATAGAAATTGGTTGTCTCAGGGTGCACCAGCCTGTGGTGCATTATTTGAGGCTATGAGTAGTTCTAGAAGAACTTTTAAATCAAAATTAAGATCTGTTCAAAATAATCAACAACAAATTAAAATAGATATTCTGGCAGAAACTCACTCTAAAAAACAATTTGCAAAATTTTGGAAAGCTACAAATAAATTAAATGTGAGGCCGAGCCTTCCTGTGAGTGTTGCAGGACAAAGTGACCCTAAAGGTATAGCTGATCGTTTTGTTCGGCACTTTAATGTGGAGTCACCTTTGAGGGCTGGGCAGAAAATTGTTGAAGTTGAAAGTGGAGTGGGGGGTAATGAGTCTATAAAATTCACAGCCAAGCAAATTGCCACAACTATAAATAACATGACAAAAGGGAAATCTCCAGGCCATGATGACCTGAGTGTTGAACACCTAAAGTATGCAGGACATCGGTTGCCTAGTATGCTTAATCTGTGTCTTAGCCATCACTACCTGCCACGGGACCTTATGTACACAGTGGTAGTCCCTATTATCAAGGACAAAACGGGGGATGCGTCCGACATTTCCAACTACAGGCCAATTTCACTGGCCACAATAGTTGCCAAGGTCTTGGACAGTTTGCTTGATAAACAGCTGGCCGAACACATTGATCTCCATGATGCTCAATTTGGTTTCAGACCGAGTTTGTCCACGGAGAGTGCCATTCTGTGCCTTAAGCAAACTGTTCATTACTATACGAATAGAAAAACACCTGTATTTGCGTGTTTTCTGGATCTGTCGAAGGCATTCGATCTGGTGTCCTACGAGGTACTGTGGAGTAAACTTCAGGCCGATACAACAGTGCCTGATGCTGTAGTGTCTCTGTTTCGGTACTGGTACAATAACCAGGAAAATAGTGTAAGGTGGGCGGAGGCCCGGTCTGATGTGTATAGGTTGGAGTGTGGAGTGAGGCAGGGGGGGCTGAGTTCGCCCCGTCTGTTCAACTTATACATAAACCGTCTGATCGGTGAGCTCAGCAGCGCACGTGTTGGATGTCACATTGATGGGGTTGCCATGAATAACGTGAGCTATGCAGACGACATGGTGCTGCTGAGTCCATCGATTGGTGGCCTCAGGAAGCTAGTAGCCTTGTGTGAAACGTATGCTGTGTCTCATGGGCTCAAGTACAACGTAAAGAAAAGTGAGCTCCTTATGTTTAGGTCAGGTCCGCTGAGGCATACCGATGTGCCAGAGGTCTTGCTTGGTGGGGTTGGATTGAACTGGGTAAAATCTTTCAAGTACTTGGGCCACTGGGTCACAGACGTGCTCAAGGATGATTTAGATGTTGAGAGGGAGCGTAGGTCGCTGGCTATCAGATGTAACATGGTTGTCTGGAGGTTTGCACGTTGTACGAATACAGTTAAAGTGACTCTCTTTAAAGCCTTCTGTCAGTCCTTCTACACGTGCAGCCTGTGGACGTGTTGCACTCTGCGAGCATAAAGCGACCTGCGCATCCAGTATAACAACGCATTCAGGATGCTGTTGGGGCTGTCGCGGAGGTGCAGTGCGTCAGGAATGTTTGCAGAGGCCCGAACGGACGATTTCTATGCTATTATTAGAAAGCGTTCGGCCTCTGCCTTGGCACGACTCCGCTGCAGCTCCAACAGTCTCCTGAGTGTGTTCTAGGACCGGTGGGACTCTCCCTTGTTGCGGCACTGGATGGCGCTACACTCGAGTGGAGTGTCATCCACTCGAGTGTAGTGTCATCGGTGTGGATAGTGGAGTGTTTTGTAAATTGAATTTATTACTAACATTAGTTCTTAAGTTAAATTGTTACTAACACTATGGATCGAAAGGTCTGAGAATAAATGGATTTTAATTTAATTTAATTTAAAAACAGGGATTTTTATAATTATTAGGAATCTTCTTTTATCTTCAGCACCGTTCTTTCTCAAAACAACAGCAATCGCTTCAAGCAACAGCAATCACTTGAGCACTGTGTCGAATCTTCGGTACTTCTCAGCAAGTTATCATAGGAAAGCTGATGTAAGGGCCTAGGCAAGCCGTGTTAGTTCCTGTAATGAAAATATAAGTATTACCTACGTTGGGTTATAAAGCGTTAGGTAGTAGATACTTAGTACAGTTTAAATTGACACTTTTTTATTGCTTCAAGACTGGAAAACTATTAAATAATTGAGGCGGTCCCAAGTATAACTGAAATCTTCTACTTGATATAAAAAAGATTTAATAGCAGGTCTCCTCTTGTTGCCCTCTTTGAATCACAAACATTTTGTGCCTTTCTTTTCACTGTATAAAGGCATTAAGCATGCAATACTCACTTCTTTCTTTCAATTATGGTATAGGTTTCTATGCTATGCTCTACATTTCCCATCACAAAACTTGTAAGACACAATAGGCATATAGGCAATCAAATATACTTACATTAGGGACATGCTCCCACCGTTGCATGATCTGCAGTCTATGTTGTTTAGGCTGTTTGAAAGTCCTGTCTTAAGTCATTACAATTTGAACCAGCAACTGTTGTGGCCTCTTGTGGGCAGTCTTGTTTCTCTCGTCCGTGTTTACTTTACTTTATTTCTTCTTCTTATTGGCTTCTGCAGCGAATCGCCGCAATTTGCCAATGATGCTAGTGAAGTACAATGTAATGGCGAAATGTCAAGTTTTTCCAGAAATTCTACCAGTGCCACGTTAGCCACGCCAGTAAAAGAGTCTACTTTATTTCTTTTGTAAATTTTGGATATCAAGAACTTATTTAAGATCAACAACAAAATGTTGATTGACAAATTGACTTGCACAGATTCAATCAAAGATAATTAGTTTATTTACAGGGTTGCCAGGAACGTTAACCGAGTAAAACTGTATTTACTTAGGTTTGGCTAAGAAAAATCACAGTTTCTTTACTATTTGATCAATATTACGCATTTATTAACATTTGTCGGCATTCTAAACACCTATAAATATGGTTTTTAAAGACTTTGTGAAAATCCCCTTTATCATTCATTCTTATTTTTTTAACACCGGCAACACTTTCATATTCAACTTTTAGCGATGTCATATTCAAATTAAGAGCTGTCTTGGAGAACACTAAATTTAGTTCGACTAAACAACAGAATACCCATATGTCAATCACTGAGCTAAAATTAGAAAATTTTAGAGAAATTTAAATTTAGAGAGGTGCACATCAGAATTAGCACCATTAGTAACTTCGGTTCTAATATTCTTTAAAAAAAAAAAAAAAATTAGTGATGGCATAAAATTTAATAATCAAATCAGTTACTATTATAGGTTGGGTGGATGATTAAAAATAAATAAAAACTATAAAATAAGAACCAACGCAACTTTTACCGCTCTTTTACCATTCTTAATTTAATAAGTTCGGTTTGATAATTTATTTTAACTATAGGATAATAATACCCAATTTATTTGATGGCAGATTGTATAGACAGATTGATTGTTTGACATTGACCTAACCTAAACAATCTGTCCTCAGATAAATCGCGATTCAGGCTGAGTATCATCCTAGAATACTCGTACCAGCCTACTACCACTACTAGGTACTACTGCCAGTGGGGACGCCGTTAGACCGGATGGGTGATCAGCCCTTCTATGTGGGCCATTTCATTCCCCTATAACGACTGCTATACATGTTCGTATGGCAACCGGGACCGACGGCTTAACGTGCTCTCTTAGGCACGATCAGACCAATGCGAATACCCATATTCATGCATATAAAATTTGCACTGAGAGGGGATCGAACCCGCGCCTCCTGCGTGGTAGTCGCGTTCACTACCGCCACGCCACAGAGGCTGTCTTATGAATACGTGCCTAAGGCCGTATGCAGTTACTTAGTCCGTATATGCCACCACCTTAGAGTATATCAAGAGGTGCCATACCTACGAAAAAAAACTGCCTACCTAAACTTGGATTTTATGAATGAATGGAAAGCAGTATGGCGGCCTAGTAGGGAATCCAGTAAACTGTCGATAACTACTTATCGATATAAAAAGGGCACAGACTAAAAATTTATACATTTGAAAGAAAAAATTAAGTGATTAGCTTAAGTGGATGCCGATTATTTGTATTCTCAGGTTGCAGTGTGCCTATGGCTTTCTGTCAGACTTTCCTTGTGATAGCCGGAGTTTCGAATAATTCGCCCAGAAGGACGTAGAATCTACAAAGATTCTTTACAGTCTTTGAGTAACGATATATATATATATATATATATATATATATATACATCTTGAAGGACATGTTGCGTCCTACATGGCGTTATTTACCGATGATGCTGCGTCCGACTGACTTTGTGCGTCCGGAATACGGACGCAAGATTGACCGACCCTCATTTTTAGCCCAAAGGTCCCTTTTGATCCTTAGAATGCAATGGCGAAAAATTGGCATGGACGTAATTCCATCACTACAATGCCTTTTAGCGTATAATATAGTTCCGCCATCGTCCGACTGAAATTTGGAGGACACTAGTGTTCAGCGTATAATTTACCACGTATACTTTGAGTTCAGTTCACCGATCTTATCGTGTCCATTGAATATCGTATTTGTAAAGTTTTTATCATGTTTTCGTGACAACAATCTTGCGTCTCTTAAACATCCTTAAACGGGCACTAGGTACGGTGTCTGAGGGGCCTCTTCGGGGTTCACGAGGGATGCATGGCGCGGGGCGCGGAGCGGCAGGCTTCAGCGCGCTCGCGTACCGAAGTTTGTACACCAACAGACATGTGCCGGCCGTGAAGGATGAGCCCTTTGCGCTATGTATGTCTAATACACAGTTCACCTAGCTCGCGTTATGACTAGTCAAAAGGATAAGCAGGCATAACGCTAGTCAGACCTACTGCAATATAGGTTAGAACAGAGGAAGACAAAAAGAGTCATAGACCTACTGCATTATAGTTCAACAGCAAGGAAAGGAAGGCGATCGGAAAGTAAAACGACAAGTACGGTGTTTCGTCCTATAAAGGTTCGGCCCAATGGGACGAATCACGGAAATTAAACACTACTTCAATACCATTTGAATAAAATACTTCAAATTTGTAAATGGTCAGATCAGATAAGAACTACTAAAAAGTTTTTACTTCCTATATCAACGTGTATAATGTTAGGCATAAAGCGATGTTGATCAAGGAAGATTTAGGCATATGTCGAAAAAGTCCTTATACGAAATAGGCAAACAGCGCTATAGATATACGTCCACTTAGGCTAAAAGCTATTGAAAATGACATTTAGACATCACGCGAGCTAGGTGAACTGCGTATTAGACATACTTAGCGCAAAGGTCTATCTCGTTCACACCAGCCTGTGCCTCTGAGCTTACCTGTTTATAATTTTTTTTATAGTGCGCTAAATCTCCACGGATACCACCCCCACGGAGCCGGTGGAGGCGGTCATGTCCGACTCGAACCGACTAAAACGCACGCCGTCTTGGGTCCTTGGTTGCCGGAGGTGAGATTGCCGAAAGCATATCTCTCGCACCCCGGCAGACCCTTCGGGTTGTGTGACCCATCTAGCCCCGGGTACGGGGAGGCGCACTTGGCGGCACCGCCGCGGCCTGCTTCTGCTAGGGTGACAGGAGACTCCGCCGTTCACCCCTAGACCAGCGCTCATGGAGGACGGAGGTCGTTCCGCGACGACCGGTTCGCCTTCGCTCTTCGCGGGCTTCCCGGGCCCGTAGTCTAGTCCGGACCCGACCGGCCGCCTCCTTCTCGAGCATTAATTGCTCGCAGAAGGAGGCGGCCGCACCCCAAGCGTTTGCGCATCGTACCATCACTGTGAGCAATGTGGCGAGTTTGAGGACTCCCACCCCTAGAGCCGCCACTAGGACCTGCCTGGGCGTGTCCCACGCCGGGCACTCGGTCAGCGTGTGCAGCTCTGTGTCCTCGCTCGCATCACAGTGATGGCACTCGCACGTTGGCTCCTTCCGCATCCTACACAGGTAGCTCCCGAAACACCCGTGTCCGGTAATTACCTGCGTCAGCCGGTACGTGAGGCTGCCGTGTGGCATCTCTAGCTATTGCTCCATGATGAGTCTTACAGCCGCTATTACGGCGTGCCCTGCGCTTGGTCACCCAAGTCGTAGCTCCCACTCAGGGTGGAGCTGGGACCTCACGACCCGAATTTCTTCAGGCTCGGGTTCCCGTCTCAGTACCGAAAGGGCTCTCGCATCCAAGTTCCACGGTAGAGATCCGGCAAGGAGATTCGCCGCCTCCAAGGATATCGTGCGGAATCCCCTAATGTCCCTGCTGGCCATTGCACGCTGCGGCCCACGCAGCAGACGCGCATTGTGGATCGTCAGGGTCTCCGCCCATATCGGGCACCCATATAGGGCAATGGACCGCAGGACTCTTGCGTAGAGTCTCCTGCAGGAGTCATCCGGCCCCCTCATGTTGGGCAGGAGCAGTCCCAAAGTGGCAGCTGTGTCCTTCAATTTGGGGGCCAGTCTTCGGAGATGCTCCCCGAAGATCCACCGGCCGTCGAGCACGAGCCCCAGATAGTTCATCTGGGGCTTGATGCCGATGGAAATGTCTCTCACTATGAGGCTGGAATCCTCCGGTGGTACGCGCCGAGGCCCATGAAAGAACATGGCCTCGGTTTTATACGGAGCCACCTCCAGACCCAGCCGCCGGATCCGCTCCACTACTTGGGCAACCGCGGTCGTGGCCTTCAGGGTCGCTTCGCGGTATGTAGCCCCGCACGCCGTCACCAGCGTGTCATCAGCGTGCGTGGCGGCACCGTCCGCGAGCTCACCGCAAAGCACCCAGTAGTAACCGATGTTCCACAGTAGCGGTCCCAGGACCGATCCCCGCACGACATCTCTCGCCGACCGAGCCCGGTCGCATTTGGGTAGACGACTGCTCTCTCCCCCACAAGTGCCGCCACGCAGCCATGCCTCCTTGTCAAGACAACAAGGGGGGGGCTGCCGGCAGCGGCGTTGTGCACCAGTGCCACCGATTCGTCCAGGTCGGTTTCCCAGGCAGGCCACCGGTGAGTGTACGGCTCAGCGACAGCGGCGATATTAATACCTCACTGTGCCATGCTCTGGAGCAAAAGTGCCTGAGCAATAACACAGTGGTTCGCCTTCGTCTGCAGAACGCGGAGCTGAGGATCCATTATGGAACTGCCAACCGGCGTCAGCCTCCCCGCGGTGCAGGCCTTGGCACCAGCCCTATGGTCGGCCGGCTTGCCCTCTACTGCACACCTGAAGCAGTGCAACGGAGCTTCGCAACTACCGGCCTTATGACCGGGTTGGCTACAGCGGAAGTAACGGTCACCGACCGTTACCTTCGGAAACTGGCCTCCGCCGTGCACTGCACCCCCACGTGGCTCACCGACAGGCACCGGAAGCACCGTGCTGGTCGGGCCTACAGGAGCCGTACCTGCACCATCTGGAAGCCGCCAATAAGCAGGCCCCGCCCATCGGCAACCTTTGGGGCTGCCGTGATGGGGCTCTCCGACGCCTCCGCCGTCAACGTAATGACGACGGCCGTCAATCGTGGGGCGCGGAGCTTCCTGTTGCCATCGCGGCAGCCTTGGCCCTTCTGGCCATTTTGGCTGCCTTTTTGGCGGCGTTCCGTCGCCACTCCCGGCAACTCGGTCCCTTCTCTTGAGGGCCTCCAGCTCCGCCGTAACTTTTTGGAGTTGGCGTCGGGACTCCCGCCGTTGTGCCTCAGCCTCCCTCCTCGCCTGTTTTGCCATCTGGGTGGCCAGACCCTCACCGGCAGCTGCGATCTGCTCTACGTATAAGCAGAACCTACAAAACTTCGAGCTAGCGTTGAATGGTGTTGCAATAAGCAGGGACAGTCATATTCGCTTCCTGGGTCTCATATTAGATGAACACTGTAACTGGAAGCTGCATGTAGACGCAGTATGCAAGAGAGTAAATAGATTCGTGTTTGCTCTACGCCAGCTTAGAAATACAATTTGCCAAAAAACAGCTCTTATGGCGTACCACGGTCATGTTGGCTCAATCTTAAATTATGGCATATTACTCTGGGGTAACTCAACCGACGTAGACAGAGCCTTCATAAAACAAAAAAGTGCATAAGAGCAGTATGTGAGGTGGGGCCCCTAGAAACATGTAGACCACTCTTTAAAAGACTCGGGGTGCTAAATTTGGTGTCTGTATACATATTAGAGGCAGGCATGTTCGTGAGATACCATAGTCACTTGTTTGTTAAAGTAAGTGAAACAGCCAGGTTTCAATCTCGAGATCCTACCAAAATAAAATTTGAGATGTGCAGAACAAGTTTCCACCAAAAAATATAAATTCAATGTTATTTATTTTGATTTAAAAGGTGCTGAGTAAGGATCATTATCCTCCTGTATGTTTATACATGTCCCTCATGTTTATACATACAAACTATCCTGTCACTCGTCAAAAATGATTATATTGCTTTTTAAGATTTTGTTGACCACGAAAGTGAAAATACCTACGCTATACATAGGTACTGTCACTTTTCTATGCTAACTATTAATTATATTTATTATCTATGCCTGGAGTCATTATAAACCCTTATATAGGTGGAAGCCTCTTGGCTGATAAGCTGGATACAATTATTCAAAAACAGTATTCGGAACCAATCTGTATTCAATAGCAGATGGATGTCATTTAGTTATTATAATCATTATGATATATGCAGAGCATTATACGGAATTGATTTAAACATACATTCGGATGGAGGCGGGAATGTGCATGCAGTGTTTAGTAGGTATACGCAGGTATTCAGTGTGCAAGAAAGATTTAAGAGTGAACGGACGCACAAATTCAGCTAGAAATATTTAATTTGAATATCACCATTTAATGTTTAAATGAAATTTGACGTCGACTACTGATATGATACTGATGAAAACATCTTATATACGCATTGAAAACATTAAAAATCTCACTACATTCAGTGGACGCCGCAGGGTGGTAGTTTGTAAAGACGCAAGAAGTCCTTCACGATTTATATATATATATATATATATATATATATATATATATATTTAGTAGTACTCCAGGTACATAACACATTGGCACAAAAATAAAATCGATTTGGACAAAAAAAAATCGAATTTTTATTTAATATTTTTGTTTTTTTTTTGTAAAAAATGTTTTAGTATCTATTCATCAGTAATACCAGTACCATTATGCGATAGAATAATAAAAAGTCAACGGCATTTCAAAAGTCATTCACTATGTATGGAAAGTGGTCTTCGTTCTTTAAATATTTGGGAAAATATCGATAATTAAAATTCTATCACCGCATCACTAGCAATTTTATTTGACCAATCAGGTGCTACTACATCCCCACTACGTTGGAAAGCAAGATGGAGAATTGGCGTTTTCCTAATATGATTTTATGAATGAATTTCGTAGTAGCTTCACGTCTGTATATTTATGTCTATGGCCACCACTTTTACAATTGCCATGCAAAATAAAAAAATACCTTTTTTTTCGTGTGGAAATCTCCTCGGATCCCCCCCCCCCTGCCGGACCCGGAAGGGGAGGTTATGTCGGACTCGAACCGACTAAAACCGCTCGCCGACTGTGGGTCGTGGTGCTAGGCCGGAGATGACGTTGCCAACGACATATCCCTCGCACCCCGGCTGACCCAGGGCCGTCCCTTACGGTCTGGTCCTCCTCGGGAGGGGGAACAACGGTGTCCCCGACTCGCCCCCGGAATGGGGAGGCAATAAAGGGCAAGAAGCAATAAAAAAAAACCAGCATATCTTGTTCTACAGAAGGAAGGCACCAAACAAGAAGACTCAGAAGAAGAGCCTTCTTCATCATCAGAAGAAGAAGACACTGCGTCCAAGACTGATAAAGAAGACGATGATTTTAGGCCCGGCTGTATCTCACTCGGAGTCACGGACTTTAAGTAAGTCTTATATTTCCCACTATAATCAATCACAAACATACATTTAAAGGGTACGTATCATAATGCATAATATAAAAATCAATGCCACTTTTCGTTGTAATGTTATAACTCAACAACGCCTTTACCGATTTGGGTAATTTTGGTCTTCAATTATTCGTGGAAGTCCAGGCAAAGATTGTACGTAGAGAAAAATTCGAATAATTGCCGGGAACCGACATCCACGCTGGCGGAGCTGCGGGCAAAAACTAGTAATGCATAATTTTAAAGTCTATGAGTTTACATTGTATAAGTTCAAAATATATAAAATAAAAAAGTATAATAGTAAGTTTGTTTATTAAAGTATATTGTTCGATGTAATAATTTCCATCGAACACGTTTTGCTGATGACAGCAAACCGGGTGCATTCATTACATCATTTTAGCAATTAGCCTAACATAGCTTTTTATAGTTTTCACTGCTTTAGCAATAAACATCGTTAAAGTCTTTTTTAGTGTTTAATTCCATAGCAACCTAATAGGAACCACTTAAGTCGCGTCTTCTACATATATTTCGACCATAATGGCATTCAAACTTAGAAATTTAGAACTTATGTCAAATAACTTTATATATTTTGATTTTCGGTATTGTAACTTTATATATTCCAACCATATGTATTTTGAAAATACAACATAAACTCACGCCTGTATTCCCCGAAGGGGTAGGCAGAGGTGCTAGCACTCACATTTCGCCAATTTATGTTTAGGTCCCAATGTAATAGGTGGCGAGCCTATTGCCATTAACCGGGCACTTATAAACCTGCGATAAATACACACATAACTTCGAAAAGCATCGAAAAGTCATTGGTGTGTGCCATGGTAAACCTGGGATCGAACCCGAGACCTCGTCTCAACAGTCCATTACCCATATATATTTTGAACTTATATAATATAAAAAAAATATATATATAAAATATATAATATAAAAAAGGCGGTAGGTGTAAAACTATCAAGAAGTTGCTCCTAATTCGAAATATTAATAAAAATAATATTTGGTAATTTTCTTGACAATCTTTCACATTTTATAGTGAACTGTCAACTGTCAACTGAGACTAACCTGCTCTCGAATCTAAAATCATAAAAATATAGTACAAGTAGTGAAAAGCAAATGAAAAGTGTCTAACAGTGTAAATTACAGTGTGATTCACCTGTGAAAGTGTTATCTCGCCAAAATAAAACCTAATAATTAGTGAAAAAGCAAATTAAAATCTCAGCAAGCAAAGTGACTTAAAACTACCCTCAAATAAAATAAAAAAGTGAACTTTAACGGAAAATTCGTAAAATCTCTGTGGATTTGTCAATAAAACTACAAAAATGCCCCCCATAACACCTACCCCTGACAAATGCTCAAAGTGCAATAAAAAATGCAGTGATAAAAAAACATCTGCAACTTGTGATTGTTGCAAAATTCTGTTGTGTGGGGATTGTCATGGATTGTCACCTACAGAAATTCGTGTACTTGAACTAAAGACCGTTGCACGCGCCATGACCTTTCTCTGTGGCGATTGTAGGCTCATGATGACGCAGCTTCCTAGGATCATGAAGAAGCTCGATGACTTGACTGAAGAAGTCAAACAATTACGTGTGCGTCAAAATATGCTTTCCACGGAGACAGCTATACAGGAAATGGTGGACCGAGCTAACCGCAGCACCAACATTATTATATATGATGTACCGGAGTCAACATCTGATGAACCAGTCCAGCGCAAGGAACATGATAAAGAGGAAAGTACGAAGATTATAGGCAATATAACCAACAATGTAGACTGCAGAAACATTAAGACCTTCCGTCTGGGCTTGGTCAAGGCTAAAAACACTGTGCCCCGCCCACTAAAAGTTATTCTCAAAAGCAAGGCTGATGCAATTGAAGTACTTAAACACAAAATTCAGTTGTCAGATCCTAGGAAAATTAAGTCTGATCTGACCCCCCTACAAAGAGAATATCTAAAATACTTGCGTGAAGAACTAGATAATCGCACAAAAGCTGGTGAAAAAGGCCTTACCATTAAGTATGTGCAGGGTCAGCCGAAAATTGTATCGGCTTCCACACCAAAAAAAAACTAAGTTCTCAACTCGGTGGTCCACAAAATAGCCCAGCTGTGGACCGCTATGGGTCATCTCTTGGGATACACAAACTTCCACCCGTATTATATACACTCACCGTACTTTGCACAAACATCCAATCACTAACTCCAAAAATGGACTTATTTATAGCCAGAGTGAATAGTGTCAGGCCCGCAGTAATAGTAGTGACAGAAACATGGCTTAAACCGGATATACCTGACAGCTTAATAACAATACCTGGATATGATATTTACAGAGACGATCGCTTCAGTAGACGTAGTGGAGGAGTGGTTATTTATGCAGCAAAAAATGCAGGTTTGACAACAAAATTGAATACCAACTTAAATATGAAACATGATGCAACCGAATCGCTTTGGATAGACATACAGATTGCAGATACCAGGTTTTCGCTGTGTGGTTTATACAGAGGACAAGAATCTACTCAAGACCAAGATAACTTACTGCTACAACGAATTACAACTGCATCAGAGTCTACTACTACGATTATAATGGGAGATTTTAATTTTCGAGGTGTGAAATGGCCTTTAGAAAATTGTGGCTACCTTAACCCGAGAGAAACCAATTTTGTACAATGGTATTTGGATAGCAACCTCCAGCAGCTAGTGACAAAGCATACTAGGTTTCGACAGGGAAATGAGCCCTCCTTTCTGGATCTTGTCCTAACAAATGATGAAACACTTGTAGCAAAAGTTGAATACCAAGCTGGAGTAGGAAAAAGCGACCACACCTGTATAATCCTAACAATGCAGCTGGAGGTAAATAACCATACCCAAAAAAATACAAACCTAAAATGGAACTATAACAAAGCAGACTTTGAAAAAATTTGTGAAAAACTATCAACAACGACACCCCAGAGTACTACAATTCAAAATGTACAGAAGAAGTACGACATCTTAATAGGCACATTTCAAGAAGCTAGAAAATTGTATGTTCCTCAAATAAAACTAAGTCCTTTCATTTCAAAAAAGCCATGGGTAGAGAAAGAAATCAAGATAATGATCAGAGACAAACAAGCTTTATGGGACAGGTACATACTTACTGGACTGGACAGCATATATAAGGAGTATAGAAAGCTGAACAACAGATTGATAAACATCTGTCGAAACCGGCGAGTTAAATATGAAACAAACTTACTCGAATGTGGACCAAAAAAGTTTCACTCATATATCAGGAAACAGATAACATCGAAAGTGAGCATCCCAACTGTACTTCGCAACAAACTAGGACAAATTGTTACAAGTAGCGAGAGTGTAGCAGAAACCTTTGCGGACCAGTTTGAAAGTGTTTTTCAAAAGGAACCCGACAGACCCCTGCCATGCTTAGACCCCAACCTGCAGGTAAAGGATTCAATAACAGAGATCGAATTCACCAAACAGAAGGTGCAAAAGGCAATTAAGGAAATAAAAACTGATTCCTCACCTGGTCCTGATGAAATCCCAGCTATACTGTTACAAAAATGTGATATTGCTGACACCCTTGCGGAGTTGATGCAGGCTTCATATGATACAGGAATACTACCTGAACTATGGAAATCAGCGACTGTAACACCAATCTTTAAAAAAGGAGATAAGCTAGAACCTGCGAACTACAGACCTATTAGCCTGACGAGCGTAATATGTAAGGTGATGGAAAAAGTCATAGTTAAGCACATCCGGGATTTTCTATCTCAGAACAAGGTAATAAGCGACCATCAGCACGGTTTTTGCCCACGTCGCTCTACGGTATCCAACCTGTTATCTTGCCTGGACTCCTGGACAGAGAGCTATAATGACAGCAACCCCGTTGACGTCATTTATCTTGATTACGAGAAAGCATTCGACAAAGTTCCAACTGCCCGTCTTTTGCAAAAGCTGGATTGTGTAGGAATTCGCGGCAAACTTCTAAAATGGATTGAAGCATTCCTGCGCCAAAGAACTTTCTGTGTTAGAGTTGGAGATACGTTATCCAAGCAAAGACTAATCAACAGCGGTGTGCCCCAGGGATCTGTGCTGGGTCCTGTGCTCTACATTATATTCTCTTTTGACTTACCACGCTGTCTCGAATCACACGTAAGCATATTTGCAGACGATACGAAGATCTTTGCAAACCCCCTAGTTGATTTTGATCGCCTGCAATCAGATCTAAATAAGGTAGCAAACTGGTCTAAGGAATGGCTTATAAATCTAAATGCTGAAAAGTGCACCGTCCTCCACATAGGCCACAAAAACCCTAAGAAGAAATACTATCTACACAATGTTGAGCTAAAAGAGGTCAAAACACAAACAGACTTAGGAATCAAAATCACTGAGGATCTCAAATGGGCAGATCACATTGAGAGCATTGTGAAGAGAGCCAACAGCTTTGTATACCTCATAAGGAAAGCGTTTGGTATGTTGACTCCACATATGGTTTTAAAAATTCATAAAACCTATGTCAGGCCCTTGTTGGAGTATGCGTTCCAGGTGTGGAGCCCGTATTTTGCGAAGGATATAGACCTACTGGAAAAAGTGCAACGCAAATTTACTAAGCTGCCCAAACAACTGAAAAACTTGTCTTATGAGGAGAGATTAACTAAACTGAAACTTACTACCCTTAAAGAACGCAGAGAGCGTGGGGACTTAATAGAAACATTTAAAATCCTGAACGGCCACTATGACTTACAGACATTTGACAAAATATTTCTACCCACACAAAACCCACATTTAAGGGGCCACAATTTCAAACTTTCCAAGACGAGAGCAAATAACAACCCAAGAAAGCACTTTTTGAGCAACAGGGTGGTGGAGGCTTGGAACAAATTGCCAGAAGATGTTGTTAATGCTAAACCCACAAACCAATTTAAAAACAAACTTGACAAACTTACAACTGATAAAAAAACCAACAATGGATAACTGGATACAGGCAACTAACAGTTGTCTCAACTGCCTGCCTGCTAATGCATAATAATAATAATAATAATAATAATAATAATAATATATAGTGCAAATAACCAGTACTCACGTTGGTGGGAGTTTTAATGTAAGCCAAGTCCGTCAGCACAAGTGCCACCTGCCAGCAAATTCACACAAACATATCAACAACAATACAACACCATGTCTCAACTTGCTGCTATTGAAAGTGCCCAACAAAACCTGGAGGAGAGTTTCATGAAGAGGATGGCGGAACTGGAAGCTCAGTTACATACCGGAGGCGCTGCCAAGGACACAGTTTCTAAGGTGGCAGAAGAGTTCCGTACATTCCGAGAACTAATGTTTTCCATGCTCGGCCTGCTTAGGAAGCAGATCTCTGAGTGCTCAAGAGCAGTGGACGCACTAGAATCAAGACACCGGAGAAAAGCACTTATTATTATGGGAGTCACAGAGATGGACAACGAGGATTGCACTGCTACCTTTCTGGACGTGGCCCACAAGAAACTGGCGCTGAACAACATCTCTGCAGGTAATATAACAAATTGTTGTAGAATCGGAGCGCCCAGAAAGGATCAGCAACGTCCAATTTTGGTGAGGTTCTCTCAGCTAAGTGTTAGGTCAGATGTATGGCGTTCCAAAACCAAGCTAAAAGGCTCTTCAGTATCCATTAAGGAATTTTTGACCAAGGCACGGCAGGTAGTCTTCAGCAAATCTCGACAACATTTTGGCATGCGAGCATGCTGGACACAAGACGGCGTTATTGTCATAAGGGTTGCTGATCGCCGCCACAGGATAACCACGATCGAGGAGTTGACCGCACTAACAAGTCAGTATCCTAAGGTGACAGATGAGCGACGTGATAATGCGAAGCCAAGGCCACGAAAGAATTAAGAACTGTATTTCTTTTCCTGTGTGTAGTGTAATTGCTTCATTCTCTCTTATTTCACATTCTTTGCAAAGGCATTCGTATTGGTATCCTGTTACGTATAAGTAGCTTATGGCCACAATTTGATACACATATATGTTATCATATCTGCTATCATTACTGTTATTCATTATCAAGTTGTCTTTTACCCGCAATGTTTAAAAATAAAATATTAAAATCAAAACAATTAACAAATCTGGCCGCTTTGACAGACTGACAGAATTGACATTTGACATAGCAAGTGACAGAGAGATCGGCATGTTGCGTTCGGAAATGTACAACCGAGCTATGTTTGTGATGTTTTACGTTCCGTTACTCTAACATTATTTTAAAGCTCACGGATTGTTTAATTCTTATTTTTTTGTATACCTAACTATATTATTATATTTTTGCCGTAACTTGGTTTCAGTCTGTTTTGTGTATTGTTGAGACTCATTTGTTTCTATTGTTACTATGGATTGCAGTTGCTGGTAGGTGGTGCGGAGACATGGCTGCACTGCGTACGATTGGCATTATTTAACTTAATACATATATTATTTTAAAGTATATCATTTGTATTACATTATATTATATTATATTATTTTATACATACATAAC
This sequence comes from Eilema sororculum, assembly GCA_914829495.1. Taxonomy (NCBI): domain Eukaryota; kingdom Metazoa; phylum Arthropoda; class Insecta; order Lepidoptera; family Erebidae; genus Eilema; species Eilema sororculum. Next base: position 5,975,947 of record OU618561.1, read on the forward strand.
TTATATTTATAATATTTTAAACACATGTATTCCGATGAATCTGATGATTCTTTTGTTTCCGCCAATGATTCTACCATCTCTCCTAGCGACGATAGTTTCTGTTCGGTTACTGATACAGCAGCGGAGCTCGGCGAGTTTATGCGTCGGACTTTTAGTTCTCAGACAAGACACCTCCTAAACGTTTGTCATATCAACGCACAGAGTTTGCCCTACCACTATGATGAGTTTCTTGAGACCTTCAGGGATTGTAATGTTCATGCCATCCTGATTTCAGAGAGCTGGTTTAAACCTCACCACCGTTCCACCACCTATCCTCTCCCTGGCTTCATTCTCATACGTAACGATCGAGCTGACGAGAGTGAGACCAGGGGAGGCGGTGTCGCTATATACCTTCGCGCTGATTTTCCTTTCAAAATTCTAGCTTCCACCCCTTCCAACTCAACCACTACCGCTGAGTATGTTTTTCTGGAAGTTACGGTCAAGGGTGTGAGAACCGCGCTAGGTGTTGTCTATTGTCCACCTGGAGTTAATTACTTCGCCAGTCTTGAACCGATATTGGAAAGTATAGGGTCGGAGTACGAACATCACATAATCATGGGCGATCTCAACACGGACCTCCTGCCACCCCAAACACCGCGCTGCCTTAGGCTGCTTGATACGATCCGGTCAGCCAACTTACACAACCTGCCTCTTCAAGCAACCCACCATAATGTGGATACGGAGGATACGTGGCTGGACGTAATTCTGACGTCTAACCTGTCTTTCGTCTCGTCACATGGTCAACACCCAGCGCCAGGATTCTCTCGACACGACCTCCTGTTTATCTCATATATCCTCAAACCACCGAAACTCCGACCTCGCATGTTGCTTTTACGCAATTTTGGGCGCATGGACGTTAAGCAGCTATGCAGTGATGCTTCAGCACTGAGTTGGGACTGTATTTGCGAGACAAAGTCAGTTGATGAAAAAGTCCGAATCTTCAACAATGTGGTCATCAGCCTATACGACACCCACGCTCCGTTCAGGAGAGTCAAAGCGAAACGCCCCCCTGCGCCTTGGATAACGCCGGAGGTTCGTAGGGCAATGCGACACAGGGATCGTACGTTTTCCAAGTACCGTCGGGACAAGCGTGATGAGACGTGGGTGCTCTTCAAAGCTGCAAGGAATCGGTGTAACCAAATGATACGCAACGCCAAACGCCGTTATATCCTCAATAACATTGCTTCTTCATCCTCTGCTAATATTTGGAAGTTCCTGGGGACGTTGGGTATTGGTAAACAGCGATGCTCTGAATTCCAGTCTGCTATTGGTTTGGATGAGATAAATCAACATTTCACCACTTTTACCCCTTTGAGTCACCAAACCAGGAGCTGCACTATAGACTACCTAAAAAGCTTACCACATCCCAACATTGAGCCTCTCGAGTTTTCTCCGGTTGCACCGAGTGAGGTGAAAAAGGTCATACTATCCATCAAATCTAGTGCTGTGGGCCCTGACAACATTAGTCGCCGGATGATCACTACCATCCTAGACCAGCTCCTGCCGGCAATTACCCATATTATCAATTATTCCCTGGACTCCGGACAGTTCCCATCCCTATGGCGTAAAGCCTTTGTCATACCCCTTCCCAAGATTTCAAATCCATCCCTTCCCAATCATTTTCGTCCTATCAGTATTCTTCCCTTCCTTTCTAAAGTGCTTGAGGCCTGCGTGCACAAACAGCTGTCAACGTTCATTTACAGCAATAAGTTGTTGAATCCCCTACAATCAGGTTTCAGGCCCGGACACAGCACTGTTACAGCCCTGTTAAAAGTGACTGAGGATATTAGGGTGGGCATGGAAAATACCAAGCTCACAGTACTAGCACTGGTTGATTTCTCCAATGCTTTTAATACTGTCAACCACGACCTTCTTTTAAACACCTTATCACACCTGATGATCTCACCGGATGCACTGGAATGGTTCTCTAATTATCTTCAGGGGCGCCATCAAGCTGTTCGTCAAGGTGAAACTTTATCGCACTGGCGTAACACTGACGCTGGCGTTCCTCAAGGCGGTATCTTATCTCCTTTATTGTTTTCTATCTTCATAAATCTCGTAACTCATAATCTTCAATGTGCGTATCATTTGTACGCCGATGACCTACAACTGTACGCCCAAGCGGGTGTGGATGATTTGAGCTCGGCAATAACTAAAGTCAACCAGGACCTAGAGCATATTAACAGCTGGTCGAGCCGTTTTGGACTGACCGTTAATCCTACTAAGTGCCAGGCCATTATTATTGGGAGCCAACATTTTCGAAGACAGGTGGATGAGGCATCTCTCCCGCCAATCACTCTCAACGGTACAGTCATACCCGTCAGCCCGTCAGTGAAAGACCTTGGCTTGTTCATTGACTCCACTCTGAACTGGAGAGACCAAGTATCTCGCGTATGTCAAAGTATTACTGGCTCGCTTCGCGCATTTTATCGGCTACGGACCCTTCTACCTATTAACACCAAGACAATGCTCGTGCAGGCATTACTGTTCCCTGTACTCGATTATGGGGATGTTTGTTACTTCGACCTGAATGCTGAACATCTCAACAAACTTGACCGTCTTCTGAATAACTGCATCAGATTCGTCTTCAATCTGCGCAAGTACGATCATGTGTCTGTGTGTCGTTCTCAATTAAATTGGTTGCCGATTCGTCAGCGTCGAAACCAACGCGCACTTACCACTCTCTATACTATCCTAACTTCTCCTAATTCTCCCTCCTACCTCTCCCCCTATTTTCAATATCTTGGCGCAAATCACAATAGGAACCTACGTTCAACTAATAACCTCGTCTTACGCTGTCCTACTCATCGCACTGATTTCGTCCACTCTTCCTTTCCTGTACAATCTATATTTCTTTGGAACCAGCTGCCTCTTGGGATCAGGAGGGCCACTAGCCGTTGCACGTTCAAACTGGGGGTTCGTAAACTCATGCTCGAAAAGTTGGGGAAACCTGATAGTCATCTCATTTAAATATGAATGGTTATTTATATGTGTATATGTACATGTTATTTGCTTATATTTATTTATACATATATGTATATATATTTATATTTATGTATGGGTAGTTGAGTGTATCTCTTATATTTATTTATACTTTTATGTATATTATATTTATGTATGTGTAGTTGAGTGTATCTATGTATTACTATATTTTGCTATAATGTGTATGCGTATATTAGTACCTATTTAGGTACTATCTATCTTATTTATGTAAATTAAGTATATATCTAGTTTACCTTTCTATAATGCACCTACTCTGTTGTTCTCTGCACCACCTATTAGGTTGACTGGTAGAGAATGCCTACGGCATTAAGTCCGCCTTTGTACATTTGTGCATGAAGTTCAAATAAATAAATAAATAAATAAATAAAAATATTATGATACGTAACATTTAAATCAATATTTTTTTCCGCTCGGTGTGTACTGACCCTTAGTAGTATCATTTATTACTTAAAAAAATGTCTCTACCTACCCCCACCATGTGTAAATTATTAGTTAAATTGTATTATTTAACAGTAAACGTCTTCGCAAGCGCTCCAAGAAGAAAGAACAGAGCGAAGCAAAAGATGCGAAGGAGAAGGAAAAAGATAAGGAGGGTAAACCGACCGAACGGAACCCCGACGAGGATTGTATCACCATTAGCGATGATGACGAAGGTATTATACTAACCTCTTTATATATATTGTAAAGTACTTACCGCGTGGTGAAGGAAAAATAATACAAATATAAACACCCCTTCTCATCCGAAGGGTGTCGTAAGAGGCGACTGGCGGAACAACACGCAATCGATATATAAATTAACTAGCTTTTGCCCGCTATTTCGCCCGCGTTAAGTTCGAAATAGAAAGGCTTAGAACACACTGCTCCTGTTCCCGCGACCCAGATAAAGTTCGTTAAAATTTCTGTGAGCCTGGTACCCCTGTTCCCGCGACCCACAGTAATCTATATCTTACGTTTTTTTGATTGCTATCAAACAAACGTAAGATTTCAAGTCTGATCAAGACTTTTCTAATAAAAAAAACTACATCAAAATCCGTTATAAAATCCAAAAGTTTAATAATAATATAGAAATACTAACCTAGATATAAGTGATCCTAACAAATAAATATGAACCACTGTTCGAAAAACATCGGAAAAAATGAAACGCTCAAGTGAGACTTGAACTCACGACCTATCCCTTACAGGAGGAATGCTCTTCTAACTGAGCTATTGAGCCACACCTGATTCATTTCAAATTTTCCTTCTCTTTATATCCGTCTTCCGCGTCCTTAAAGACGGATATAAAGAGAAGGCAAATTTGTTCCGCGCCCTTTAAGACGGATATAAAGAGAAGGAAAATTTGAAATGAATCAGGTGTGGCTCAAAACTCAGTTGGAAGAGCATTCCCCCTGTAAGGGAAAGGTCGTGAGTTAGTCTCACTAGAGCGTTTCATTTTTTCCGATGTTTTTCGAACTATAGTTTGCATTAAAAATGGTATAAAAAAATCAGTCAAATGAACCACTGTTGTTTTAATAAATAAATTATTCATTCATTCAATATTATTGTTCTGTTCCACAGTTCGTGAGCCGTCGCGATTCACAGCAAAGCCTGGTATGGGCGGGAACGACTTCATATCTAAGTACAGGTAAGTTACCTTGTACAGTCAACTACAAAGATATGTATCCAATTTAATCTTACAAAATGATGTACCCCTGCGAGTGCCGCTATGAACTAACCAAACATTGTGACAAACATGGTATCCACTGAACTTGACAATAACATGTATGCGTGTAAAGCGCAATGATTATGTATCCCACTACATTTCCTGTGATGTGTACACTTAAAATCTTAATTAAAAATCTATCCAAATGCTGTGAAAGAAAATTGTATACATTTAATGTTCCAAAGAAATGTAACCATAACAAAAAGGATGTACGAATTTCGAAGTGCTAGCGAAAACGAAAAAGTTTCTTTGAAAATGTCATTTAAAAATAAATTCATCATATTGCACATTTATAGAGTTGGCTTATCTGTTTGATACTTCATATTATCTAAAACTAGCTTTTGCCTGCGACTTCGTCTGCTGGTTCTAAGCTACATCTCCGCCAATTTTCAGCCAAAAGCTAAAAGTTCTTGAGTTATAAATAGTGTAACTAACACGACTTATATATTCGACGATACATATATATTCGCGATACTTATTATTAAAATTAGGGCAGTATAATTATTATTAAACAGTTTTTGCAGTTTTTTATCATCTTAAGTGTAAGTTCTTTACTAATAAAAATGAATAATTACAGTCTTTTTTTCTTTTATCAGTCATCCAATACATAATATGTTATGCATGAATAATGTTTTGCCATCGGTTTCATTCGGAAAAGTTCATATTTATCATACTTGCTTTCTATTCTAAATGTGTAATATTATGAATTTATTTTTAAATGGCATTCTCAAAGAAACTTTTTTATTTTCGCTAGCACTTCGAAATTCGTACATCCTTTTTGTTATGATTACATTTCTTTGGAACATTAAATGTATACAATTTTCTTTCACAGTATTTGGATAGATTTTTAATTAAGATTGTAAGTGTACATATCACAGGAAATGTAGTGGGATACATAATTATTGCGCTTTACACGCATACATGTTATTGTCAAGTTCGTTGGATACCATGTTTGTCACAATGTTTGGTTAGTTCATAAAGGCACTCGCAGGGATACATCATTTTGTAAGATTAAATTGAATACATCTCTTTGTAGTTGACTGTACCACCGGTCATATACTTCAAGCGCTTACTGCATTCACTTTTTTATACTGGGTGATTTTATAGTCCTTCCGGATAAAAAGAATATGGGCACATTTTCGATAGCAAAATCATCTGGAAGTATTAATTTGGCGACGATATTAATCACAATGTTTTTACATTTTTCCTTTATCAAGAAAAAATTTTTTTTCTAAATATATTTATATCGTTTAATTTTTTCCTGAACCGATTATTAATAGCCTGTGGCAAACATGAAATAATCGTTATACCCAGCACTGTGGTATCCGTCAATGAAAAATTTGATTAACTTTAGAACATTTCGGTCGGTAAAAAAATTTAACTTCATGCGCGTCACCCATAGAGTATAGAAATGTGATATAGAGAAGGTCAGGCTTAGGGGTATTTCCGTTGGTGGAATAATAATAATAACAAAATACATCTGTCTAAGCGGACCTTTTAGATTGTGATGAGTTACAGTGAAAAAGTGACATGCAGGTGACCTATATTTCTTTGGGTAAGGCTTTATTTTAAATCCTTCAATACGTTTGTTCACAGATCTGTCCGTACGTTATTCGGCGAGGACGAGGCGTGTTATATCATGGACGCCAAAGTTCAGGGCAACATTGGACGCTATTTAAACGTAAGTATTAATGCCCGAAGGGGTAAGCAGAGGTATATTAACACCCACATTTTGGCAATTATTATTTTCAAGTGCCAAGTAATAGGTGGTGAACCTATTACCGTCATGGGGGTACTTGGATGAATGGAGAACAGCCCTATCTCGGCAGTTATCAGCTACCACATCTACAGAAAGATATGGAGTGCCATATTCTACTCTATCGGGAAACAATGACAGCCTCTGTAGCGTGGCGGTAATGAACGCGACTGCTGCGCAGGAGGCGCGGGTTCGATTCCCGCTCAGTGCAAATATTTGTATGCATGAATATGGATATTTGCATTTGTCTGGGTGTTTCTATGTATGTATGTATGTATGTATTTACAAAAAAAGAATCTAAGTATGTTTATCCGCATTCTAGATTCCATAACACAAGCTAGTTAACCTTACCATGGGCCTAGATAGCGTTGTGTGTGTAATGTTGTGGAATATTTATTATATTTGTGGAATTTAACACAAATACACCCTCAATATAATTCAAATAGACACATTCATGTATACAAATATTTGTATTAATACATACATATAATCACGCTTTATTCCCGGAGGGTTAGGCAGAGATGAATTAACACCCACATTTCACCAATAATTTGTAATCGGTCCCATGTAATGGGGGTGAGCCTATTGCCATAATATTCCGGGCACTATTGTTGACGCGAGCCTATATCTGAGGCTGAGTCTGGGCTGTATATATCTGTCTGATGTTAAACAGCCCTATCCCTTAGTCGCCTTGTACGACACCTTGTATGGAAAGAGATGGGGTGGATCCAATTCTAATCTACCGGCAACCAAGCGGCTTTAAAAAAAAACAAAAATCGTTTATTCTGCATAGACCATTAAATCGGCCCTTACAAAACGTCAACATAAAGTAAATATTAAATACTAGTTTAGCAAATGGATCACCAACCGGTTCGAAACGCGGCCCAGTCCTGAGAAGACTCCGGCAAGAAACTCAGCGGCCATTTTTTTTGGTCTATTTACAAACATTTACTTAGCCTAAAACATATAGTCTAGATACAATGTTTTGCTTAAGTAGCATACCTGAGCGAACAGCTCATTTCCAACTTGTTTATCATCTAAATATTTTTGGATATTATAATAGCTTTTGCATTGAGCGGGAATCGAACCCACACATAATGTATTCATTTCATGCTTCTTACACTAAATTTCTTTTCCAGCACTCCTGTTCTCCGAACGTGTTCGTTCAAAATGTATTCGTGGACACCCACGACCCGCGGTTCCCATGGGTGGCCTTCTTCGCGTTGTCCCACATCAAGGCGGGGATGGAACTCACATGGAACTACAATTACGACATCGGTTCCGTTCCCGGGAAAATCTTGTATTGTTACTGCGAAGCGCCTAACTGTAGGGGACGACTATTGTAAAAAAATCGTTAGAATAATATACGAGACATATATCTTGGACCTAACTCGCGAGATAAACGAGACGCGGACGAATTGAGTATTATCCTATAGTTAAAATAAATTATCTAACCGAGATGATTAAATTAAGAACATTGGTAAAAGAGCGGTAAAAATTGCGTCGGTTCTTATTTTTTATTTATTTTTAATCATCCACCCAACCTATAATAGTAACTGATTTGACTATTAAATTTTATGACGTCACTAAATCTTTTTTCGTACAAGTTACATTAAAACTTATCGTTTTGACGTTTAGTAAAAAGTAAATAATTTGACTAGTCAGTACAATACCTATACTCCGTCCATTATATTATTGTATTTTAGACAGCTCACTGACAGTAGTCGGTATAACTTTGTTCTAGCGTCAACACCTGAAAATCCTAACAAAAATTAGGCGCCAATACGTCATTTTTCATTGACAACGTCACGTCAGCCAGAAAGCAATTTTAGGGATGTAGTTAGTCAATCGACTGTGTTTTTATTATAATAACTTGAAAATTTCACAATCGATATCGACTGCAGAAAAAGAAATATTTTTTATTTACATAACTTATAACCGATTTCTAACAACAATTCGGATTTTAATTTTTTTTATTTATATTTGTATGATTTTTACTGAAAAGTGATTTTGTAACTCCGTCATGTGTAAACGGATTGTCAAAATTATTTTTTTATTTAAAAGAGGACTATTCCTAAATGGTCCCATTTAAATTACATAAAGATCTGATGATGGATTTCAGAGACAGACAGACCATGGAACTCTTCAATAAATACCAGGAAATCTGCATATTGGAATATACTTCTAGAAGTCAGTTGTTTTGTTTTGGAGATTAGTGTGTGCGGTATGACCCACAATTGTTTTATAATACACTAGCTTTTGCCCGCGGCTCCGCCCGCGTGGAAGTCGGTTATCGCCACCAAACATAGCCTATGTCCATTCTCATGGTCTAATCTACCCCTATACCAAATTTCATCAAAATCGGTTCAGTGGTTCAGGCGTGAAAGCGTAACATACAGACAGACAGACAGACAGACAGAGAGAGTTACTTTCGCATTTATAATATTAGTATGGATATGGATTTGTAAATTGTACAGACATGAAATATCTACTGCTTTATTATTATGTATAGAAAGATAATTCCACATGATATCATATGTTTATTTATCATATTTTCATTTATCGATTAATTATTTTTTTAATCGATGTTTTTAACTTAGTCGATATTTAAAATGTTCATGCAATCACTACTGTCATCTGTCTAAAATACAATAATATAATGGACGGGGTATAATTGTTTTGTAATACATAAATATAAGAATACTCACATGTGGAAATTTTAAGGTAGGCAGGAATACACATTAACACCCATAATACGCCAACTCGGATTTTAGTCTCACGTAATAGGGGGCGAACCTATTAACGTCTAGCGGGCACGGGGTATTTAAGCTTCCACCACCGTAAAACTCCGTGATACCCTCAAAAGACATGCAAAAAACGTATAGAGCAAATTATAGGTCCAAGATATATGTCTTAAGGTATATATTATGTATGTTTAAATTGTAATGACGCGCCCCACACATTCAATTCATCTATCTAAAAATTGTTTCGTGAACTACGACATGTATGCTTACAGTCGACTAAAGTAAAACCAACGAGACGAGAGAAAAAAGGTAAACAAAGCGACCATTACTGAGTTACGTTGCGATAACTAGCGATTATATTCTCTGTCCTTGTCGCACATTTCACACGTACGCGACAATTACCGAGCGATAGCTGTCGTTGCGTGTTTCGTAGTACAGGAAAGCTGTCAGCACAGCGGTTCTAAACTATCAGATCGGCCATCTTGTAAGCAATTTCATTCCTGTCTGGAATGCGCTTGAAGTGATAAGTAATAATTTTCAAATAAAAAAGTTTGGTACCGCTGAAACATTGTTTACCTATTTTCTCTCGTTTCGTTAGTCGCGCGATAGATCCGAGTGCGCTCTGTGTGTGCACTAGCGCTGACATATTGTATATTATGACTAGTTGACGAACAAATCCGAGAATTAGTCGTCAATTTGCATGTGTGCGTCGTAGTTAGTGGGGCGTGTTATTTGGATTTATACTATTTCTTACTCAATGCAATGTACTTTTAATATACGTCACAAAGTATTGCTAGTATGGTTTGTTTCTGGATATATATGTTGTTTAATTAAGTTATCCACTTGGCAACATTTAGCGAGTACACGTGTCGCGCAACAAGTTCGGAAACGTTGCAAAGTGTTGCGCAAAATATCGCGTGGTTATTTGTTTATGCAGCGATTATGTGTACAGACAACATTGTTTCACGTTGTTGCGCATGTTTTGTTGTGCAACATTGCTCAACAATGTTGCCTAGTTGATACTATACTCCGTTAGGTATTTAACTAATATTGAACAATCTTAGTGTGTCTTTTACTTAAACTAATGAGGCCGTCAAGCTGAGTGCCACCACTGTTAACATGGTAAATGTTTGCGATGGTGACCCTCTTTCCTAGACTTTGCCTTTAGCTTAACATCAGGCGAGGTGAAGTCAAATTGACGTGTCCTATATAAAAAAAAAAAAAAACTAATTTTTTTTATACCACTTCAGTGGTAGACTAGCACAGGACCCACCTGTTGGTGCGTGGTTACCGTGGTCTATGGATGTGTGGAGGGTAGTCACAATCGCGCTGCCGTCCCTGTAAGAACCGAGAGTGTCTGTGCCGTCAGTGCAGAAGACAGAGCAGGACAAGCCTTTGGTCTTCCCACTGATAGCACAAAAACTCTCCAGTAAGCTCTGACTACCTTAACAAATAAACTACTGCTTAAAAATTAAGTTAAAGACTTAAACACGGCAGTGAGTAGGGTAGTCAGAGCTCACTGGAGAGGTTTTGTGCTGTCAGTGGGAAGACCAAAGGCTTGTCCTGCTTTGTCTTCTGCACTGGCGGCACAGACACTATCTGTTCTTACAGGGTCGGCAGCACCAGTTTGACTCCCTGTTACACACGTCCAAAGACCAGGGTAATCACTTTCCATCATGCGGGTCATATGCTTGTATACCACCTCAGTGTAAAAAAAACTAAAAACGGAAATCGAACCACTAGTTTAAAGAATACATAACATAACATAAACTCGCGCCTATTTTGCCCGAAGGGGTAGGCATAGGTGCTAGCACCCACATTTCGCCAGTTTATGTCTAGGTCCCAATGTAATAGGTGGCGAGCCTATTGCCATCAACCGGGCACTTAGAAACCTGCGATAAATTATAAATAAAATGAATAAATATTAATCAAACTGAGTTTTTAGATAAGAAATGATCTAAAACATCAAAATTGTTTATATTTAGTTCAGTACCTAACTCAATAGAGTAAAATACAATCGAATGTGTTAAAATCATAGACATTAATACTATAAACGTATATAGTCATGTTATCATTCAATGTATACGGTTGTCCTTAGAATATTGGACGTCCACGATTACTCGCCTATATAGGGTACTAGCTTTTGCCCGCGGCTCCGCCCGCGTGGATGTCGGTTCCCGGCAATTATTCGAATTTTTCTCGCGGTAAAACCATCCTTGAACTTCAACGAACATTTATAAAAAAGAATTGGCGAAATTGGTCCAGGCGTTGTTGAGTTATGCGCTTACCAACACATTTAGCGATTCATTTTTATATTATAGAGAAGATATATATACAGGGGTGGAAGATTTTGCATTAAGTATGTTAACTATACAAATCGAATACATAGGGAAAAATAAATCCTCTTGGGTGGGACAGGGAAATTTGAATCACATCAGGCGTGTCTCGGTAGCCGAATTGGTCAACGCATTCCCCCTGTAAGGGAAAGACTGCGGTTTCAAGTCCCGCCCAGGAAGATTTATTTTTCCCTATGTATTTGATTATACACCTTTCACCCGTATATAAGTTTCATAATGGTTTTTAATAATTTGTCTCAAAAACCACTTCTCTTTTTGCATAAATTGACCTTTATTTCTGTTGCTACGCTCATACTTCTAGGATATAAGCAATCTGTCATTATTTACTTATATTACACATGTATACTCACGACTATGTAGCAAAAGGGTAAGCAGAGACTGTATGCGGTGGGAGAAAGTTAGGAATGTAGTAATAATGGTAGACTTGATGTGAGCAATGTTTGTAATACATAATATATAGTTTTAGAATTAATTGTTTAGATTTACTTGATGTACATATAATCTGTCTCAATAAATAATGGAAGTACAGGATATTTGAGTTTTATTTGATATTTTTAGCATTAGTTATTAGCTCGTTAAGCAATACTAGCCAGGCCCTCGATTCCACTAAAGCTAAACCACTTTCATTTTTTTTTATACCACTTAGGTGGCAGACAAGCACACGGCCCACCTGATGGAAAGTGGTTACCGCGGCCTATGGACGTATGCAACACCAGGGGCGTTACACTCGCGCTGCCTACCCTGAAGAAACCTTCTAATGCCCTTCTTGAAGAATCCCATATTGTAGTCGCTTGGGAAAACCACGGCAGGGAGTTCATTCCACAGCTTGAGCGTACGTGGGACGAAGTTCCTTTCATACCGCACGGTGCGCACCGTATTCGGATGCAATGTGTGGGGATGAATTCCCTGTCTATGGCGAGCGGTGCGATGATAGAATGTAGCTGTGGGCATCATGTCAAATAACTGTAGTGCCGCAGTCCAGTTAGACCAGTTATGCTTTTTAGGGCTCCAACTATAAGATCTATGTATTTATCAAACACTCATCCATGCTAATATTATAAATGCGAAAGTAGCTCTGTCTATCTGTCTGTCTGTATGTTACGCTTTCACACCTAAACCACTGAACCGATTTTGATGAAATTTTGTATAGGGGTAGATTAGACCATTAGAAAGGACATAGGCTATGTTTGGTCGCGATAACCGACACCCACGCGGGAGGAGCCGCGGGCAAAAGCCAGTATTTCATATTTGTTCGAATACCAGATATGAACTACCCGTAACGACTGCCATTACAGTTAAATAAAACGCATAATTACAGTCAATCATTTTATTATAAACTTGTACATATCATAGTCCGGGCATGATGTACGCGATATTGTGGAGCGTGTCCTGCAGGAGCCGCTGAGGGGGGGCGATGGCGGGGATGGCGCGGGACACCGCCAGCAGCGGCACCAGGGAGCACAGCAACGTGTCCAGGAGCACCGACACTGAGCCGGACACTGCTATCTGACCCTGAACACACAGAAAAAGTATACTTTATATGATTTCTAGGTTTTGACAGCGGCTCCGCCCGCGTGGATGTCGGTTATCGCGACCAAACATAGCCTATGTCCTTTCTCAAGGTCTAACCTATCTCTATACAAAATTTCATCAAAATCGGTTCAGCGGTTAAGGCGTGAAAGCGTAACAGACAGACAGACAGAGTTACTTTCGCATTTATAATATTAGTATGGATACTTATTATTTTGTCACAGTCGTTGGAGTATTATAATTGTGCAGGATAACGATGACTGGTAATGAAATATTCACCACTGCCATACACTTAGGTGGCAGACAAGCACACGACCCACCTGATCAAAAGTGGTTACCGTGGCCTATGGACGTATGCAACACCAGAGGCGTTACACTCGCGCTGCCTACCCTTCTAAGAAACCTTCTAATGCCCCTCTTGAAGAAACCACGGCAGGGAGTTCATTCCATAACTTGAGCGTGCGTGGGATGAAGTTCCTTTCATACCGCACGGTGCGCACCGTTTTCGGATGCAATATGTGGGGATAAATTTCCTGCCTATGGCGAGCGGAGCAATGATAGAACGTAGCTGTGGTCATCATATCAATAATAATGGCGAGGCTCTACCTTAACAGTGGCAGATGTGCGGCCACATCAACGGCCCCGGAGCCTATCACGCGATACATACCGGCGGTCCTCACACTCCCATACACTCACCAACTCGCTCCCATACACTCATATCATCACCACCTCACTGCTATACACTCACCTCCATACTCCCATATACTCACCGTCTTACTGCCATACACTCACCGCCGTCCACACCTACCCACCTCGTGCTCCTTGAGCCGCTCCCCGATGATGGCGAGGCTCTCCCCCAGCAGTCGCAGGTGGGCGGCCACCTCTACGGCTCCGCAGCCCGTCCCGCGGTACATGCCGGCCATCCTCACACTCCCATACACTCACCGCCGTCCACACCTACCCACCTCGTGCTCCTTGAGCCGCTCCCCGATGATGGCGAGGCTCTCCCCCAGCAGTCGCAGGTGGGCGGCCACCTCTACGGCTCCGCAGCCCGTCCCGCGGTACATGCCGGCCATCCTCACACTCCCATACACTCACCGCCGTCCACACCTACCCACCTCGTGCTCCTTGAGCCGCTCCCCGATGATGGCGAGGCTCTCCCCCAGCAGTCGCAGGTGGGCGGCCACCTCTACGGCTCCGCAGCCCGTCCCGCGGTACATGCCGGCCATCCTCACACTCCCATACACTCACCGCCGTCCACACCTACCCACCTCGTGCTCCTTGAGCCGCTCCCCGATGATGGCGAGGCTCTCCCCCAGCAGTCGCAGGTGGGCGGCCACCTCTACGGCTCCGCAGCCCGTCCCGCGGTACATGCCGGCCATCCTCACACTCCCATACACTCACCGCCGTCCACACCTACCCACCTCGTGCTCCTTGAGCCGCTCCCCGATGATGGCGAGGCTCTCCCCCAGCAGTCGCAGGTGGGCGGCCACCTCTACGGCTCCGCAGCCCGTCCCGCGGTACATGCCGGCCATCCTCACACTCCCATACACTCACCGCCGTCCACACCTACCCACCTCGTGCTCCTTGAGCCGCTCCCCGATGATGGCGAGGCTCTCCCCCAGCAGTCGCAGGTGGGCGGCCACCTCTACGGCTCCGCAGCCCGTCCCGCGGTACATGCCGGCCATCCTCACACTCCCATACACTCACCGCCGTCCACACCTACCCACCTCGTGCTCCTTGAGCCGCTCCCCGATGATGGCGAGGCTCTCCCCCAGCAGTCGCAGGTGGGCGGCCACCTCTACGGCTCCGCAGCCCGTCCCGCGGTACATGCCGGCCATCCTCACACTCCCATACACTCACCGCCGTCCACACCTACCCACCTCGTGCTCCTTGAGCCGCTCCCCGATGATGGCGAGGCTCTCCCCCAGCAGTCGCAGGTGGGCGGCCACCTCTACGGCTCCGCAGCCCGTCCCGCGGTACATGCCGGCCATCCTCACACTCCCATACACTCACCGCCGTCCACACCTACCCACCTCGTGCTCCTTGAGCCGCTCCCCGATGATGGCGAGGCTCTCCCCCAGCAGTCGCAGGTGGGCGGCCACCTCTACGGCTCCGCAGCCCGTCCCGCGGTACATGCCGGCCATCCTCACACTCCCATACACTCACCGCCGTCCACACCTACCCACCTCGTGCTCCTTGAGCCGCTCCCCGATGATGGCGAGGCTCTCCCCCAGCAGTCGCAGGTGGGCGGCCACCTCTACGGCTCCGCAGCCCGTCCCGCGGTACATGCCGGCCATCCTCACACTCCCATACACTCACCGCCGTCCACACCTACCCACCTCGTGCTCCTTGAGCCGCTCCCCGATGATGGCGAGGCTCTCCCCCAGCAGTCGCAGGTGGGCGGCCACCTCTACGGCTCCGCAGCCCGTCACGCGGTACATGCCGGCTGTTGTCGCATTCGCTCCTGTGCTCGATACCGGCTGGGGGACAAATTTATGATTATTTAATAGGCGCTCTGATCGTCGCATTATAAAGAACCCATTGTTGTTCTTGCCCAAGTAAAGATTATGAAATAATACTGTACTCACCACGAGAGCCTGTTGTGGCGGCGTGGTGGGGGCTGGCTTGACTGGAGGACGGTTGGCGGGTGGGCGGCCCGGCCCTGCTGTCGACAATGGACGACCTGTAAGGTGATAAGTACGTATAATATTCTAGTATATGTAGGCCTATCGAGGCGGGAGCTGATGGTGGCTTTGGGAGTGGAGAGTTCTCACCCTCACCACCCTGCTCACGGCGATAGTCCGCTGTGCGGACGCGTGGGCGGCCGGCGTCTCCTTCAGCGAGCAGGTAACGAACGGGAACGGGAGAGGCGGCGCGAGCGAGCGGACTCGCAGATCACCCGCCCGCGAATTCGTCGTCGCGTCCCCCATGAGCGCGGGCCTGGGGGTGACGGGTGAAGCCACCTGTCACCCCAGCAGAAGCAGGCCACGGCGACGGCAGCTCCCCATTCCGGGGGCGAGTCGGGGACACCATTGTCCGCCCCTCCCGAGGAGGGCCAGACTGTAAGTGTTGGCCCTGCGTCTGCCGAGATGCGAATCAGAATCTGGTAATATTAGTTTTATTTCAAGAAGATATTCTGCTTGTGTACCAGCATATAACCCATGGTTAGGGTCACGGAAAGTCACAAGAAACAAGGCGAGAAGGAATCTATGATTGGTGAATTTGAGCTCCTCTGCAGCTGTAGCACCCTGCACACATAAAGACGTGGCTGGAGTTCAAGATATATGCTGCACTTACCTGGGTTAGATATTATAATTTTGTTTGTACTAGTTTGATTGCTTTGTTCTTTCTGCATTGCAAACCGTTTAGCTTTGCGCTTCCATAGATAGCGTTCATTGTAGTTCACCTGTGAATGAAAAAATTACTGTAAGGAGACCTTTTTTTCATTCAAAGATTTTTGAAAACTTGCTTGACACACCCGGTAATCGAACCGAGTAATACCCGAAAAAATTACATGCTTGCTCTGCAAAGGAACGCTGTGGTAGAGATTTTTACATTTACACTTCAATATTTCCATCGGCTTGCTTTTGAAAATTCTCACCTCTCGCCACAGAGATACTTACATTAGACCACATCTCTCCAAGACGTTTCGATATAGCAGAAAAGTCCATATCGGGATGCTTCCTCAATAACTCGTTCCGAGCTTCCTTTGCCCACATCATGTAAGCAGTTATGCGGGTCTTCCCTTTGTCTTTCCGTTGAGCTTTGGCCCTACCGACGACTCGGCCGTCCTTCACAATCAGTTTCTTTTTACTGCTTTTTTCCATCATGTATAGAGAGTTTGCCGGTGTTCGGGTGGAGCCTTCGTCTGATACTGAGCTGTCTGACTCCATGCTACAATAATGATAATTCATTTTTAATTTAGATATTTTCACAGACCTCTTAAGTATGGAATACTTCTTGGAACTTCATGTCCGTGACATCGCAGATAAAATGCAAGAGAGCCGCCTCCGCTGGTGCGGCCACGTCTTGCGGAAACCGCCCAGCTACAACAGCTGTGGGTAACAAATGCCTGGCAATGGCGCCCCCACCCGGTCCAGGTAGAAGGGGTAGGCCCAAGAAGTGCTGGCTTGGCGTCGTGGAGGGTGACATGCGTGAAAACGGTCTCACTACCTTGGACGCCCAAGATCGTGCGAAGTGGAGGAGGAAGAGCCGGAAGGCGGACCCTGAGCTCCGAGGGCACCGTGGCCTCGGATGCAATCAGGACTAACGTCTTTATGTGGATGATGATGACTTCTTGGAACTATCACCAGGTCAGAGGATCTGGAGATGATTTCAGAATCGTATGGAGTATAGAGCTACTCTCTTTGGTTAGGTAAACAATAACATCGGGCGTGTCTCAGTAGCCGAGTTGGTCAAGGCATTCCCCCTTTAAGAGAAAGATCGCGGGTTCGAGTCCCGCCTGGGAAGTTTCATTTTTTCCCATGTGTTCAATTTTTTTGTAAATTGTTGTAAAAGTCATTCAAATCTTGAAGTGTCTTTTAACATTTTTATTTAAGATCTCAGTTTATTAATCATTTTTGCTCAATGTAATAACTCAGTTTAAAAAGTGGCATGTTGGTTTCCACTAGAGTAGAATAGGGCCACCCCATTTTTCCCTGTGATTATCGAAGAAGGAAACTGAAGGATAGGGCTGTTCTCCATCCATAAACATACAGCCCTTGACTACGTACCCACTTGACGGCAATAGGCTTGCTCACTTATATGAGGGGAAGATAATCATAGTGAAATGTGAGTGTTAATACACCTCTGCCTGCCCCTTCCCCCTATGTATGTAGTTTAACAATGAAACGCGAATAAAAGCCGATTACGAACCGCAGGATTTAACAGTAAATTATTTGTTTAAGTATATAACCAAACTGAATATTCTTACCTGTCTGCATTTTCTCCCGCATTCTCATAATAATCTGATTCACTGCCCGAAGCAGTACCAGCATCTTCTACAGGTCTCGGCGTCGGAGTCTCCTGTGGTTGAAACTCCTGTGGTTCCTCTTGTCGGAACCCCGTAAACGGTTTTCCGGGCGTTTGGCGCCTATAACGAGTCTCAATGTCGTCAGGAGACTCAAAATCCATCAATTTAGAACTCTTCTTCCTTACACGCCCGCTACGCGATATCCCAGTGACTTCTAAATCTAAAAAAACAATACACATTTTGGAGGGAGACGCGGAGACGCGAGTATGGAGGAATATAGTTTGGTTTTATTTATCTGACTTACCTTCTTGCATTTTGGTTAAATTCCAATAATATTGAGTTCAATATTTTGTTTTAAATTAGTATTGATGTACAAAATTCACATATATTCGTAAGTGCGATGCAAGACGCAAACAAAATCCCACAAAATCCCATAGACATAAGCAAATTCCGGAATCCCCAAACGAAACTAAATTAGTTTGACAGTTTTGACATTTGGTTGGCTTGACAATCTTGACATTGACACATTTGACAGTTTAGTACGATTCGAACATAGACATAGTAAATATAAAGACGTGAAGCTACTACGAAATTCATTCATAAAATCATATTAGGAAAACGCCAATTCTCCATCTTGCTTTCCAACGTAGTGGGGATGTAGTAGCACCTGATTGGTCAAATAAAATTGCTAGTGATGCGGTGATAGAATTTTAATTATCGATATTTTTCCAAATATTTAAAGAACGAAGACCACTTTCCACACATAGTGAATGACTTTTGAAATGCTGCCGTTGACTTTTTATTATTCTATCGCATAATGGTACTGGTATTACTGATGAATAGATACTAAAACATTTTTTACATCTATAAAACTACAAAATCAATATGATATAACTAATTGAACAAGAAATTACTTCCATATTAAAATTAAAAGTATGATTTTATACAAATCTCCTTGATTTTGATTTAATTCCGAAACCCTCGCGCGACCTTTGTACGGTACAGTAAGAACATAGGACTGAAATGGCGGATTACATAACTTTTCATTCGGGTACCTACTAGGCAAGTCGAGCACTTCTATTTTGAAGTAAATATCTTTTATAACAAAGGTAGTACAAATGTATATATATATACTGGGTGTAAGGGGAACGCTCACGAAGCCGAAAACCCGTAGTAGTAGGAGTACTACTAGGGGTTTTCGGCTTCGTGAGCGTACTTCCAGGTACATAACAAAATGGCATAAAAATAAAATCTATATGGGCAAAAAAAAATGCTTCGATTTTTTTTGGATTCTTTTTATTTTTTATTTTGCATTACTTACTCTCCATCTTGTTAGTAAAGCTAAATAAAACGGTAATTTTATAAAAAACACCACTACAAAAGAGCACGCGCTTGGCGCTCTAGTTGTTTTTTCTTTGTAGTGATGTTCTTTTTATGAACTTACCGTTTCATTTAGCTTTACTAACACGATGGAGAGCAAATAATGCAAAATAAAAAAAAAAACAAAAACATTAAATAAAAATTCGAAATTTTTTTTTGTCCAAATCTATTTTATTTTTATGCCAATGTAGGCAGTTATTTTTCGTAGGTATGGCAGCTCTTTAGATACTCTAAGGATTCGAATCGAGAATCCATAAACGCGAGAATCGAATCCTTAGAGTATCAAGAGCTGCCATACCTACGAAAAAAAACTGCCTACCTAAACTTGGATTTTATGAATGAATGGAAAGCAGTATGGCGGCCTAGTAGGGAATCCAGTAAACTGTCGATAACTACTTATCGATATAAAAAGGGCATAGACTAAAAATTTATACATTTGAAAGAAAAAATTAAGTGGTTAGCTCAAGTGGATGCCGATTATTTGTATTCTCAGGTTGCAGTGTGCTTAGGGCTTTCTGTCAGACTTTCCTTGTGATAGCCGGAGTTTCGAATAATTCGCCCAGAAGGACGTAAAATCTACAAAGATTCTTTACAGTCTTTGAGTAACGATATATATATATTTAGTAGTACTCCAGGTACATAACACATTGGCATAAAAATAAAATCGATTTGGAAAAAAAAATTTTTTTTCGAATTTTTATTTAATATTTTTGTTTTATTTTATTTTGCTTTATTTGCTCTCCATCGTGTTAGTAAAGCTAAATGAAACGGTAAGTTCATAAAAAGAACATCACTACAAAGAAAAAACAACTATAAAGCGCCAAGCGCGTGCTCTTTTGTAGTGGTGTTTTTTTATAAAATTACCGTTTTATTTAGCTTTACTAACAAGATGGAGAGTAAGTAATGCAAAATAAAAAATAAAAAGAATCCAAAAAAAAATCGAAGCATTTTTTTTGCCCATATCGATTTTATTTTTATGCCAATTTGTTATGTATCTGGAGTACTACTAGGGGTTTTCGGCTTCGTGAGCGTTCCCCTTACACCCAGTATATATATATACATTTGTACTACCTTTGTTATAAAAGATATTTACTACAAAATAGAAGTGCTTGACTTGCCTAGTAGGTACCCGAATGAAAAGTTATGTAATCCGCCATTTCAGTCCTTTGTTCTTACTGTACCGTACAAAAGTCGCGCGAGGGTTTCGGAATTAAATCAAAATCAAGGAGATTTGTATAAAATCATACTTTTAATTTTAAAATGGAAGTAATTTCTTGTTCAACTAGTTATATCATATTGATTTTGTATAGATGTAAAAAATGTTTTAGTATCTATTCATCAGTAATACCAGTACCATTATGCGATAGAATAATAAAAAGTTAACGGCATTTCAAAAGTCATTCACTATGTATGGAAAGTGGTCTTCGTTCTTTAAATATTTGGGAAAATATCGATAATTAAAATTCTATCACCGCATCACTAGCAATTTTATTTGACCAATCAGGTGCTACTACATCCCCACTACGTTGGAAAGCAAGATGGAGAATTGGCGTTTTCCTCATATGATTTTATGTATGAATTTCGTAGTAGCTTCACGTCTTTATATTTACTATGTCTATGATCGAATCTATCTCCAGTTGTCGCGTTAATGATACCCAATTATTATTTAATTTTCCCTGATTTATAACATCTTTTTTCAAAATGTAAACATATGCTCAACGTGATCCGTAGAAAGTATGTCAGGATTTAAAGTCTGTAGTAGCCCTAAAAGGTTCGACTAGTCTCAGCTGCAGAATTTCGATTACACCAAAATTGGTTATGGAGGTCAAATGGCAGTCACTTCACAGGAAATACAGAAGTTTAGCCGTATGACAGACTACCCTAACTGAGTTGGGATAAGGTTCAGACAATAATGAGAGACAATCAACTGGATATTTCACTTTATAAATAGCTCTATTTGTAATAAGGACGGGTTCAAGTCAAAATGAAACAAGTCAATGTACAACAATGGTATTTTATATATATTAACTGTCTGTAATAAATATTGGTAAATAAATATCTGGTGTTAAGTCTATACTAATGCAAACATGGAAACTTCTAGGCTCCAAGAAAGACTATCTAAAAATACTACCGATGGTAACTGAATTAATAGAATATGATTCCAAAAGAATCTTATCGAATTTGCGTTTGAAAACTAAAAAGATTGAAAAATCTATCAATTGTCACCTATTTTCATGACTGTAACTGCTTTGTTAACAAAAGAGACAATTTTCTGAGTATTGCTAGATTTTACACATTTTTTCGTAATATTTAAGCTCGCAATGGGCCGATATTAATATTTATTAGTGCGTTTAAACATTGGGAAGCACAGCATAAAAAAATGAAAAGTACAGATAAAACAATAAAAAATACTATTTCTTTGAGATCGCAAAATAAAATATATGACATTATGAAATAGATATAAAAACAAAATAGTGGAGAATAAAATCTTGTTATAAACAAACACCAAATTTATATTTATGTTATGTACTTATATTTTAATGCCGTTTAGAAAAGCAAGAACTTATTATTCCACTCTTAATTTTTCCCTGTACTTTTTTATGAATACCACAGGCTTACAATGTACGCCATAATTGATAAAATCCTTGGCCCATTATCATTAAAAAAATCGCAAATAAATTGGCGCCATTTTTCGCAATCAAAATAAGAATACTTTTCATTCTATATCACGCATAAAAAGTCTTTGCTTTTCCAATATTTTTTTTTATTCCACCTAAAAGTATTGAGGTTGCCATACTGAAGCGCATAAAGTCCCAAAATGGCTGTAATAAGAATAGTTTCACGTTGTGTTTCACGTTGCTTAATCTAAAAACATTAACGATATAGAGGTTCCTGTGCATGTTTGTACGATAATAGGTATATTAAAATTATTCATACTAATATTATAAATGTGAAAGTAACTCTGTCTGTCTATATGTTACATTTTCACGCCTAAACCACTGAACCGATTTAGCTGAAATTTGGTATAGGGGTAGATTAGACCATGAGAAAGGACATAGGCTATGTTTGGTTGCGATAACCGACATCCACGCGGGCGGGGCCGCGGGCAAAAGCTAGTACTTTATATGTAATGACTACTAGAAAAGTTGTTTAGAACAAAATTGTCACGGATCCGGGGTTGACCTGGGAATGGGGTGTGGCAGGCCCATAGACTAGATAAATGAGTTAATAAGTATTATAACCTATTTTATAGACATAGCGAGACTTTTTGTAGTATCATCTGTATGACAGCTAAAAAAGTTACGCGATAGTAATTGCAACAGTGACTAAAGATTTTTGTTTTGTTCAGCTAATATATTAAAATAATAGAAGTCATAAACATACATAACTGCACAAAATGTAAGGCCCGTATTCCAGAATGACACTCAACCTGAATCTCGATTTATCTGAAGACAGATTGCATAGGCAAAATGTCAAATCTATCAATCTGCCCTTAGATAAATCACGATTCAGGCTGAGTGTCATTCTAGAATACGGGCCTAAATGACGGACACGTGTTAGGTAGCTGTTGTCGGCTATAGGACTATTTGAACTAGAATACAATTGAATGAAAACTATTAAAAAAGTTAAAATATATATTTGATGTAATATATATTTTTACATGCGAAAGAAATTATTTAAAAAAATACTAAGATTCGGAAACAGAATCCATCATTAGGTACACTGAAAATTATTAATATGTATCTAAAATAAATAAATGACTATCGTGTCAATGAACGAACGATTGAATGAGTGTCATCGATTGAACGAGTGAGTAAATGAACGCTTAACACAGGAACCTCTTATTTTGTACAAACAATCAACTTATTCTCCCAATTACACTGCTAATTATGACCGCCATGCACATTAATAAGCCAATTCCTGTTACTATTTGATTCGGTTCTAGTAAAACTTTATTTTGTACTTCCATCTGGTTAAGGTCCACCTCTTCCAAGTCGTGGTGTACTGCTGACAGTGCTTTGGCGATTTCGGCATCTGACTTTGCACTGACGTTAGAGGCGGTTGTGATTGATCGCCTTAATTCGCGGAGGTGAGTGTCCATTGCTGATTCCCGTGCGTGTATGTGCTCTATGGAAATAATACAGATAAATAAGATAGTTGAAATAAAATTAGGAGTACATTAACAATGTGTAATTTATTTCAATCAGTTGACCAAACTACCTTTTTTAAAATTTGTTTAAAATTTTGTACACATGTCTCGGAATTTTAGAGAAACTCTGGCAAGTCAACTGTCTTTTGTCTCTTACTGCCTGTGTCAAATATTTAAACATTGCAATAAAACTAGCTATTAAGACTAAAACTTTACATTATCTTCAGGCCAGTAAAATTAAAATGACATATTAAAAATATGTATATTTATTTACAATATTACACCACACACCATTTTTTTTTTTTTTTTTAACCGTGGGGGAAAATCCTTCATGGATGTTATGCCGGACTCCTACCGACTAAAAAACCCCCACGGTAACGCCCAGAAGCCTATGGATGGGAGCCCCGGGTAAGCCCTCGGAAGGATGTCCCAGGACTCCCATCAGACCTACGGCTACAATTGCGGCCTCGTCTCGGGGGTGGTTCGGGTGCTATCCCGCGTCTATGGGGGGGTTTTCGGGTGTTATCCCGCTTCTTAGGGGGGGGGGGGGGGGGGGGGGCGTGCGTGAATCCCTCACGTCACGCTGCCGTCATGGGCCTGCTTCTGTAAAGACGGTGAGCAGCCAACTCACCGTCCTCAGGCCCCCGGTCATGGAGGCCGATGGTCTTCGGCGAAGACACGTCGGCGGCGCCCAAGCCGCCGACTGCGGAACTCGGGTGGGAGAGTTTTCTCCCGCTCTCGCCCCGCCGCCTCTTTCACGAGCATGACCTGCTCACAGAAAGAGGCGGCGCAGTCCCACTTACTCCCGCTGGAGACCATGGCTCGCACCATGGTCTCGAGCGAGAGGGTGCCCACGCCCAGACCCACCACGAGGACCTGGCGCTGTTGCGCCCACGCCGTGCACTCCACCAGCGTGTGGAGCGCTGTGCCATCGCTGCGGTCCTCGCAGTGCTGACACTCGGCCGTGGTTTCCCGGTGTCTTCGCCACAGATACCTACCGAAGCTACCATGCCCGGTAAGTATCTGTGACAACCGGTAGGAGAGAGCACCGTGTCTCCTCTCCAGCTACTCGTCCATGACCGGTCTGACGGCCGCAATTGTGGCGAATCCCCCCTTTGGTTACTCAAGTCGCACCTTCCATGTCTCCACGGTTTCCTGGTAGAGCTGGGACCGCTGGGCCTCGATTTCTCGAGACGCAGGCCATTGGCCCCGCTCCAGCGCCTCCTTGCGCCATATAAATAGAGACGCAAGGGCTCTCGCTTCCAGGTCCCATGGAGGGGTCCCGGCTAGGAGGCATGCCGCCTCACCAGAGATCGTGCGGTATCCCCTTATCACCCTGACGGCCATCGCCCTCTGTGGGCTCAGCAATCTAGCCACATTACTGGCCGTCAGGTTCTCCGCCCATACGGGGGCCCCGTATAGGGCCATACTTCGCACGATCCCCAGGTACAGTCTCCTGCAGGGGGCGTTGGGTCCCCTGATATTGGGCATCAGCCGCGCGAGTGCGGCTGACGCCCCCCTCAGTTTTGGGACCAAACTTCGGAAGTGATGTCCGAAGTTCCACCGGCCATCGAGCACGAGTCCCAGATACTTCATCGAGGGCTCGATGCCGATACTGACGCCCCCTACCTGTAGGCTGGATCCCGCAGGTGGCCCCATCCGAGGTCCGTGGAAGCACAGAGCCTCGGACTTGTGAAGGGCGACCTCGAGACCCAGCCGCCGTATCCGACCCACGACTTGAGCAACCCCTGCCGTGGCCTTTAGTGCTGCATCTCGGTGCGTTGCTCCCCGCGCCGTAACGAGGGTGTCATCGGCGTAACACGTTACGGTGACCCCTCTGAGCTACACCACACACCTACATTATACTCTTATATATTATTATTACTATTTATATTTCATTTATAACAAAAAAAAAAGAAACATCGTCGCTTACCTATTAAGGAAGTTTGTTTAAGTACCAGTTGGTTTATGTTCTCTTGCATTTCTTTTAAGCTTTCCGCCAATTGATCCTGCGGAAACCAGTCATGTTATATTAATTTATTTGCTCTTGTAGGTTGCGCTTTGGAGTCTGCGGTCTGCTCTCCTACCTCAGTTCTCCTTTCTATGACTTAATTTTTGTTGACGTAGACCTATCTGACCGACACCAATGGAAACCCTGTGACAAAACCTTGTTCGTCTAAGCAGCTTTAAAAGGCCACAGATGAGGTTGCCTTGGGTTTCATCGATCGCATACACCCAAAGTTTATTCAATGAATCAATTAGCCTATCACCGTCTATTGCTGAACATAGGCCGCTCCCAATGTTGGCAGACTTTGGCCTACAGGCCAGACGGGTTGGTACAGGGTTTTATTTAGAGTTTTCCTTCTCTGGCAGTGATATCGTCTGCGCATTTTTCCGTTAGTCCTCTTACAAAATCCTTCGGATGAGACGGGGTAGTGATACTTGTATTCTTTCTCCGTAATCACAACATAGTTCATAAAAATATAATTTAATTAAAATGATTAAAACGTGACGGTCAATATAAAGCAGGATTACCTGATAAGCAAACTCAGTCTTCATAGCTTCAGCGATGTCGACATTATTGCTGGTTTTGCCACCCCCAGCTATAGTGTACAGTACACTCGCGCTCCGAGCCATTTGCTGTTCCATCATGTCGCGGAACTCGGACATTTTGAGGTGATTGTTGATCGTTGAACCGGCTATACCCAATACCGTGCCTGTGAATTGGATTTGAGATTCACAAACGAATGTGGTATTGTCAAACAAATTGTGGAGTTACAAGATTAAAGAACAGCTATCAAAATGAAAAAAAAAAAAAGAAATACTAATATTGCAAATGCGAAAATAACCCTGTATACAGTCTGTATATATAGTCTGTTTGTCTGTCAGTTCTGGTATACATATATAGTATAAATATCTACAATAATTATAACTGGTTATACCAGCCATGGTTACAGGCTGAGTCACAGTCAGCCTGTGACCACGGCCGGTGTAACCTGGTCGAAACGTCAGGCAAATCAAAGGTACCTACGTACCTATACCATGATCGCGTTAATTCCCGTTATAATTATTGTATATTACGGAACGCGAGAGTTTAAAAAACATATAAAAATCTTACCAAATATAGATGCGACGATATACCAATACTTGTTTCTCTCGGCATGCGCCCGTTCCCGCTCATGGCCCAACTTCACAGCTGCCGACATAGTGGCAAATAGCTCACGCTCCTCACGTTCAGCGTCTGAGAACAACGATCGGAGAGCTCTTTCTTGGATAATTAACTGTAAAAAAAAAAAGAATTAACTCCATAATGTACCCCAGATTAACGGGCGATTTTTTTGGGATGGTATCATTGAAAAAATTATCGAGTAGTATTTATGACAAAAATTACCCTGAATTTATGGGAGATTTTTTTGAGATGGCTACCTAGAAACATACTACTGCGAATGATGTATTGATAAAGAAACCATGGTAAGGTGTCTGGTTTTTAGGGCCTCACCAAAATCTCCGGAGCCCAAGATAACGTTACCTGCACTGGATTGACGGATGAGGCTCTGAAGGCGCAGGATTTCGTAAGGCTTGGAGGTCAGTAGCTTCCATAAAAGCTAAGTCTAAAGAAGGAGGACTAGTAGATATATAGCTGACTAGCTACTGCCTGCGGCTTCGCCCGCGTGGGTATCGGTTATCGCAACCAAACATAGCCTATGTCTTTCCAGGATGTCGGCTAACTCCATACCAAATTTTACTAAAATCGCTCCAGCCGTTTAGACGCGAAAGAATAACAAATTACAAACTTTCGCGTTTATAATATTAGTAGGATACGATTCTTAATACGCGTTTTCATTTAGCAAAGACGTAACATTGGCAAATTGACTAATAAAATACGTCACAATAAGTATTTACCTACATATAGATTTAAAATAATCTAGACAGACAGCGCGTGTGATTACGTAGTATGAGAAATGAGCGTATCATTCGTGCCTTGTGTTTTATGTTTTGACTGACAAAACATTGTAGGTACATTGTCACAGACTCTTTGCTTATAATTATACATTTGGTAAGATCCATATTTCCATATCTACTAATATTATAAATGCGAAAGTAACTCTGTCTGTCTGTCGGTCTGTCTGCATGTTACGCTTTCACGCCTAAACCATTGAACCGATTTTGATGAAATTTGGTATAGCGGTAGATTAGACCATGAGAAAGGACATAGGCTATGTTTGGTCGCGATAACCGACATCCACGCGGGCGGAGCCGCGGGCAAAAGCTAGTACAATATAATTGGTACATATATCTTGGACTTAAAATGTGCTCTATATGCGCAGTACACGGTTCTTGAGTTTTTTTTTAATAATAGACACGTCAATTTGACTTCACCTCGCCTGATGTTAAGCTAAAGGCAAAGTCTCGGAAAGAGGGTCACCATCGTAAACATTTACCATGTTAACAGTGGTGACACTCAGCTTGACGGCCTCATCAGATGCCTTTTCACACCCCGCTTAAAGGACCCGGGACTGTAGGAAGAAGGAAACATGTGAGCTGGCAGGGAGTTCCAGGTCTTAGTGGTGCGGCATAGGAATGAGTCACTGAAACGCTTGGTTCTAGCTGGTATACTCTGCACCGTATATGGATGGATGGATGGCACGTGTCGTCCTGTAAGGAAAGGAGAGGGTGGGACTAATGGGAAGAGCTTATCAGAACATTCACCATGGGTGACTTTTGCGGATGCTACGGCGTGCTTCAGCGGTGGACGAGCTCAAATTCACCAAGCATATATAGATAGATAGATAGATAGATAATTCTTTATTGTACACCAATAGATTTACATTGGAACAAGTAGGTAGCATGATACAGTTTAATGTACAATGGGCGGCCTTATCGCTGGAAGCGATTTCTTCCAGGCAACCTTGGGATGGACAGTAATGTGCTAAAACAGGGGCAATACGGTGTAGTTAGCAAATAAGGTCAATAAGGTGTGTTACAAAGCGAAAAAAGATAGGGAGAGAGGGAGGGAGAAATAAAATAAAATAAATATTTTCATAACGTAAAGTATTATAACATAAATACAACCAAGTTTAACACATAAATAGATACATAAAGTAAATAGTACAACAAACTAATAAGATAGGAAACAAGTGAGTGAGAAAATACCGAAATTGTGAGCTATCATACTCTAGAAGATGATAGGAAGTGGTCCTTTACCAGATTTTTGAAGACATTTAAAGATTTTGCTTGTCTGATGTTCACTGGTAATGCGTTCCATAAACGCACAGCCTTGACAGTGAAAGATTTGTCAACAAAGTCGGTGGAATGCACTGGCATCCTCAGCCTCAAATTTTCGGATGACCTCAGGCATCTAGTATGTGTGTCATGGAGGAACTGGAATCGTTCTTTGAGATATGATGGAGTCGTAGGATTAAATAAAACATTATATAACATTGTTAGAATATGGGCATTCCTGCGAAGCCGAATTGGGAGCCACTTGAGTTGTTTACGGAAATCTGACACATGATCATACTTGCGTAATCCAAATATGAATCGTATACAAAAATTTTGAAGTCGCTCAAGTTTATTTAATTGCTCCTCTGTGAGATCTGGATAGCTGACATCGGCGTAGTCGAGAACAGGAAGAAGAAGTGATTGTGCGAGCGCAGTTTTAGTGGCAATTGGTAGAAAGTTTCGGAGCCTTCGTAAGGCACGGGCTGATGCAAAAAGTTTTCGACTGGTTTCCTGTAATTGTATGTTCCAGCAAAACGATTTATCCATATAAATTCCTAAGTTTTTAACATTGTCACTGACCGGTACGACTGTTCCACCCATAGTAACTTGAGGAATCTGTGTCCAATCGATTTTTGATGATAACCTTGGACTCCCAATAACAATAACCTGTGTCTTGGATGAATTCAGGGTTAGTCCATGGTTCTTGCTCCATTCGCAAATCCGATCCAAGTCCTCGTTGAGCACAGTAAATGCATTGGAAAAGTTGTTTGGAGGTGCTTGGATGTAAATTTGCAGGTCATCCGCATACAGGTGGTAGGATGAAAGTAATTTTTCGGAGATGGTATTTATAAAAATGGCAAAAAGTAACGGAGATAGAACGCCACCCTGCGGTACACCAGAGGTGGTGCTGCACCAGGAAGAGCTTGCTTCCTCGACGCGAACACGTTGCCAGCGACCGAACAGGTAACTACGAAACCACCCAATAGCCGTTGGAGATATGTTAATAGAGCCGAGTATACCAAGCAGGATGTCGAAATCTACGGTATTAAAAGCGTTGCTAAAATCAAGTAACGAAAGAAGCGTGAGATTTCCACGATCCATGCCCAGTCTAATGTCTTCAGTGATATTAACCAATGCTGTTGCAGTACTGTGCCCAGGTCGGAAGCCGGATTGTAACGGGTTTAGTAGCGCGTTTTTATTTAGAAATGAGCTGAGTTGCGAGTGAATGAGGCGCTCCAAAGCTTTAGAAAGGAAAGGAAGAATAGATATAGGACGGTAGTCAGAAAAGGAAAGTGGCTTGGATTTCTTAGGTAAAGGAATAATTTGGGCACTTTTCCATGAGGATGGGAAAATAGCAGAAGAAATGGAGTAGTTAAAGATGTGACATAGGATAGGAAGAATGTCCTCCAGAATCGGTACAATCATATTTCGGCTAACGGCGTCGCTACCGACAGCATTGGATGAAATAGACAAAATGCTCTTCTTAACATCACAAGCGGTCAATTGGTTGAAGATGAAAGGTGGATGATCAGGAGTTGGGATAGATGAAAGATATTGCAGTGTATTGGTTTTAGTGGTTCCATTAAAATTGGACGAAGTAGAGAAATGTACATTAAGTGCATCTAAGTTTAGGTTTTTAGGGATTGTATCTTGACGTGACTTTCCAACTCCCAATGTATTCAGAAATTTCCAGACTTTTGCTGGATCCCCACTTTCTACCGAGGCATGGATATGTTGGCGTTGTGCATTCCTACACACCCTGTTGCAATCCTCACGCGCCAGGGCCTCGTTGGGTCCAAGATGATTATGCGCCCCGAGGTATATGTTTTTGTAGCCGACTTCAGACTGCAGTAGCAGATACAGTGCACCGTGATATGAATGTATACGTAAATATATCAAATGTGCAGTCGGATTTTGTCTCTTCACATACTTGATAAACTTAAATAGGGGTATAACAGCCTCCGTGGCGTGGCGGTAGTGAACGCGGCCGCTACGCAGGAGGCGCTGGTTCAATCCCCGCTCAGTGCAAATATTTGTATGCTTATATATGAGTATTTGCATTGGTCTGGTCGTGCCTCTGAGAGCACATTAAGCTGTCGGCCCCAGTTGCCATATGAACGTTTATGGCAGTTGTTATAGGGGAATTGGGTGAAATGCCCCACATAGAAGGGCTGATCACCCGTCCGGTAAAACGGTCCCCACTGGCAGTAGTAGTAGTAGTAAATAGGGGTAAATGACACCACTATGAAGCTGCAATGAATTAAAACAGTAAACAATATTATCACATTTAAGTCTATTTTTTTTTCGTCTATGCCCCCGTAAAGCGAACTGTGCTGGAAACTTAGTTACAATCTAAAATTGTGTTTTATTAGTACTTTATGCTTAAATCTACTCAGAGTACTGCTAATTACTATCAACAATAAGTGCTAATGAACTGCCATAAACAGTCAAAGTGGTTCTCAGTAATTAATTACTTTTGTATAATTGAAAAAGTTCATCTAACGACTTTTTTTTTCTCCCCGTGGTCTAACACAATACAAGTATAAAAAAAATTAAGTGCTAACAATTTGAAAATGATGTTACTGGAGGTGATGGTGTGGTGCAGTGTGATGGGTGCAAGACAAATGTATGTTCAACATGTGCAGTAGCCTGACAAGCAGCGAGGACCTGGTTATGGGACTCAAATCGCGACACACATTGTTATACTTATGGACTCCCTGTCGCGAGGCGCTACTCCAAGAGCTATTAAAGACATATGATGCAGTATGCGAAGAGAGAATGAAATTAAAAAACGACTAGGCCAGCAAATTTCTCCACAATGTGTCCCTCCGTATTTCCTGTTTGTTGTACAGTAAGCTTCAGAGAAAAGGAACCCCCCTTGATAATGGTTTTATTCTCAAGGGGGGTTCCTTTTCTCTGAAGCTTACTGTACATGTTTCCGTCTTCCTACAGTCCCGGGTATTTAAGACGGAGCATGAAAAGGTATAATGAGGCCATTAAGCTGAGTGCCACCACTGTTAACATGGTACATGTTTACGATGGTGACCCTCTTTCCGAGACTTTGCCTTTATCTTAACATCAGGCGAGATGAAGTCAAATTGACGTGTCCGATATATAAAAAAAAGTATTCATTGCCGATGACAAACACTATGAACACCAACTATATAATTGAAGAAATTGCAGAATGTTAGCATCAAGCTGCCAATATCCTTATAGTTGGTATAAAAGAATCAGACTCTGGTGATGGTGCCACTCGTAAAAAGATACATCCTCAAGTGAGGCAGGACTCGACGGTATTTCCTTCAGATTTGGCAGTAATTAGCCCCTCAGGCTATAAGCTCAACATGAATAGGTATTAAACACCCACCTTATGCTCTTCTGTGCAGAGATGTAAGTACTTATCGTCACCCTTCATAGTATTCTGCATTTCGGCATGGAGTTCCTTGAGAGAAGCTTCTAACATGGCAAGCTGACGACCTACGTCTCGTCTACGCTCTTGCGCTGCCATGAATCGTTCCTAGAAGTTGACATATCAGAGTAAAATGTGTGTAATATTCGAGAATTATTGATATATGCTGTTAATTAAGGCCTACAAACCTGCGATTCTACAACAGTATTCTGTATAGCCAGTATTTCCTCCACGCCCGTGAACTTTTCATATCTAGCAACCATTTCCTTCACTTTCTTCGTGACAGTTTCATATTTGAGTTTTTCGGCGAGCTCACTTACTCTTGTAACAGGGCTAATAGACCTAGTATTGTATTGTTCTCCTTTTTGCATGGGGTCATTTTGTTGGTATAATTGTTTATTGAGAATGTTATATTGTGAAAATTGCACTTTTTCTTTCAAGCGTAAAGCGAGCTGCCGCAGTTTGTCTGACATATTTACATGTTAATTAGCACTGTTATAAATGAAATTATACGATTTTTTTCATTATTTTGTGTAGTGATATCATTCCGGGTGTGGTGACAGTAATGACAGATAATTTTGATGCAGTGTTGCCAGTGGAATATTGTCAAATGTTACACAGGACTGCTTAAAAAGTTACATTTTCGGGGTAAAAGTTACGTGACCTTATATTACGAGAAAAACTTCAATACAAACGTTAATAAGGCACTTTATTACACTTAATCTAAAATGTTTTCAGTCCCATTAAGTCGTTAAGCTTCAAAAGAAATGCAGCAATTGTTCGATTTTTTTTATGTAGGTATATACCACAGTTGGCGAGTATAATTGACTGGTGATTCTACAAAAGAATATATATAACGAAAACAATAAAACGAATAATTTATGAATAATATAATATAACAAATAATTCAGAAATTGAACTACAAACTTGAAGGAGAAACTTACTTTGTTAATCAATTTAAAAAAAGTCATCATCATAAACTATTTATCGATTCTGTTTCCCATTTCAATACCAAACAATATTTTGATTTTGATCACAGTTGAAACATTGACAGTTCACTGAGACTTAGATAATTGACTCTATGGACAAATTAATAAAGTATTTATTTAAATACCTCTATACTCACGAGTTGACGGCAATTTTTTTGGCTTTGGCTTATCTTTTTTAAAGGTTTTATGATAATCGCAGGTAGATCTTTATGTTAAGTCTTATTTTGTAGCATATTAATTTGGTTAAAATGATTGTTGATGATGATGATGATGTTGATGACAATGGATGAGATGATTGCTACCTCAGTAAAGTTGTGGGGACTTTACTAAAAGCTTACTAGGGAGAGTTGGAATTACCGCGCAGAGTCACCATTCACTGTAATATGCCAATTATCTACACATATGTGCATTATCCAAGACTTTATGTCTAAAAATCCACCACTTTTATACATAAAAACTCGGATTTATACCAATTTTGGAAAATAATACCGCATTGCATTGTCTTCAGTGTTTGTGCCAAAACTTTTCTATGGCACACTCTGTGAGTAATTTCCAGTGTCAAATAATATCGATAAAATGTTGAAAACGATCACGATATCAAAGTTACGTTACGAGAAAATCTTTTTTTTAACCTTCAATTTCTTTTTTAAATAGGTACTTAGTGATTAAAATTTTCGAATCGAATCGAGACAAAATCTTTTTAAATTATGACAATATTGCTCTTCCACCGTAGATACATTATATAATAATAATTATTATTTTTTCTACCACACAACGAATGAACATGAAAGAATGATTTGAAAATATATTATTCTTTGATTGATAGTTGTTCGAACAGAAGTAAACTTTATTACTGGGAAAAAGTTTAAAGTTGTTTGAACTTTGTCATCTCCATACAAGCGATTTCTCTAACAATACCAAGGTTGGTATTACTCTTATATTACTGGTGATATGGGTAGCGTAGTTAGGCTCGTGTTCACCAACACTTAATCAGCAGTTTAAATATTAAAACTGGCGATTAAATAAAATTTCGAGTTCACCATGGCCTAAACGTCAGTTAAATACTTTAATCTGCCGTCAAAGTTAACTGAGCTCGAGGCCCGCAGTTAAACCAAGGTTTACTGAAGTTCGACATTTTTGACAGACGTCTTATAGGTTATAATACAATATGGTTGGTTATTGCTATTATAATATTCTTCAGTACTGTAATACTTTGTGGCTTTTTATGTTTTTTCATCATGTAATTAAGTTACTATAAGAAATATCAGGATATTTACCATTTATTGTTTTGAGTTATTATATTATATTACCGATATTTCGGCACGCAACATGATCACGGAGGAAATACCTATGTTTTTATTATTAAGTTGTTAGGTGTCCTGTGACATTCTGTACAAACGCTCTTAAGTTCATTAATTTTGGCCAACCTCTCGGCTTTTTGGGAATTTATAGTCGCGTCTGTCCGCCTATCTATTATACTGTTTAAACTTCATTACATGCTTTTTACGGTGTTACTAAAATTTGCTGTTTGTTTTTTGTCTATATCTATATTGTAATAAAAGTTTGTGAAAGTTAAGTAACTTTGACCAATTTCGACATAAAAGCGCAAAAAAACAAACAAAAACACCACATGAAACTGACTCTACCAACTGACAAAGCGTTCATAAATTCATAAACCCTAGTAACCCTACCAAGTTATACAGAAATACTTGTACACCAAAATAATGAACAATTGACTACTTTCAAATTAGGTAGCGTATATTACACCACAACCAAATTAAAACGTATTAGTTGTAAATGTCATTTCTTCGTTTTGGCATCCATCTACATTTGTTAGCATACATTTTGTTCGCTCATTCATTCAAAAACGCTCGGTTAACTAACCAGAGTGTGAATTGTTCCGGTGAACAGCAAAAAGACGCAACATGGTTAAACCTAAGTTAAATAAATAACAGTCAGTTACAAAACCGACAGTTTATATATTGTCGGTGAACACAAGCCTTAGTACAATAATATTTACCACAGACTACAGAACACAAATTATTCTGACTGATATTGACCCTAACCAATACGGCAAAAGTTACAATAAAGTTACATTTTGAGTCATGTTACGGAGATGTTACATAAGGGGGTCAAAAGTTACGTAAATTGTAACAAAAGTTACAATCTGGCAACGCTGTTTTGATGTAACTTTTTTGACATTGACACTGACATTGAAAGTTTATAAAAAATTTAAAGATTGCGTTCAGAAAGCATTATGAACGCAATTTTTGTAACCTTATAGCTGAATTAGGAAATTCTGACTAAAATGAACTCCAAAATTAGCTAACAATATTAAGCTACACAAATAAATGGTGGTGCATAGTTCGAGTAAACAATAGTGCCCGGAATACGGCAATAGGCTCACCCCCTATTACGTACCGAAAACAATGATTGGTGAAAATTTGGGTGATAAGTCACCTCTGCCTAACTCTCTGGGGATAAATGCGTGATTGTATGTATGTATCTATTTACCTAACTAGGTCAGTCGTGAAAATATAACAACATGCTGTAAATATGGGCTTGTTAATGGGATACAATTTCTATTGTCTAGTGATGGTGAGAACTGGTCACAAATCCATTGTGTTTTAAAATAATTTGTGTGTGCACATACCTAGATGCTTTTTATTCCCATTTAAGAAAATACTTCGTAACATCTATTTAGAGACTGTTGTGTAGGTATTCACAGATTTTGAAATGTATCTGTTGCCCACCTGTCAACTAGCTGTTGTCCGTGACTCCGCCCGCCTAGATGTCAGTTATCACGACCAAACAAAGCCTATGTCCTTTCTCAAGGTCTAATATACCTATCTCTACACCAAATTTCATCAAATTTGGTTCAGTGAAAGCGTAATCGCATCTCATCTATAGGTGCTTTGTCAGCCAGTCAGCCAGTCAGTTAATTAGACAGCCTCTGTGGCGTAGCGGTAGTGCACGCGACTGCCACGCAGGAGGCGCGGGTTCGATCCCCGCTCTGTGCAAATATTTCTAGGTATGTATGAATATGGCTATTTGCATTGGTCTGGGTGTTTCTATGTATAAGTATGTATTTACAAAAAAAAAGTATCTAAGTATGTTTATCCGCATTCTAGATTCCATAACACAAGCTAATTAAGCTTACCATGGGTCTAGATAGCGTTGTGTAAAATGTTGTGGAATATTTTTTTGTTGGCTTGAAAGCGATAACCTCAGTAACTACTGGTTCGAATGAAAAAATTACACCCTGGCATTCGAGAACAGAGACGACGTGCAGTTTTAGTAGGTTTGAATGCCGATATAACCCCGCTGCAAGAGGATGGGGGATGGTGGTGGGATTGGGGATGGGGGATGGTGGTGGGATTGGGGATGGGGGATGGAGGACGAGGGGAAGCGTGTTCGTGGGTATTTCCGCATGAAAAAAGATACTACCTACTACATGAAAGTCATATTGCCTTTGGCGAAACTAGGCCGTCGCTCGAAAAAGAAATAAAAAAAAGATATTGTTTGATAGTAAAGCAACAAAGATAAATAGGTAGGTATAGTTCATTGCTCTATAATAGCAACACGAAAATAAAAGAAATAATTAGGAAGCGTTTTATTATCTCTTTGTAAACACTGATTTCGCGTGACATAGGTCTGTCTCTATGTAGATTATAGGTTAAAAATTAAAGATAGTAGTGCCCATTCTGTGGCGGATCTTACTAAACGAACTAATTCTCTTATCCATATCCATACTTATGTATTACTTAACACCCAAGTGTCACAAACTATGGTTTTTAGTCCTACATAATAAGGGGCGAGCCTATTGCCGTCTAGCGGGCACATCGTCTTGGGCTGTATGTTTACTGTCCTATCGCATAGTTGCCTTTTACGATACCCACGGAAAGAGATGGGGTGGGCCTATTCTACTCTACCGGGAACCAACAAGGTTTAAAGTATCCATACTATAAGTAACTCTGTCTGTCTGTTTGTCTGTCTGTCTGTTACGCTTTCACGCCTCAACCACTGAACCAATTTTGATGAAATTTGGTATACGGGTAGATTAGACTATGAGGAAGGACATAGGCTATGTTTGGTCGCGATAACCAACATTCACGCGGGCGGAGCCGCGGGCAAAAGCTTGTATAAAATAAAGTTCAATCAATCAATGAGCCTCCCTCATACTTTAATATAAAGGCGAAAGTTTGTGAGTGTGGTGTTTGTTACTTCATCACGTCTAAACGGCTGGAGCGATTTTAATGAAATTTGGTATGGAGTTAGCTGACATCCTGGATTAACACATAGGCTATGTTTGGCCGCGATAAGGTATATAATATTTAAGTTGCTGAGATTTTTAACCTCTGCTGTAGGTACCTAACTATTTTTTACTTATAGGTAGACTAGCTTCTACCCGCGGTTCCGCCCGCGTAGATGTCGTTTATCGCAACTAAACATAGACTATGTCCTTTCTCAAGGTCTAATCTGCCCCTATACCAAATTTCGTCAAGATCGGTTCAGTGGTTTAGGACTAGGACAGACAGATAGACAGATTTCGCATTTCTAATATTAGTATGGTTACATAGACCCATCCAATCATAATATCTTCACGCCTTTCCTCGATGGGGTAAACAGAGGTGTATTAACAAACATCCACAACGCTTTTGATTTTCGGTCCCACGTAGGTAATACAGGACGAGCCCCAGCGGGCCATTAGTCATGTTTACTGTCGGATGGAGGACATGAGATGAGAACATCTCTATTTAGTCGCCTTCTACGACGACACGCACGGGAAGAGATAGGGTGGCCGTATTCAACTCCACCGGGAATTAACACGACTTGTGAAACTTTCAAATCTATCTATCTATCTATAATATAAAAATGAATCGCTAAATGTGTTGGTAAGCGCATAACTCAACAACGCCTGGACCAATTTGGCCAATTCTTTTTCTTAAATGTTCGTTGAAGTTCAAGGATGGTTTTTACGGCGAGAAAAAATCTAATAATTGCCGGGAACCGACATCCACGCGGGCGGAGCCGCGGGATAAGCTAGTATAATATAAAAATGAACGCCAATTTCCCTTGGTCACAAGATGGCACCTGAGGGTGAATTTCCCGGGACCAAGAATTGCGTGGCATCGATGAAATCGGTACTAAAAATCATAGTTATAATGCCCTAACATTTTTTGCTAGTTAGGTGAAATAGTGATCTATGTGGGGCACTAAATATTCTATTATTAGAATTATAGGTACTCCAAAAAAAAAACAAATTACACCGAAATCTGTCATTGCCGTGTTACCTCATTGATAAAAATCTATTGATTATTTTTATTAATACTTATTTTTATTTGATACGTGAATAGTTAAAGTGTTGCTACGAAATACATTTATTCAAATATTTAAACAAAACAACGAATGGTTAAAAAAAATACATTTGTCCCAGAACTACCTTTCATCGCCGTGTTCTATACATATTTTAGAATATTGTTTTATCTAACGACTTGCGTATTCCCTTATATGCGCTAAACGTTGCATATCGGTGCCGCCTAAGTGCTCGACGCGGAAGAAAGTACACACGTACTTGCGTTCTGGCGCCATAGATGTAAGTGTACCATTTTTATGTTACTGGACATTTTTTCTTTCATCGCCGTGGATAGGTATAACTGTCTATTTCAAAAGTTTATCCCCTTGATTAAAAATTCAATAGAACGCCATTTCTCTTGTTTATTTTTGTGAAGTGATTAATACTACGAATAATTATTAGATTTTTTGTTATATTATATTTTTGCCTTGTTTCTCATTGCCGTGCTTTCATTGCCGTAGTTTCCGTGGTCAAAATTTGCTATGGCAATGAAAAAAAAAACACGGCAATGAAAAAAAAATCATTGTCATGCATTGTAAAACGATTTAGTTTCATTGCTGTGGCCAGTTGTTTCATTTCCGTGACTTATGTTTTCATCGCCATAGTATGCTTAGGCATTATAAACATCATTACCTGTTTTATAGGTAGCACCGAACACTGACATTACAGGATTAGAAAACTTATGACTACGATGAAAGATTAGATAAGATTTGATAAGATTTACTGAACAATCAGTTACAAAAAGATGTTTCCATTTTAATCTTACAAAATGATGGAACATGATAATCCATCACTTGTTTATACCTTCACACACACGCGCAAACACACACACACACACACACACTGCACTGCACTACTATAAAAAGAATAATTTATAAAAATTGTGTGAAAGAATTTAAATAAATGATCGGACAATTTTGATTCTATATTTGTTTAATTGTATTCCTTTTGCAGACTTTTAACCTATGAAATTGGTATTTATTGTATGTAAATAGGTATTTAAAATATTAAGTTTTATATGGATTTTCATTTCTGTGGTTGATTCTTTCATTACCTTTTCATTGCCGTACACGCATGTTTCATCGACGTGCCATGTAATTTTTAATCTTGTATATCTCGTTAGTTTTTTTAGTTATCTGCTAGATATTAAGCCAGAATACAAATGGTATCAAAACCTTTAATAAACGCGATGGTTTTTTATTATAAAACTTAAGGTAAAAAAATCCACGGAAATGAAGATTTTAATGGACCTGTTGAAATTCACCCCTGAACGGCTGGACCGAATTCGTTAATTCTTTTTTGTTGTGTTCGTTATTGATAGGAGAAGGTTCATATGAAAGAAAAAAATAAAAAAAATGCGAGGAATATTTAGAAACTTTAATACATAACCACCATATAAAATAGCAGATCGTCGTCGCGTCGACGCCATGTCTAAATTTTGAATTTGGAATTTGAATTCGAAAGAAAAAAGTGTTCATTACCTATTCTACTCCTTTGATATTCTTCTATGTAATCTGTTCTCAAATTAATTAGGACAACATAACATCATTTATTCTAATTTCTAAGGCGAAACGAAGTTTGCCGGGTCAGCTAAAAACCTAAAAATCAGATTGCCACCAAGAAAGAGTGACTAATTTTTAATTCGTCTATTAATCTATAATGCAATAGGTAGTAGAGAGACATAGAAACCTTGGTTATTTGCGTATCTAATAATAAGTTCCGTCTTAATCATTATCGCTCTGATAACATTACAGTTTAAGTTAACCACAGGAACCTATTTAGCGGAGTAAATAGATACTGTGTCCTTGTTAAGTCGTTTTTAGGTGATTATGTAGGTAACAAATAAACTTTCATATTTAAATTTTCGTAATATTTAGTTGACTAAAAACATAATCAAACGAACATAAAAATGTAATATATAAAGTAATTCTAAAAATAAACCGTATTCATACCATTTTTTATTTGTTTAACATTAAATATATTTCTATATACCTAAGAGGGATATTTAGCGAAAGGGCAGACCTTTTGCGAAAGAGATTTTATGCGAAAGAGACATTATGCGAAAATGACATTATGCGAAGGGGTCATTATATGAACGGTGTACCTGGTATATTGCAAAATGTATGTTGTTACGAATATGACGTAACATGATACAGCATTAGAAGAATAAGTTCGAACATTTTCCCGGATGACAAGAGGATTGCATGGCTGTCATTGGTGGAATCGTGTCGTCATCGGCACTGTTCGCCGTAATAAAAATTGGATTGGATTGGAATAATTTCGAACACTTTTTCAAATAGCTGCGGTAGCTTCAAGAGAGAGTGAGTTATCCGTCTCCCGTTACAAAATTTTGCTAAAGAAACATTATGTGAAAGGGGTATTTTGCTAAAGGGATATTATACCAAAGGAGTATTTTGCCAAACAGACACTTTGGGCCGAATGAGCCGTGTTTGTAGCCTACCTACTACTGGATTTATTTTGCTACAAAAAACCTTACAAATGATGATAAATCTGTCATTCATTTAAATAATTTATTTGAATATTTGGTGTTAGACCAAAGTTAAATTTATAGCGTGTTCATCATTCGGTGCGCGCCGCGTGTCGCATCCCTAATTATCATTGAAGGATAAATTCGACGCACCGCTCGGTTAATAGATTTATAGGGTTGGCTGCATTGATATTAATTAGTAGTAGTGGGCCTTTACATCTTAAGTAGATGATTTAAGCAGTATCTGTGTGACTGTATAGATACAGGAGTGACAGCACCGTCCGCATGATTGGCACCTGAACTGAGGGTCGCTCGAAACGTGGGAAGACGAGGCAACCCCTGCGCTCCCGTGTCTCTTCTCACGATTTTCGTCTAAGTTTCGAAACCAACAGTTGTCATGGGTCTTGCATCCATCAACCAGGGACTTCATACTAATATTATAAATGCGAAAGTAGCTCTGTCTGTCTGTCTGTCTGTATGTTACGCTTTCACGCCTAAACCACTGAACAGATTTTAATGAAATTTGGTGTAGGGGTAGATTAGACCTTGAGAAAGGATATAGGCTATGTTTGGTCGCGATAACCGACATCCACAGGCAAAAGCTAGTTAATTATATTGTTATTGATCGATAAATATTCTTGTACCTAAAATATGCTCTTTCTTAAGTTTTATCCCGTTTTTGTAATATTTTGATTCTTTTGTTATTTTATTATTGCACAATTTTAATCACATATCCCTTTCTTATATTATTCCCTTTAGTCCCTCTACTACATTAATTCTAACGCTTGATGCTTGATGAAGAAATTTATATCTGCGAGCCACTGCAACAAGATTTTAATAACCGCCTTTTCAGTCATTCAAATTACTTACCTTATTTGTAAACCGTACCCACAAATTGTGTTTTTATAAGGAAAAGATGGTTTGGGATCAGTTGAGAATACTAGACAACACAAAAATGGGATCAATTAAGAATAAAATATAAATAAAGTGCCGTGGGATCAATAAGGAAGTAAAAGTGGGATCAATTAAGAATTTTCGAATTCGGGACAACTTTCGTGGGATCAATACGGAACAACCCTCAAAATGTGCTCTCAAAACTCGCAGTACTTACACGTTCCTTGGGTGTCGTTGAGACTTAGGCCTACAATTTCGACGCTGACCAGACAGGTTGGTAGTTATAATCAGCATCAGAAAAATGATGACGTACAGAGTAGTCAAAATGATCTTTATTAAGTTTTCTATCCCCTTCCAGTTGACTGATTGTTCTGATCGTTTATACTGGAGATTGATGGCACTTGGTGGAATCTACTACACATATTGAACACACTTGTAATTTTCCACGGAGTTTAATTTTATTTCTGAACCTCACCGGTTTCGCCTTACGGCATTTTTTTTTATACAGGACACGTCAATTTGACTTCACCTCGCCTGATGATAGGCTAAAGGCAAAGTCTCGGAAAGAGGGTCACCATCGTAAACATTTACCATGCTAACAGTGGTGGCACTCAGCTTGACGGCCTCATTAGATGCCTTTTCACGCCCCGCTTAAAGGACCCGGTACTGTAGGAAGAAGGAAACACGTGAACTGGCAGGGAATTCCAGGTCTTAGTGGTGCGGCATAGGAATGAATCACTGAAACGCTTGGTTCTAGCAGGTATACTCTGCACCGTAAATGGATGGCATCTTAGCCCTGCACGTGTCGTCCTGTGAAGGAAAGGGGAGGGTTCTCAAAGGTTTACTTATTGATGGTTTCCACCATCAATCCATCGTCAATGTAAAGCTTTGAGAATGCCGTAAGACGAAACCGGTCAGTTTCAGAAATAATATTAAACTCGGTGGAAAAGTACAAGTGTGTTATTCAATATGATCGTTCTGATTATATTTGGTACAAACTTACAAACCTTTAGTTCGGAAAATAATACCATTTAAATTAATAAAACAGTTTGATTTGC
The DNA here is from genome assembly GCA_914829495.1 of Eilema sororculum. Lineage (NCBI taxonomy): Eukaryota > Metazoa > Arthropoda > Insecta > Lepidoptera > Erebidae > Eilema > Eilema sororculum. Next base: position 6,018,997 of record OU618561.1, read on the forward strand.
TCTTAATATGAGAGTTTTGAGATCATTTTGAGACTTCCCCGTCAAGATATATAAGCGCTGACAGTACGTTGTTTTATTTCGAGTGTTCCTTCTCTCGCAGTGATATCGTCTGCGTATGTTTCCGTTAGTCGCCTCTTACGACAACCTTCGTGTCGGGATTTTTATTTATCTATTAATCATTTGTTTTATTTTATACTTTTCAGTTATGATATGACATGCATATCTTTTTGTAATCGTTAATATCGTTTAAACCAATGAGTAAGAAAATTAGCGAGAATGATTATTTTGTTAAACAACTTTAATCGTTATATATCCTAAACTATTATTTAAAATGAAAAATGATAAAAGGAACCTAAAGATGATTTTATAATACCTATTCAACGACACCCCACTTGACATAGTTCATCGATTTTTTTTTTTCATTTTGACAATATTATGGCGTCTGGTTGTCGCTGTGGTGAATTTTGATTTCTGTCATGTCTTTAGTGACACTCGCATGGTTAAGACGAATCGATTGACGTAAGAATTATCAAAATCGGCCTATGTATTTGGTCTCTAGAACGCCACTTAAAACAAACATACAAACATACATAAGTACATACATACATCCTTTGCGTCGCGCAGTCGGGTGAATAGGCAGCCCTATGTTACACAACTAACGAAATAGACATAAAAATTAGTATTAGATACACATGTTGATTGATGACGGGGAAGATCTGTCCTATAGGTTTTGAATACAAATGATTTGACAAAGTAAGTTGAAGTGCGATCGCGAATCGAGATCAGATTATCATCTTAAGGATAGTCACAAGGGATTGAGGCATCCTTGATGAGATTTGCTGTAGTTCATTAGCTTTATTCATCAATAAGAGACCTCCATGAATTCGACCGTGGCGTACTTAAGCATATCTAGGAATCTAGACACGCGGGAGCGTGTCAAGCCAAGTTCAAGCAAAGGAACTGGCTTCGGGGACACCGGTGTCCCCCCTCCCGAGGAGGGCTAGACCGTAAGGGATGGCCCTGGGTCAGCCGGGGTACGAGGGATATGTCGATGACAACCTCACCTCCGGCCTAGCACCACGATCCACAGTCGGCGTGCGGTTTTAGTCGGTTCGAGTCCGACATAACCTCCCCTTCCGGCTCCGGCAGGAGGGTATCCGTGGGGATTTCCGTACGAAAAAAAAGCAAAAGAACTGGCTAGCCAGCGCCGAGTGTAATATTACACGAACCACTCGGTGCCACTTTTGACTTTTCTATAACTCAAAACCTCTTTAACGTAAGCACATAAAACTACCTAAGTCTGTCTAATTATATCTATCTATAAGAATGTCTAGAAGCCCATTCATGAAGCTAGTTCAAACGGTTTTATAGATATGAAGGTCAAAAAGTCATAAATTTTAGCACTGACTGACTAACTTATAGTACCTACCTAAATCTAACCTAGGTACTTCCAGATGACCTAGAAGGATAAAATTAGGAATCTAGCTCGGTAATTGTGTATGCATTCCAGTTGACCCTCCCCGACCAAAGCAATCTTGTCAGATGGGGAAAAGCCACAGATAAAACATGTAACTCATGTGGTGAAGCAATTGGTACTGCTAGGCACCTACTGGCGGGTTGTAGGACGCTATTAGACCGGGGTATTACTCGCGCCGACATGATGAGGTATTAGAAATCGTACGTGAGGCGGTAAGTTTGGCGGTAGCTAGAGCGAAAAAAGGTTTAACCACAAACCAAAGAAATGACGTCGCGTTTGTAAAGGAAGGCTGCTCAAAAAAGACAAATCAAAAGCCGTACTCAATTTTGATAGCAGCCGCTGATTGGACATTACTCGCAGATTCTATCCCAATTTATGTATTTTTTTTGTTTGTAGATGCACAATCAGGAACACAGTTACACTCGTAACTTCCAAAAGCAGGCAGGCAACTTTTATTTCCAAGCGTTGTTACTAGATGGTGACAATGCTTTGGCAATTTTTTCTAATTATTACTATTAAAAACTAACATAATATATCAAAAATAAAAAATACACTAAGCACATTGTAATGTCTTCTGTATACAAACAAATAGCTAAAAAAAGTACTAAAGCATTGTCAAACAGTGGTTTTTCGTGATACCATAGATACCATATTTTGGTTCCGTACTGCAATAGGCACTTATAATATATTGTCGGTATTTTGTACTATATATTATCTAATAATGTCTATAGGTACTTCTGAGGGCAACTTCACGAACAAGATAATAGCGATGGTACGAAAAGAACAAAAAATAATCTTCCGTATAATCTTTTCAAGGACTTCTTTGTGTGATGGGTCTTTAATGTTTAAACAAATCAAGTAAATTGCCCGTCGTTTCGACAGGGGATATAACTTCGTTTTATATGTGGTATTTATAGGACCTTGAGAGACTATGGAAATATGATGACAGGAAGAAATATACAGAGTTTTATATAAGTATCTTGACAACAAAGTCTCAAAATGATCTTCAAACTCTCGTATTAAGAGCAAATCAAACTGTTTTATTGATTCATAGTATGGTAATATTGTCCGAATTAGAGGTGTGAATTAGAGGTGGAATCTGCGGTAGCCTAGTGGTATGGGTAATGGACTGCTGAGACGAGGTCTCGGGTTCGATCCCAGGTTTACCACGGCACACACCAATGACTTTTCGATGCTTTTCGAAGTTATGTGTGTATTTATCGCAGGTTTATAAGTGCCCGGTTAATGGTAATAGTCGCCACCTATTACATTGGGACCTAAACATAAACTGGCGAAATGTGGGTGCTAGCACCTCTGCCTACACCTTCGGGGAATACAGGCGTGATTTTATGTTTATGTTAGAGGTGTGTACCAAATTTAAGAACAATCAGTTAACTGGAAGGGGATAAAAAAACGAAATTAAGATCATTTTGAACACTTTGTTCGTTAATATCTTTCTGATGCTAACTGTATAGTAATGGGATTGTCAATTTAAAATGATGCCATCCATACTTAATATTATAAATGCGAAAGTAACTCTGTCTGTCTGTCTGTCTGTATGTTACGCTTTCACGCCTAAACCACTGAACCGATTTTGATGAAATTTGGTATAGGGGTAGATTAGACCTTGAGAAAGGACATAGGCTGTTTTGTCGCGATAACCGATATCCATGCGGGCAGAGCCGCGGGCAAAAGCTAGTCTACTATATAAAAATAAGTCGGGTTTTCCTTCCTGACGATATAACTCCAGAACGTCTTTACCGATTTGGCTAATTTTGGTCTTGAATTATTCGTGGAAGTCCAGGGAAGGTTTTTACGGCGAGAAAAAATCGAAATTTCCACTTAGATTTCCAAAAATACGCACAAATTACGCAAGAAAGAATATTACTTATGAAGGAGCACAAATATAATATAATAGTATTCCGTCTGAAATTAAAAATGTAAGCTCGTTTCGCGCTTTCAAGTCTCAGCTGGCAGACTACATAATGGATTAAAAATCATGGCAGTAAAAAAAAACTTCTGCGATTTGAACCGCAAAATGAGTACCATCTCTCAATTGTCGGTTACTGTTTACTGTATGTATAAGTACTTTTTTTGTGTTATGTTCTCATGTAAGTGGCCTTGTAGGTATGTCTTTTTGAGAATAAATTCTTTAAACCTAAACCTATTTGCCCAGTTTTAAGCAACCAAGTAGGTTGAACCAACTTACATTAATTTTTTGTGAAATTGCCTCAATTACCGACTCCTGCCAGTCAACGGGCAATTTCTTGGACCTAAAATGTGCTCAAAATGCGCAGTAGGTACACGTTTCTTCGATATAATATTTTAAAGATAGCATGGGGTGCTAGTACGGTTGACGAGTTTTAATTCACCAAGTAGATACGGATAGATTATTATAAAAAGATCGTTTTATATTTCTCGATTTCAGTCCAAGATATATGAATTGTGATATACCAGACATGAACTGACTAAAGTAAAGCCAACAAAGAGTTAGAAAAAAGGTAAACAAAGTTTCAGCGGTTCCAAACATTTATCATTTCAAGCGCATTCAAGCAAAGAATGAAATTGCTCATAAGATGGCGGATCAGACAGTTTAGAACCGCTGCCGCGTTGTGCTGACAGCTTTCCTGTACTGCGAAACACGCAATGACAGCTGTCGCTCGACCATTGTCGCGTACATGGTGACATGTGCGACAAGGACAGAGAAAATTATCGCTAGTTACCGCAACGTAACTCGGTAATGGTCGCTTTGTTTACCTTTTTTTCTCTCGTCTCGTTGGCTTTATTTTAAACTTAGGTCTCAATTATCAGTGTGTAAGGTTTCCCCACCAATAAATAGGGCGTTTAGACGACCCTAGACGACCATAGTAAATGTCAATGTGACAGAGGTCACTGCAAATGGCCTATGCCATCGACAGTTTTTGAGACGACTGTCTGAAGCCGCGTACGCACGAACGAACACGGAATTATTGAACACAAATATCAAACATGAACATTTTTGGTACGTACGTCTGGACGGCATATCCGAACACGGACGCGAACACAGGTTGAATTGATTTCGCGCACAATTGGGTATTCTACTGACTAGTCAAATTAGTTACTTTTTTTTCTAAACGTCAAAACGATAAGTTAAAAGGTAACTTGTATGGAGAAGGAAATGATAGCGGAGTTGTTGCAAGGTAATCGAGTCGCGTGCCATCCAAACGTCAAATGGACTCATTCGGCAGGAACGTTATACCTATGAAGTCCTTCGACTTTTGACACCCCGCGCGTCTCTCTTCCCACCCACATTCGGCGCGCGTTTTTATTAGGAGAAATTTCAATGGGGCATCTCCGTTACTTAATCATATTCTGTCCTCCGTGGTAACTTGTATCAAAAAAGATTTAGTGATGTCATAAAATGTAATAGTCAAATCATTTACTATTATAGGTTGGGTGGATGATTAAAAATAAATAAATACTATAAAATAAGAACCGACGCAACTTTTACCATTCTTATACACCTTAATTTAATGAGCCCGGGTAGATAATTTATTTTAACTACAGGAGAATACCCAATTGTGATATACCAATATGAAGTAACATCATCGGTCTGTGATGATATCATAAAAAAGATGGCTTCACTTAAGTATATTTTATTGTAATCTTAAGTTAAAATCTTTGTCGGGAAATAAGTGGTTACTGTGTTCAAGTGTTCATAGCTTGTGCAATACCTAGAATTATTGGTACTCAGGCCGAAAAGCAATTACCTAAAGATCTTATTTCAGATAGTGATTCTCTGAGTCTTTTACCAGGCTTTCCAGTATAACCACAGAACAAATAACAGTTCTCGCGGCTGAATTTCGATATTTTCTGTGAAGCAACTCTGCCATTTGATCTGAGGCCCGTATTCTAGCATCAAGTGCGCCTCCCCGTATTCGGGGCTAGATGGGGACACCGAGGTCCCCACCCCGAAGGGGACCATCTCGAAAGAGATGGTTCTGGGTCTGCCGGGGTGCGAGAGATATGCTTTCGGCAATCTCACCTCCGGCAACCGAGGACCCAAAACGGCGTGCGTTTTGGTCGGTTCGGGTCCGACATAACCGCCTCCACCGGCTCCGTGGGGATGGTGTCCGTGGGGATATTGCGCCCTGTAAAAAAAAACCTTGTGTTAGCGTAGCTTACTCTATCACCACTTAGCCACGTGCCCCTCAGCAATTATAGCTTATATTCTAACTTGTATGAAAAAAGATTTAGTAACTTCATAAAATTTTATAGTCATATCAGTTACTATTAAAGGTTCGGTGGATGATTAAAAATAAATAAAAACTATTAGGTCCTTACATATGAAATTGGCGTTTTGTATGGGAGGAACAAAAAGTCGAATATTTTTAAATATAATATATTTAATTAATCAAAGTATGAACTATTGTTTTCTATGCACTTTTGCCATCTCATAGGTAGTTCATTGATCCCTTTACTAAAAAAAACCAGTCGGACGGGAATCAATAAAATCTGTGAAGGCGATTTGGACTGCCCCATCAGAGTTGAATTTTTTCCCTTGCAAGAAGTTGTCCAAATTTCGAAAAAAATGGTAATCTGTTGGAGCAAGGTCCGGGGAGTACGGAGGATGTCTTAGACATTCCAATTGAAGCTCTTCTAATTTGGTAGCCGTCTGTTGTGCGGTGTGTGGTCTAGCGTTGTCGTGAAGCAGCAGTGGCGTGGAGCGATTGACCAGCCTAGGTTGTTTAGCCGCTAGCTTTTCCATCATTGTTTGCAATTGCTGACAATAGACATCAGCCGTAACAGTCTGGCCAGATTTGAGAAAACTGTAAGGCTGGTTTTATCGTTACGCGTTTCGGCAGCGCCGTTGGAGCGCGCGCGTTCAGAGATATATGGGAGTAGATGTTGCGTTTTTGCGTCGCGCGCTTGGGCAGCGCCGTTTAATAAACGCGCGATGTTCGACAGCGCTGTCCAAACGCGCGCTGCTCATTCGCTTCTACGGCCAGTGTGCGTTTTAGTGTGACGCTGTTGAAACGCGCCGTAGGTATAATTGTGTAAGAAATTAATTACATCGATACGGGACGAGTAAACGAAGAAGTTCGATCCAGAAGGTGTTTATGGGACCCGGCCGATGAATTATACAAAAATAAGGATGCAATAAATAAAGCCTGGGAAGACATTGGAAAGGAATTGGAACTACTCTTTTTCGCCGTTGCCTTCTTTTCCATAAAAAGTAAATAGCCAGTACTCGACTCGCATTAACCTTCATAATATTGTACACGACTGTCTCACAGCAGCGGAACGCGTGCTACTAATCTCGTTTTATAGTGCACCGCTGTTCAAACGCGCGCTGCTCAACAGCGCGCCTAGCGGCGTGACGATAAAACCAGCCTAATGAACAATACCGGCACTAGTCCACCAAACGCTCACAAGTAACTTTTTTGGGGTTAATTTTCGCTTGGGGCAGGATTTGGCTGGCTGGCCAGGATCCAACCATTACGCTGAGCGCTTCCGATTATCGTGAAGAATCCATTTTTCATCACAGGTAATGATTCGGTTTAAAATACCTTCATTATTGTGCCGGTTCAGTAATGTAACGCAGCAGTCGACGCGCGTTTGCCGGTTTGCTTCAGTCAATTCGTGAGGTAGGTACCCACCTTTCAAGCTTTTTAATCTTCTCAATTTGCTTCAAGTGAATTAAAACAGTTTTATCACTAACACCGCAGCCTGCAGCTAACTCGGACGTGGTTTGCGATGGATCCGCTTCCACAATAGCCTTCAATACTTTATTATCAACTTAGGTCTCAGGCCGTCCACGGGGCTTGTTCGGCAGGTCGAAATTTCCAGAACGAAAACGTTGGAACCAAAAACGAACTGTGTTTTCTTTTGCAACATGACCGCCATAAACATCATTCACCCTTCGAGTCGTTTCTGCAGCACTAGTGCCACGGCGGAACTCGTATTCGTAAATAATGCGATATTTTAAGTTTTCCATTTTGTAAAATGAGTGACGCAAACAGAAAAAAACAGAAGAAAAAAAACAAATGAATGAGCACAAATACATGAGTAAATAGCTGTACAAATTTGACTTTGGAATTCCTTACCAAAGAGGAGAAAATCGTGATTAAAGTGGCCAGTACGAAAAACGCCAATTTCATATGTAAGGACCTAATATAAAATAAGAACCGATGCAATTTTTGCCGCTCTTTTACCATTCTAAATTTAATAAGCTCGGTTAGATACATTTTTTAACTATAGGATTCATCCCCACACATTACATCCGAATACGGTGCGCACCGTGCGGTATGAAAGGAACTTCATACTTCATCCCACGTACGCTCAAGCTGTGGAATGAACTCCCTGCCATGGTTTTCCCAAGCGACTACAATATGAGGTTCTTCAAGAGGGGCATTAGAAGGTTTCTTCAGGGTAGGCAGCACGAGTGTAAGCGTGGTGTTGCCGTGTTGCATACGTCCATAGGCCGCGGTAACCACTTTCCATCAGGTGGGCCGTGTGCTTGTCTGCCACCTAAGTGGTATAAAGAAACTCTGAAATTAATAGTGGGAACCACTATTCCACTTGATGGAAAGTGGTTACCGCGGCCTATGAACGTATGCAACACCAGGGGCTATACGCTCGTGCTGCCTACCCTGAAGAAACCTTCTAATGCCCTACTTGAACAACCCCATTGTAGTCGCTTGGGAAAACCACGGCAGAGAGTTCATTCCACAGCTTGAACGTGCGTACAGTCAGATAAAGTCACGAAACCCGTCTATGATCTTGAAGACAGCCAATATTTTACATAACTATTATCTAACGAAACCTGTTATTTCGCAGATCGCGTGTGGCTAAAAGTAATTGATTAAATATTAAGTTGTGTACACATCCGGCGGTACCGCATGTTTACGAAAGGCCTCGACAATTATTTAAATGAATTTTATAGCATTAAGTATGCTAACTATACAAATTGAATACATAGGGAAAAATTATTCTTCTTGGGCGGAACTCGAACCCGCGATCTTTCTCTTACAGGGGGAATGTCTTGACCAACTATGTGAATTCTGTGCATATCTATAATTGGATTATGTACTAGATATAAGTCCACAAAACCTGTTATATAAGTTTGAAATGTATATGTGTGTGCATGCCAAGCTGGCTGAAATATGGTGGAACCCAATTGTATTTCCTGTAACATCTTTGTATACCCGTATATCGCAATAAAATATAATATTTGAATTTGAATTTGAATTTGAATTTGAATTTGAATTTGAATTTGAATTTGAATTTGAATTTGAATTTGAATTTGAATTTGAATTCGAATTCGAATTTGAATTTGAATTTGAATTTGAATTTGAATTCGAATTTGAATTTGAATTTGAATTTGAATTTGAATTTGAATATACATAATCTGTTCATGTGCCTAATAAAAAAAAACTATGCTACCGAGACACGCCCGATGTGATTCAAATTTCCCTTCTATTTTTATCCGTTTTGATGGCGTCGGTGGAGTCATCCACCGATGTTCTTACAAAATATCGGAACCAATGAAGAATTTTACAATAATTTAATCGTAACTCCTCCCAAATAATGGAATGAATTTTACAGCATTAATAAAATTATGCTCTCGAGTTCGTGTATGAGTCCCGCCCGAGAAGATTCATTTTCCCTATTATATTATTACTAGCTTTTGGCCGCGGCTCCGCCCGCGTGGATGTCGGTTATCGCGACGAAACATAGCCTATGTCCTTTCTCAAGGTCTAATCTACCCCTATACCAAATTTCATCAAAATCGGTTCAGTGGTTTAGGCGTGAAAGCGTAACATACAGACAGACAGCAGACAGACAGAGTTACTTTCGCATTTATAATATTAAGTATGGATATGGATTCGATCTCGATAATTAGTTAGTACTGAGACCACAGAAATATATTAGGATAGAACAGCCATAAGCAGTGTTCACCTGTGGCGTGGCGTTAGTGAACGCGACTGCTACGCAGGAGGCGCGTGTTCGATCCCATGCAAATTTTATATTTGTACTAGCTTTTGCCCGCGGCTCCGCTCGCGTGGATGTCGGTTATCGCGACCAAACATAGCCTATGTTCTTTCTCATGATCTAATCTACGCCTATACCAAATTTCATCAAAATCGGTTCAGTGGTTTAGGCATGAAAGCATAACATTCAGACAGACAGACAGACAGAGTTACTTTCGCATTTATAATATTAAGTATGGATGCATGAATATGGCTATTTGCATTGGTCTGGGTGTTTTATGTATAACTAGCTGTCCCGGCGAACTTCGTACCGCCAATTTTTTCCTGCCCTCGTCGCGTCAGATCCCGTTCCCGCTGCACCATTTAGGGGGATTAAAAATAGATGTTGGCCGATTCTCAGACCTACTCAATATGCTCACAAAATTTCATCAAAATCGGTCAAGCCGTTTCGGAGGAGTATGGCAACGAAAACTGTGACACGAGAATTTTATATATTAGATATATGTATGTATGTATTTTTTACAAAAAAAAGCTATTGCTATCGCTATTCAGCGCGGTAATGCCAGCCTTTTGGGCACGGTACCGGTAGAGGTCATTGGGGAGGAATTCTTCGATCCCTAAAGTTACAGTCTCTTCCACCCCTGTTTTTCTTCTCATTTTTGTATATATTGTACAGTTAGTATTTTAGCTAACATAGTATAGTATAAAAAGTATTATAAGTATGTTTATCCGCATTCTAAATTCCATAACATAAGCTAGTTAAGCTTATCATATGGGTCTAGATAGCGTTGTGTAGAATGTTGTGGAATATTTATTATTATTATACACTGTAAATAATAATAACGAGAGATAGGAAATGCCTCTATTTTTCAAATTTACTCCTCCATTTTCATTCTAGACTTGGAAATGATTTAGGTTCAAGAATCGAACTATACTTGGAAAGCAAGTGACTCCACAATCCACATTGTACATCGTAACCTGCCTAGGGTCCGGACTCAGAAGTCAAAGTCTTGTACGTAACTGGGCATAATGCCAAAATTTGATGCTGTTTCGACCGTGAGATCGATATCCGGGTTGTGACACAGACAGAATATAAGTATCATCACCCCATATCATCCGAAGGGTATCGTAATAGGCGACTAACAGAAACATACGCAGACGATATCACTGCGAGAGAAGGAACCGACCCGTCTGGCCAGCGTGGAAACAGTAGGCCAGAGCCTCCCAACATTGGGAGAGGCCTATGTCCAGCAGTTGACTACGATAATTGATCGACCGTGGGCTCGTGGGATCTTATTAAAAAAACAAATGATTAAAAATTAAAAACCCGACTGCCACTGAAAAGACCGAAATAAGTTTGATAGCAGGCGGTACCCATTAATTTTCTTTCGGTTTATGATTGGCAAATGGGTACCGCCTGCTATCAAACTTATTTCGGTCTTTTCAGTGGCAGTCGGGTTTTTTATTTTTTAATCATTTGTTTTATTTTATACTTTTTAGTTATGATATGACATGTATATCTTTTTGTAATTTCCTTCATATCGTTTATACTTACTTGAAATAAAAACTTAAATCAATAAGTAAGAAAATTAGCGAGAATGATTGTTTTGTTAAACAATTTTAAATCGTTATATATCCTAATAAAAAATGATAAAAGAAACCTAAAGATGATTTTAAAATACCTACTCAACGACACCCCACATATTCATCGACTATTTTTTTCATTTAGACAATATGGCGTCTGGATGGTTGTCGTTGGTAGGACGTGTAAATAGTCCGACCACTGGTGTGTTTGCACACAGAGCGTGTAAGAACCTGTGACCTGAAGTTTGGTTGTAATAAAAAGAAAATACACGTGACCGCTTCTATGAATGAAAATGCAAGAGAACCGGCACTGACCTGAGTTCCACCTCGTGAGGATTCAGCTGCAGACAGGCGTGGTTCCTGGCACGTGCTGGTGGGTAGGTAGGTGTCGACCGGCAGGTGACTTTCTTGAGTGAGTCGTTTTCTTCCAATACACTTCACTTATACTGACTTGAGAATGTGGCCAAAGGAACTTATAGAATTACATAGAAAAAGAAACGAGGAGTTGAAGTACTCAACTTCCGTTCGGAGCGGCAGCGGGTGAAGAGACAAGTAAAAATGGGCGGGGAGATCGTCCGCCGTGAAGCTTGAGAGAGTCGCTCGTAGGAACTTCAGTCTCAAAGTATAGTTCGAAAAAATCTGTGCACAGCGCCATCTATTGGCCTTCTTCAATACTAAGTGGTCAACAAATGAGCGCCAATACTCAAACATTATTCGATCACAGAAGCGGTTTTTTTAAAATTACAAAAATTGAAATACAATTAAATTATGTGGGAAATAATTAAGAAAGTACATAAGCGCTCCACCATGCACCCGGCTTTGGAACGTCGCAAGATGTTACGAAACAAACAAGCGAACACTGGCTGATTAGAGCCCATAGTGAATTTGTATAACATAATAATACACATAGCTAAAATAACAACTTAGACTAACAATATTCTATCTAAAGTATGTTTAAAGTTTGAGTTAAAAATTAAAGTTTAAGATTCTATTTAGCGTTGTAAGTTATTGCGTTGGGATAGGATACAATTTGGTTACAGCGCGTTTGTAAGTACCAGTACGCGTTTTAACCATTGCTACGCGAACCACGTCATCAGAGCCTCTGAACACGTCAGTAATGACTCCTAACGGCCAATTCAACGGAGCAGAATTTTCCTGCTCTAGAAGAACAACGGTGCCGATTTCTACTGGTTTGTCGGGAGTAGCCCATTTTTGTCTGACTTGCAACGTGTGCAAATACTCTACGTGCCACTTTTTTCAAAAGGAGTGGATCATGTTGTCGAGTAATTTTTTTCGATCTACCAAACTAATTCGTTGATCTGATAGATCAGCCGAGGGTAAGTATTGCAACGGTGTAGTCATTAAGAAATGTGCGGGTGTTAACACCTCCGGATCAGGGTCAGAGGAGAGCAAGCCCAATGGGCGCGAGTTCAGAATGAATTCTATTTGAGTCAGTACCGTTTGCAATTCTTCGTATGTGAGTAATTGACTACCTATCACTCTGAACAAATGAGTTTTCATGCTTTTTATATTTCCTTCCCATATCCCACCAAAATTAGGTGATCTTGGGGGAATCATCTTCCATTCTATACGCCGAGATAGCAACTCCTTTGACAGCGCGGTTTTAAAATTGGAGTCCAATAGGAACGTGTATAACTCATCTAATTGTGCCTTCGCACCAATGAAAGTAGATCCGTTGTCAGAATAAAGACACGAAACGGGTCCACGGCGGGAAATAAAGCGTTTAAAGGTGGCTATAAAATTATCAGTGGTTAAATCACTGGTCAATTCGATATGAAGGCCACGTGTGGCCATGCAGATAAACAATATTATGTATGCCTTTTGAGAATGCTGACCTCTACGACGAGAAAGTATGGTCTTTATTGGACCAGCGTAATCAACCCCAGTATGACAAAAGGCTTTGGCTTCTGATACACGATAATTGGGCAGATCAGCCATTATTGGTGTAGGGTGCGTTGGATTGCATTTAAAGCAAATGTTACACTTTCGTAACTTAGATCTGATAACAGTTCTAGCGTCTAATATCCAGAAGCGTTGGCGTATGATAGACATGAGGAGTCCAGGTCCAGTATGACAATTGACAACGTGAAAATGCTGAATTATTAGATCAACAACGTGATCGCGTTTAGGGAGAAGGACAGGATGTTTAGCTTCAAATGGAAGCATCGATTTAGAAAGTCTACCACCTATGCGCAAAATGCCTTCTTCATCTAAGAAGACTGCAAGACTCAGCAGCTTCTTCGAGGGTGACTTCTCAGCCTTTATCAATTTTATATCTTCAGCAAAGTGAACTGATTGAACGGCGAGAATCAATGCCGTCTCAGCGATTGACAATCCTGATACAGAATGAGGTTCGATCTTAGATTTAAATCGTGCGAATTTTAAAACGTATGCAATGATGCGTAGTAGTTTCTGCCAAGAAGAAACACGTTGTGCTAATGTACATAACAATGGCGACTCTGTGTGTTTTGTTGTCACACTTAACACATTTGCCTTGTGCTCAGGTAAGTCAGAACAGTTGGCGGGAGAGAATGACTTAATAGGCGATTCATCAGGGGGGCCGAGGATCCATGCTGGACCGTTCCACCACAAATCATGAGTTAAAAGTTGCGAAGGGAGCATGCCGCGTGATAGACAATCACTCGGGTTAATGGCTCCGGCGACGTGATAAAAATGTTTAGCGTTCAAGTTTTCTTGACACTGAGCGACCCGGTTGCTAACAAAAATCGACCACCGATGTGGTGACGAGTGAACCCATGATAAGGCAATCGTGGAATCAGAAAAGGCGTAAATGTCAGTAACGGGAATGCGTAATGCATAAGAATCACGTACAGTTCTTAGTAACTTTGACATAAGCAAAATAGCACATAACTCTAATCGAGCAAGCGTAGTAATCTTTGTCGGAGTGACCTTTGATTTCGCACACAAAATGCGAGTTTGAATGCTAGATGGGTAGGTACAATGTGCATAAATAACACATCCCATGCCATTCAGGCTGGCATCACAAAATGCGACAAGACGTAATTCGCAATCAACTTCGACACCAATATATCGCGGAATTTTTAATGTGTCAAGCAATTTTAATTCTTGAACGAGAGCGGAAAAGCGTGAGCGTATATGCTCTGGAGCAGGGTCATCCCAATCACTCTTACTAAGCCAAAGTTCCTTAATTGACAACTTGGCGTAGAGTATCACAGGTGCCACCAACCCGAGCACGTCAAATAGTCGCGCAACTATAGAGAGTATATTTCTCTTAGTGCACTTCTCATCTACCAAGGTGGATGTGAAATAAAAATTATCTCCACACGGCTCCCACGAGAGAGCTAAAACCTTTGCGACATGACTGCCAACATCAAACTCAAGCGATTTGCGGTGAGTATCAGGAAGTGAGTCTAGCAGCACAGAAGAATTGCTAGACCACTTCACTAAGTCAAAGTCGCCAGCCTTGAATAGTTTTATCAAGTTGCGAGCTAAGTGTACAGCAGTGTCCTCATCAGGTGCGGAATGAACTAAATCGTCAGTATACAGACAGGTCTCTGCCACTTTCGCGGCGTCAGGGAAGTGCGGACTCATGTCAGTAGCCAGCTGACGCACAGTACGTATAGCTATATACGGACTTGACTTCAGACCAAACGCCTGTCGATTAAACACATAGGTCTGAATTTCATCCGATTCCTTGAACCTGAATAAGATGCGCAGGTATTTACGATGGTCAACAGGTACGCCAATACGTAAATAATGTTGTTTTATGTCAGCGTTCATTGCGATAGGAAATAGCCTAAAATTTAATAATAATAAAAACAGGTCTGCCTGTAAATTGGGACCAATATGTAAAATATCATTGAGCGAAAGACCAGTGTGGGTTTTAGCGCTCGCGTCTAACACAATACGTGGCATCGGTTTGTCATGTCGAACTACTGCGTGATGTGGTATGTAATAACCATCCATAGACAAATTAGAGTCATCAACGAGACTAAGATAACCGTTATCTAAATAATCCTGAATAACCTTATTGTAATTTTCGCGTACGGTTGGTGATTGACGAAGTTTACGCTCGAGCGACAAAAACCGGCGGTGAGCGATGCCGCGCGAGTTCCCTAGTTCAGAGGGATCCTTGCAGAACGGCAGCGCAACAGTATAACGACCTACGTCATCGCGAGTCACAGTAGATGTGAAAATATTCTCGCACTCGGTTTCTTCTGGAGACAATAGGCGCTTCACAGGAACTTCCTCAAGTTCCCAAAATTTTTGCACTAAATCATTTAGTGCTAGCGCAGAAAAGGATGCGGTTGTAGGCACAACATCTTTACGTGGGTAATCACCCATAAGTACATACCCAAACGAGGTTGATAGTACACAAGGGGCACTGGGACCACACTCGACTCTATTTCCTAAGTAGATATACGGGAAGAGCTGTGCACCTAATACTATATCAATGTTTCCTGGAATGTTCCAGCTTAAGTCAGCAAGCGGTAAATCGCGAAGATTTAACTCGCGATCACACTTAATTAATTGCGAGGGAAATTGATCCGTAAGGCTATTCATAACTAACGCATGTATAGTATACTTATGATCTGCATAAATACGAGATTCAATGTCCAAATACACATAGCCTATCATTAGACTGTGGCGTCCCAGCAATGGACGACTTCGCATATGACGAAGACCGCGGGTTTGACCGTTCAATCATCTTAGCATGATCTTGTACAAAGTCGATCAGCTGTTGCGTCGTAGGTATATCGACACCTCGAACAGAAAGTTCGAAGGCTTGGATGGTAAGAGTGTCCATTTTCCTCAAGGCACATTGTAGAAACATGAAGTCCGTTATATCATTTATACCTAACTCTTTAAGCGCGGCGATAGAGGAGGAATATATACCTATAAATGAATCAAGTGAGTTCACACTAGGTGAACAATTCTTTAAGTCTAATATATTATTAAGATAATATGAACCTAATGAACGTTTATCTTGGTATTTCTTGACCAAGGCGTCCCAAACTATACTGTAGGTCTCACTTGACGGAACAATACCGGCAGTGAACTTTAATGCGTCATTGGTTAGTTTTGAGAATAGGTATTGCACACGTTGCGAATCAGACAATTGTTTGTTTGAATGAATATTGGCCTTAAAGGACTGATAAAATGTATTCCAGTTTTCAGGGCGTCCGTCAAAACTCGGAATAACAAGCATTTCCAATTTCACTACAGACGCGTTCGAATTACTCGACCCGTGTGAGGCGACCTCCTTGACCTTGGGAGTAGATAATTTATTTCTGATGCGTTTTATTCTCGAATACAATTCATCAAATGAGTCAAGGCAAGAATAGTCGGGTTCCACAGGGGATTCTAATGATAAATTTGAGCTATTTATTTGATCTACAATCGACTCGAACTTGTCGCGAACATCATCGATGGTCTCGGTCTCAGCCAAAAAATCCTCATTAGATCGCGTCGTTATATCAAAACAAACAATGGATTTCGACGATTTATACCAACGAGTAATGCGTGCAAACAATAATTCCTTTTTTTGATTCAACATAATAAGCTTCGTTTCGAGATCTGACGACATGTTTGCAAATTAACGATAGGTAGGACCTACCTATTGAAATATAACAAGAAGATTATCTGTAAGGTACCTACTATAATATAATAGTAATTCAACACAGACAGTTTAGATATACCTACTTTTTATTGAAAATTGTACTACGGCTTATTATATAATAGCGCAAGTAGCACAGCGGAGCGGGAATGTAACTAACTACGTACCTACAAAGTTACGCGTATGCGAATAGAATGATGATTATTTACCAATTAATACGTAAATCACCAACTATTATAAATATCTACCAATTATTACGTAGATTTAGCGTTTTAAATGCAGAATTTACCAAATAATTTACGTAAATCTGTTAGCGAATGAAAGTAATGAAACTAAGATGGCGGAAAGAATTCACCAAAATTACGTGAATCTTTTAATTAAATGAATAGGAAAGAAATATTATTCACCAATAATTACGTGAATATGTTATTTACTGGCCTATCCGACTCGTAAGGACCATAAATTGTGGTAGGACGTGTAAATAGTCCGACCACTGGTGTGTTTGCACACAGAGCGTGTAAGAACCTGTGACCTGAAGTTTGGTTGTAATAAAAAGAAAATACACGTGACCGCTTCTATGAATGAAAACGCAAGAGAACCGGCACTGACCTGAGTTCCACCTCGTGAGGATTCAGCTGCAGACAGGCGTGGTTCCTGGCACGTGCTGGTGGGTAGGTAGGTGTCGACCGGCCGGTGACTTTCTTGAGTGAGTCGTTTTCTTCCGATACACTTCACTTATACTGACTTGAGAATGTGGCCAAAGGAACTTATAGAATTACACAGAAAAAGAAACGAGGAGTTGAAGTACTCAACTTCCGTTCGGAGCGGCAGCGGGTGAAGAGACAAGTAAAAATGGGCGGGGAGATCGTCCGCCGTGAAGCTTGAGAGAGTCGCTCGTAGGAACTTCAGTCTCAAAGTATAGTTCGAAAAAATCTGTGCACAGCGCCATCTATTGGCCTTCTTCAACACTAAGTGGTCAACAAATGAGCGCCAATACTCAAACATTATTCGATCACAGAAGCGGTTTTTTTAAATTACAAAAATTGAAATACAATTAAATTATGTGGGAAATAATTAAGAAAGTACATAAGCGCTCCACCAGTCGTTGTGGTGAATTTAGATTACTGTCATGTCTTTAGTGACACTCGCAAGGTTAAGACGAATCGATTGACGTAAGAATTATAAAAATCGGCCTATGCATTTGGTCTCTAGAACGCCTCATAGAAACAAACATACATTTTTTTTATTTTTTATTTATTCATTATAGTGGTATCGCCGAATGATGATCCCTATGACGTTTCAACTGACAGTTGTATTAGTTATGCGAAACAATTTCGATAAAATACTGTTTTTCAGGCAAATGTCATGTCATTCAGCCAGGTCATTCAACATAATAAGCAATATTTATTTATTTTGAAAAAAAGACTACGCGCATTGATGGACATAAAACACTAGATAAAAAAGTAACAGCCTTATTATATTTTATTTTACTATACTTTAATTTTTATTCAAATTGCATAATTTAAAGAATTTAAAATTCTTTTTGAATTGAATTTTAAAGAATTCATAATTAGCTGGCAATTATGGATTACATGGAAAAGTATTTAAATGGAGGCCATAGACCTACCGTATTTTTTTAATTCAGTCATGTCATGTCTTGTCAGTCTTGTCTTGTAAAAAAAGAGTTGGTTAGACTGTTGAACTTTCACAAACAACAGACGCACCCATCATATTTTTTGGATGAATTGGCCAAATCAAATGGACACACGGTAATTCGGTTACCGCCCTATCACTGCCAATATAATGCAATCGAGTTGATATGGGCGCAGATCAAAGGTATCTATATTTTTTATTTATATAATATTAGAAAATATTTGTATATTCAGTAATTATTTCTAAAAATAATTACTGAATGTACAAATATTTTCAGGTCATGCAGCTAGGCATAACACAACTCCGCCATTCACGGCAAATAAAATGATGGTTTTATTGGAAGAAGCTTGCGCTTAAGTGACAGCTGACGATTGGCGAAAAGTGGTCGAAAGAACGAAGAAAATTTGCTTACAAGACTGGGATCGAGATGTACAATACGACAATATCATTGACCAACCGTTAATAATAAACGTCACGGATAGCTGCAGTTCAGACTCAGATTTTGAAGATCCGATTGACCCTGTATCAGATTCAGATTGATATAAATAAAATACAAACTCAAAGCATTTGTTTTATATTTCCAACAAATTATCGATATTTTGTTTATCGATGTGTCCCTTCTTAGTCGATAACAGCTTGACGACGTAACTTTTGCAGCACGTACCATGTACATTTGCATTGAGTTTTTTTCTATTATTTCCGAACATTACGTAATAATTTCTTAATATTCATTTTTATAATTTACAATTGTACACAATTATGATTTTTTCGTCTTTTTAATGGACCTCTAAAGGATTTGATGTGATAGGACGTCAGTACAATGTTAAGCGCTAACGAACTGTCATAGGGATCATCATATAACGCTCGTAGTATAAACATTTACATAAAACTATAACAATATAAGCATACCATAAATCACAAAGATTTGTCCGGAATGCTAAGTTACAAAAGAGTTCTTTAAGTTAAGGATAATAATGAGAAAGAATACAAAATAATGTGACTACATACACAAATCAAAACAAACTGATTTAAAAAACCACGGTCTTATACAATGATACAATGAATGATGTTCAATCGCGCATTCGCACACGGCCAGAACATACATACATACATAGACTGGTAAAACACATTACCCTCCTTTGCGTCGCGCAGTCGGGTAAATAGGCCGGCCAAGTGCGAGTCGGATTCGCGCACCGAGGCGAGGGTTTCGTAACTTAGGCTACATAAACCGCAATATATTTTTATTGCGTTGCCTTAGATGTTTTTTTTTTATTTATACCTACAGGACACGTCAATTTGACTTCACCTCGCCTGATGTTAAGCTAAAGGCAAAGTCTCGGAAAGAGGGTCACCATCGTAAACATTTACCATGTTAACAGTGGTGGCACTCAGCTTGACGGCCTCATTAGATGCCTTTTCACGCCCCGCTTAAAGGACCCGGGACTGTAGGAAGAAGGAAACACGTGAGCTGGCAGGGAATTCCAGGTCTTAGTGGTGCGGCATAGGAATGAGTCACTGAAACGCTTGGTTCTAGCTGGTATACTCTGCACCGTAAATGGATGGCATCTTAGCCCTGCACGTGTCGTCCTGTGAAGGAAAGGGGAGGGTGGGACTAATTGGAAGAGCTCGTCTTGTTTGATATTTGCACAGCATCAAGACGTTGAGTATGTGGTATAAATTTCAACTGGTTCCTGAGTAAGGTCTTGACAGACATCAGACAATGAAGTGATCCTATACTACTTCAGCCAGTGGGGACGCCGTTTGACCAGACGGGTGATCAGCCCTTCTATGTGGGGCCATTTCACCCAATACCCCTATAACGACTGTCATACATATTCGTATGGTAACCGGGACCGACAGCTTAACCAATCATACCAATGTATACATGGCGGCTCGCAATAAGAAATGGGTCAAGGTCAACCGCCCCGCCAGTGTATTGCATGAATTGATGATACGAGTTTGTTTACCAAATTTTTACGATGCGCGTAAACTGCAGCGTAGACTTAATAACTTTTAGACGCGAAACTAAATTAATATATATTTTTGTATGAAAGTAAAATTTAACAAATTTGAAAAAGTCGTAGAAATACGTGATTACTTATGATGTCAGCTATCCACCACTGCGAGGATGCTAGTTAATTACAAGTTACCCTGTATAAATATACACTGAGCGGGGATCGAACCCGCGCCTCCTGCATAGCGGCTGCGTTCACTACCGCCACGTCACAGAGGCTGTCATCGAAGTAATCCAATAAGGGTCCGTTTTTACCTTTGGAGGTATAGAACTCTTAATAAACAATTATTTAAAACACTTGGAATGTGCTAAAAATTCAAGCTCAGCTAGAGTTAAACGGGCTCCAGTGAAGGCCAACTGCTTTATTAAACTTGGAGGCTGGTCATGTGAAGATGCATGCCTTAGCTGCCCGCTCACCTCGGGCACAAAATACTATAATGGGTGCCGATTTAGGGCCTCGATTCTGCTAAAGCCTCTGCGACAGCCTGTGGCGTGTCTGTGGCGTGGCGATAGTACACGCGATTGCCACGCACGAGGCGCGGGTTCGATTCCCGCTCAGTGCAAATATTTATATGCATGAATATGGCTATTTGCCTCTATTATATTACGATATTATATTACGATCTCCTCTTGCCGGTCTGCCGCAAGAAATTTCTTGTAGAAGCAGTACCAATGTACCAACTTTTTCATCCAATTTATATTATGTTTGTTTTGTGTGTGCATAAATCTTAAATTAATAAATAAATAAAAATAAGCATTAGAACGATCTTGAGGATACCTCGAACCAAACATAATGGCAGCTCGGAATTTCGAACGAGTGCAGATTCAATCCATGTCTCCCTTAAGAGTAACGTACATTGTCATATAACAGTCCCTGAGGCGCAGGTTCGATTCCCGCTCAGTGTAAATAATTGTAAGCATGAACATGTCTATTTTTTACGTCGGGCGTCGGTAGAGTGTAATTTTTTATATATTATATATTTTTTTAAAGAATATTAGAACCGAAGTTACTAATATTCCCTCTAACCTCTCCAACTAAGCTAAATTGCTTGTGCTAGGAGTGGGTTCACGTCGGTAGTGCTCGTAAAGCCGACTTCTTAACCGCTAAGCTACAGACACTTAACGCCATGTCATAGAATAAATAAAATAGTACTACGCCATGTTGTTAATTCTCAAGTTAAATATTTTGTTTCTGCCTACCTACCGCATAGATACAGAGGTGTGGATATATAAAATATATGTACAGTCATTATCACTTCGATCTTGATAAACAAAGTACTTGAAATGATTTTAATTTCCCCCCCCTTCCTGTTGTCCGATTGTTCTGATATTTGGTCAGGCACGCCGTAATAGCGGCGGTAAGACCCATTATGGAGGAATGGCTTGAGAGGCCATATGAAAGCCTCTCGTATCGACTGACGCTCGTCACCGGGCACGGGTGCTTCGGGCGGTATCTGCGTCTGATCGAAAAGGAGCCCGAGTACCATCATTGCGACGCGAGCGAGGATACGAGGCTGCACATGCTCACCGAGTGTCTTGCGTGCGAGACACCGAGGCGGGAACTCGTGGCGGCCCTGCTCACGGCGATGGTCCGCTGCGAGGATACGTGCCCGGCCGGCGTCTCCTTTTGCGAGCAAGTAATGCTTGAGAAGGAGACGGCGGAACGGGAGCGGCGGCGTGAGTGAGACAGACTCGCTGCCCGCGTGCGTAGGCAACTCGGGCGTCGGAGGGCACAGACTGACCTCCGTTCCCCATGAGCGCGGGCCTGGAAGCGTCTGCCATCTGAACTCCACAACCCAAAAGCGATATCGAAGCTTTGCAGTTAACCCAGTTGTTGAACTTTTTAGCGCTCCAAATAAGTCTGTAAATCCCTAAAGGGGTAGGCAGAGGTGTATTAACACCCAGTTTTCGCCAACTATGATATTCGGCCCCGGGGCGTACACACATCAAAAAAAGTTTGCGATCAATGGCATAAGCTCCTAGAATTCTTTAAATTTAACTTTATCAAGAAAAATCTATGTTGTATGCTTTCTTTAAATAGGAATACCCTATTTGAAATTAAAATATAAAACTATTTTTTATTATTTATTTTAAAAAATTGACCCATTAATCATAATGCAATTGTGATAGAAATTTCATAGAAAGAAAAAGACTGTTTAATTAAACTTAAACTACAATTTATTATTAAAAGGTGTAAATTCAGTATAAAATAACTTCTCCCCTGGCTCGAACACATGCGGAGATCCTCCTGGGCATGCTGAGGATCATGTTACCCAGCATTTCCTGGGGTAACCTATCCCATTCTTCAATAGCGGCTTCCCTGAGCTCTGGAACTGTCTGGGGATGTGGCTCACGGTTCCATACAGCTCGTTTAAGAGCATCCCACGCGTGCTCTATTGGGTTTAAGTCGGGCGAGCCGGCAGGCCAGTCTAATCGTGTGATATCGTATTCTTGAAGAGCAGCATTGACTCGTTGAGCTCGATGTGCGGGCGCATTATCATCGACCAGTACAAATTGGTGCCCATGGTTTACTCGGAATGGTTTGACGATATCATCAATAGCAACTGCTTTGTACATGTCTGCTGTCATGAAGCCCCGATACGGGATCAAAGGCGTTCTAGCTCCAATCATAATGCCACCCCAAAAAGACACCGATTTTCCGCCTTGCTGAACTGTTCCAGTGGCAGTTCTTTCTCTTTCACGGTCGCCTGGTCTTCTCCAGACACGGACACTGGATGAGTGGAGATTCGGGATTCGTCAACGAAGAGACAGTTTTGCCAAATGTTTTCTTCCTCACCTTCTTCATTTTGTCGAAGTCTAGCCCACTGCAATCTTCGTTGTTGACGTTGCCGGGAATTGAGCGGACCTCGCCATGACCTCCGTGCTCGTAATCCAGCCTGGTGCAAGCAATTGCGAACGGTCTGTGTGCTAACTTCAAGTCCAGAGGCGGCTCTGACTTCTGCTTTTATTTTAGTGGCGTTGATTGTGGGATCACGGGCTGCCAGCAATCTAATATAGCGCTTTTGGGCAGCTGTCAAAACAGTTGGGCGACTGCTGCGGGGTCGGTCAGCTAAATTCTCCATTCCGTGGTACCTCTGCAACGTAGCCACGACACAGGATTGGGATATAGCAAGTCTGCGTGCTATTACTCTCGTGGTGTATCCTTCTTCCCTCAAAGTTACTATTTTAGCTCGTAAAACCTCTGATAACCTCTTGGCATTTTTTCAATCACTACTTTCCGCGAAAAATATCTTGAATCGGTTATAATTCACTAAATCAGATTTCTGAATGAGCGTAAGCCAGGACTGAAAGCCTTTTTGTAAGAAAAAACAATTGAACGGTGTCATTGTTTTGTGTTCTAATTCTTTATTTTTAAATAAAGAATCTAAAAAGAAGAAAAAATCATAATATAATCTACAGTAACAAAAAAGATTTCAGTTTTTCAAAGTGATCGCAAACTTTTTTTGATGTGTGTATGTATGTGAAGTAGGTCGAAGGTACTAAACTAAAACTAGATATTATCTAATATTTGCCATAACAACACTAAAAGTACCCAATTATATAACTTTCGCACTTATATGTCAAATACCTCATAGTATTATCTCCAATTTTGTTATGTCTACACTGCTTGTGCCGTTTAGCAAATATTTACTACTAGTTGATGCCCGTGGCATCGCCTGCGTGGATGTTGGGTTGGTATTTTAACTTGCTAGGGTGCCACGTGGCGCTGCAGTCGGTTTCGCTACAGTGTGAAAAATGTTTATGACCCCTGAGTATAAGGACAACTTGATCAACAAACTTTATTCTCAATCCATTTGGCATGAACTATAAGCAATTTTACACTCCCGCCTCTGCAGACTCGAAACGATTGCGGTTTTAGTCGGTTCAAGTCCGATATAAACACCCCACGGCGCGCTGGGGGGCATGGCATCCCAAGGAATTTTCCGCCCGAAAAAAGATAATCCCAACTTTTCGTAATATTTCCGATTCTACCTAACCGATTGTGATCAAACATACGACAGATTTTAACCCAAGACCATGAATTCTGTCTAACAATAAATTGAATTAAAAATTTAAAAAACCCCCTTCAGACAAAAACTCCTCTGAAAAGTTGCATATAAATTCTGTTGGCCTTTAACTTTTGATATATATACTTACCTAGAAATATTTTGATTACATCGTTTCTTTGTCGGGGGACCTTGAATAGTTCCGATAATACGACGGAGTACTTTACCAGCTAGGGTTCCGCGACACACACCCCGTCGTTTTTGCGTTGGGGGTTAATCCGTTTAGCAATTTTTGCGTTCATCGTGAACACTAAACAAGGATTTGGAAAGGACTAAACGCGTTGAGCTGTTTTTTGTGAAGTAAATCAATCAATTAGCCTACCGTAGTCCACAGCTGGACATAGGCCTCTCCCAATGTTGGGAGACTTTGGCCTACTGCTTCCACCCTGGCCAGACCGGTTGACGAGCCTATTGTCTTGGACTGTATGACTGTCAGATGGAGAACAGCCCTATCCCTTAGTCGCCTTTACGACACCCACGGGAAGAGCTGGGGTGGTCCTACTCTACTCCACCGGGTACCAACACGGTGTAATTGACGCTGACTGTACCTAATCTATAAAAAGGGGTGACCGAACTTAAATAGGTATACCCATTCTGTTATCACTTTAATAATAGAAAATAAACAGTATTATTAACGAAAACCTTTGATATTGACATTTCCGTGAAATATAATTATCGCTTTGGTCGAAGGTCAGTCTGTTTGTCTAATCTAAATATTAGTTAAAATAGTAGGTAGGTACTAGCTGTGTATACAAATATAAAATTTAACTTTAGTCATGTCTGTATATTGGAGCTATTAAAATTACATGGCACTCCGGGAATGCTAACAGAAGTCTGTACAAAAAGTAGTATTTTTAAAGAATATTAAAACCGAAATCCATACTAATATTATAAATGCGAAAGTAACTCGGTCTGTCTGTCTGTCTATCTGTATGTTACGCTCTCACGCCTAAACCACTGAACCGATTTTGATGTTTGGTATAGGAATAGGTTAGACCTAGAGAAAGGACAAAGGCTATGTTTGGTCGCGATAACCGACATCCACGCGGGTGGAGCCGTGGGCAAAAGCTACTTACTAATATTCCCTCTAACTCCTCCATCTAAGCTAAATTGCTTGTGTTGGGAGTGGGTTAACGTCGGTAGTGTAATGGCCAGGATTCGAACCCGGACCTCTCGATTGTAAGGCCGACTCTTTAACCACTAAGCTACCGACGCTTCAATATTTTAATTTGAAACAATACAAGTATCACCACCTCATGTCATCCTTAGTGTTTCGTAAGACTCGTAAGAGACGACTAACGGAAACATACGCAGACGATATCACTGCGAGAGAAGGAACACTCGAAATAAAACCCTGTACCAACCCGTCTGGCCAGCGTGGAAACGGTAGGCCAAAGTCTCCCAACATTGGGAGAGGCCTATGTCCAGCAGTGGACTGTGATACGCTAATTGATTGATTTACTTTACAAAAAACAGCTCAACGCGCTAGATCCTTTTGCAAATCCTTGCTGACATGTTCACGATGAACGCAAAAACTGCTGAACGGATTTTGATGTCCTTTCTTTTAACCCCCAACGCAAAAACGACGGGTATGTGTCGTGGAACCTTAGCTGGTAAAGTACTCCGTCGTGTTATCGGAACGATTCAAGGTCCCCCGATATGGCAACGGTGGAATCAAAATATTTCTAGGTATATAATCAAAAGTTAAAGGCCAATTTATTTGCAACTTTTTGGAGGAGTTTTTTGAGATGGGGGTTTCTTAAATATTTTTTAAAATTAGATAGAAGTATTGGTTAAAATCTGTCGTATGTTTGATCGCAATCGGTTAAGTAAAATCGGAAATATTACGAAAAGTTGGGATTATCTTTTTTCGGGCGGAATATCCCTTCGAATGTCCCCCGGCGCGCCCGCCTAGTATCGGTAGTCCGATGATCGAACTACTTAATGAAGTCTGATGATGTAGGTAGATGATTATAAACCATCGGACTACTGAGTCTTTTAGTCCGATTCGACATTCCGAAATAAGAAATTGATGCAGTACTTAGTACCTATTAACATTTGTTTTGCAAAAATTATTATTTTTCCCATATAAAGCAATTTTATACAAAGAAATTGGTACTCCTGTTTTTCTGTAGTTCGATCACCGGACTATTTAATCAGACTACCCAGTGTGCGCCAGCCTACTATCGGCTGGCGCACACTGGGGCATTTTGAACCGACTAAAACCGCAATCGTTTCGAGTCTTCAGAGGCAGGGGTGTAAATGTTTATAGTTCATGCCTATAAGTTCATGCTAAATTGAGAATAAAGTTGTCCTTATACTCAGGGGTCATAAACATTGCGCGACTGCAGCGCCACGTGGCACCTTAACAAGTTACAATACCCACCCAACATCCACGCAGACGAAGCCACGGGTCTCAACTAGTAGTAAATATTTGCTAAACGGCACAAGCAGTGTAGACATAACAAAATTGGAGATAATACTGTGAGGTATTTGACATATAAGTGCGAAAGTTATATAATTGGGTACTTTTAGTGTTGTTATGGCAAATATTAGATAATATCTAGTTTTAGTTTAGTACCTTCGACCTACTACACATCCAACAAAGGTAGATCTTCTAAATATATATATAACTCAAAGGTGACTGACTGACTGACATAGTGATCTATCAACGCACAGCCCAAACCACTGGACGGACCGGGCTGAAATTTGGCGTACAGGTAGACGAGGAGGGCTAGACCGTAAGGGATGGCCCTGGGTCAGCCGGGGTGCGAGGGATATGTCGATGACAACCTCAACTCCGGCCTAGCACCACGACCCACAGTCGGCGTGCGGTTTTAGTCGGTTCGAGTCCGACATAACCTCCCCTTCTGGCTCCGGCAGGGGGGTATCCGAGGGGATTTCCGCACGGAAAAAAAAGGCGTACAGGTAGATGTTATGACGTAGGCATCCGTTAAGAAAGGATTTTTGGAAATTCTGCTACTAAAGGGGTAAAATAAGGGATGGAAGTTTGTATGAAAGTCCGTCATTTTCAGAGTTAGATGCACTAAATTTCATAAAACCTTTAAGAAATAAATGAACACGTATATCAGCGTTTTTCTAAATTTTACTACTGAGAGGGTAAAATAGGTGATAAAGATTTGTATGGAAAGTTCGTCATTTTCAAAGTTAGAAGCATGAAACTTCGTACACCTACGTCTTTTGAGAAATGTTTTGTCGCGATAACCAACATCCACGCGGGCGAAGCCGCGAGCAAAAGCTAGTCTGGCCATAAGGCGATTGGCACACTGCAACGCTCGACGCGGCGCACAGTGGTCCGGATTTGAAAAATGAGTGACTTAGAGATCAACTTTCTCTTTTCGAATTTTTCTTTATGGCAATGGATAGATCTTATTAACCCTAATAACAATTGTTCTAGGTAATTTTCTTAATGCTTATGGTTTGGGTAAAAAAAAATATTTTCAGTTTTCTTTGTATGGAACTGGTCATAATGAGTTCAATTGCTCCCAAGTCTTTAGCGATCCGGCTTTCAAACCTTTTTTTTCTTATTCCTTGTCCTATTTGCTATGTTGTAACACTATTAACATGTACCTAAACTTGCAATTCTGCCAGATAAAGGGATCGAAAAAAGTGAAAAATATTGAATTTTCCTATGCTAAGTTTTTAATTTTTTTACGTTCCTGTGGCCTATATTTGGTTTATGGGGCCCCACTAAGATTTTTAAGACCAAGCTTATTTCACCTGCTAGGCTGTACACAATGTACACATGCTGATTGATAGACTAAATACTGCCAAACATTGTAAAGTTTTACATAGAATTTTTACATACGTTCAAGTATAAAATAGTAAGATTACGAAAATTAGCTATAACATATATATCAAAATTGATGCAACCCTGGTATATTTTTACAAAAAAATACTTCATTTACGCATTATTATTCCTATTTGATGTCATTCTTTAATTATTGTCATAATCGCTTCAACCCTAAACAGAATCTTGATATAACCAATATAACTAATTAAGTCATTGCTACTTTTCACAATATCCAATATGTTTACCTAAGCCTCACCGGTTTCACTTTATAGGATTTAAAATTCGTTATGTTAATATCTGAACATTAGAACTTTAAAACAATAATACTACATAGGTATGTGGGTAGATCAAAATAATGAGCAATACCAGTTCAATATTTTACCCCAAAAGTTTGGGAGAAATAACATTTAGATTTTTTATAGGGTCAAATACATATCAGATTAAATCACAAAAAGGTGAAAATGTCAAATTAAGATTTAGCGAATACATTAAAATTATTAGGTGCGTCAAAATAGCTTTACTTAGCTTGGTCAAGCTGAACAACGGTGTTCAGCATGATAAATGACATAATTAACTAAATAAAATACATGAAGTTACGTGGATGGTGCTAGCTAGGGTGTAAATTTAGACAAATAGTTAAATCTTACTCTCCCATAAAGTCTGGGGTAAAATTTAGAACTAGTATTATGCAAAATGTTGATCTACCGACATCCTACAATATAAATATTATAATGCTCAAGATTCGCAACTGGCTCATAAGAAGACAGTGTTTTTAAATTTACTATTTGTGTTCGTTTATTGGCACTGCTTCTTACTTAGTGATCTTTTATTAATTATGGAGAGTTTAGTTAATAATTTGGATTTATTTGTCATCTTATGACATGAGTTGAAATAGTTTACGTACAGTAAAAAGGTTTTTTAGAAGTTTACCTACAACAACTTAAAAATATTGAAGATAATATTGTTTTCTGAAAATTTTGCCAGAGGTTTTGCTCAAATATATGTACTAAATGGGAATTCGAGTCGCACTTTAGCCCCATTTATCAGTGGTAGTAAGTGGTTAGAATTCAATAAGTTGGCCTAAAGTATTAATTTGGCTATCAGTGAATCCTGAATTAGAAGATGAAATTGATAATGTTGAAAATCTGCCACCATCAATACCAGAAGCTGAAAAGGTTTTGAAGAAGAAGGATTAAGACAGAAACGAAGACGTTTAGAGCGATTAAATAAATGGTTGTCGCCAGAAGAACAAAAATTAGTTAAAATAAACACCTTGAAATCTACTGGAAATGAAGATATTGGAAAAATAATGGATCATTTGCTCAGTTACCCAGAAGATTAAGAAAAAGTCAAAGATTGTTTAAGAGAGAGTAAAGGAAAAGGTCGTACATATTTACCCGAGAAAGCGCTGGCTTTAGCAGTTTCACTAAAGTTATCTAAGTGGTAATATATGAACCTCAGAAAATCTGCCCGCGAAGATGGCTCTGATTTGTATACCTCTTATCATAAACTATTGGAAGCAAAATTAAGGTTTTATTATCCAGGTTTAATTATCCAGAGTAGGAAGATGGAGTATATATATAGTATAATAACCGAAGATGGAGTTTCTTTTAAACTGCAAGCTTTACTTAATTTGACGATATCTAGACTTTTGGAAACGATTAATTTTGATTTGGACTTTTTTTGCGATTACGTTCTGACCTAATTAACTTAATTGGATTCTGACATATTTATCTATTTTATAAATTTTGACATCATTTTAATATTTTGTATGCCTCAAGCAGATCATAGCTTAGACTAATATAACGTAGCTATATTCTATTACCGTATAGGTATTAGAATATAGCTACGTTATATTAGTCTTCACGAAATAAATGAATTTGAATTGAATTAGATAAGTTATTCATAATAATAAGGTATGGATAGAATTCTACGTAGAATTTTATAATGTTTGGCAGTATCTAGTCTATCAATCTGCAGGTGTACATTATGTACAGCCTAACAGGTGAAGTAAGCTTGGTCTTAAAAATCTTAGAGGGGCCCCATAAAACAAATATAGGCCACAGGAACGTAAAAAAATTAAAAACTTAGCATAGTAAAATTCTATATTTTTCACTTTTTTCGATCCCTTTATCTGGCAGAATTGCAAGTTTAGGTACATGTTAATAGTGTTACATTATAGCAAATAGGACAAGGAATAAGAAAAAAAAGGTTTGAAAGCCGGATCGCTAAAGACTTGGGAGAAATGGAACTGATTATAACCCGTTCCATACAAAGAAAACTGAAAATATTTTTTTTTACCCAAACCATAAGCATTAAGAAAATTACCTAGAACAATTGTTATTAGGGTTAATAAGATCTATCCATTGCCATAAAGAAAAATTCGAAAAGAGAAAGTTGATCCCTAAGTCACTCATTTTTCAAATCCGGACCACTGTGCGGCGTCGTTCGTCGACGCGCGTGGACGCGAGAGAGCTAGTATAGTCCGAGAGATATTAGAATTTTTTTGGTAGGTAGGTGGCGGAAGTAATCTAAAATTTTGAGAAAGTAAAGTAACGCCATCCGACCATTAGCTCGATAGCCCAGACTATATTAAGAACGCTAGAGATGAAAAGAAAATGATTAGAAGTGCAAGCTATTTTCGACTTATTGACATGACATAGTAACAATTTTTTTTTCTTATATTCGTGATCAGCGTCATTTATTAACGCGAAAAGAGACGTAACTAAGAAAATGCCATTTAGGTTGAAAGTCGCTTGCAGTCTCTGCGTGTTCCGTTATCGAGCCAAAACAGTGGTGTCGGCTTCAATACCCGATATTGGGCATCGATATTTGACTTCCTCCGATCTCGGATATCGGATATTGGATATCGGACGTCAGTTGATGTGAAAGCGCTTTAAATTTGCCGTTAAATAGTCATGTTGCATTGCAATAATATTAATTTAAAATTCGTCTCAATTACCTACACAGAAATTTCTAACAGCTCTCGGACTAAAAAAATGATGGCAGATTTCAGTGTGCCATACCTCGCGTTTTCTGCTTGTACGCGCGTATTCTGCGGCAACGCGCGTGATTGCGTTGTCAGTGTGTGGGACCCCGCGTTTTTCTATACAAAATGAGCTCCGTAGAGGCGACGAGCGCGACGCCGCGTCGACGCAACAACGCTCGACGCCGCGTCGCGCGTCGTAGTGTGCCAATCGCCTTAATCTTCATCAGACTTCATCAGAGCTGAATCTGGCCGTCTAGTCCCTTCCTCTTAATCCGCTGGATTATGATTTATGGTCAGTTTTAGAGAGTATGGCTTGCTCTAAGCGCCATGATAATTTGGAATCCCTAAAACAATCCATACGATTGGCAGTGAACAATTTTATTGTCCCATAGAAAAAGTGCGTGCTTCTATTAATAACTGGCCCCAACGTTTAAAGAACTGAATTGCAGCCAACGTAAAAACGAATAAATAGAAGGGAAATTTGAATTACATCGGGCGTGTCTCGGTAGCCGAATTGGTCAAGGCATACCCCCTGAAAGGGAAAGACTGCGGCTTCGAGTCCCGCCCGAGAAGATTTATTTTTCCTTACCTATGTATTCGAAACAATCTGTCTGTAAAATCTCTTCAAAATCAGCCCAACCATTTCAGATCAGAATGTAGGTAAAGACACAGTACAGACAAATAGAAAGTGAAATAAGTACTACATTAGTAATGTTTGTATCAGTTTATTAATGATTATATTGATGATGATATTATCTTATCTAAACTAAGTCAGAAGGTCAGAGGTGGGCAAGTCAATCAATGTCTGACGTCACTGGTATGACGCGTCAGTCATGCGCAAGTATAATGACCGTTGACCACACTACCATAAAAGTATACATACATAAATGTCGGGTGTCCCCTTAGCTAACCTAACGGTAATTTCATTAAAAAAAAACACCATTAAAAAAAAAAACACGCGCTTGGCGCTAGTTGTACTTTTTTTGTAGCGATGTTCTTTTTTTGAAATTACCGTTTCATTAAGCTTTACTAACGCAATGGAGAGTAAATAATGCAAAATAAAAAAGAAAATATTTTGTTTTCCAAATCGATTTTATTTTTATGCCAATGTGTTATGTAGCTGGATACTACTAGGGGTTTTTCGGCTTCGGAAGCTTTCCCCTTACACTCGGTATAATCACGCTTGTAAACCCTCGAAGTGGTATACAGAGGTGTATTACTTAACACCCAAGTGTCACCAACTATGGTTTTCAGTCCCACGTAATAAGGGGCGAGCCTATTACCGTCTAGCGGGCCCTTTGTCTTGGGCTGTATGTTTACTGTCGGATGGAGAACAGCCCTATCCCTTAGTCCCCTTTTACGACCCCCACAGGAAGAGCTGCGGTGGTCCTATTCTATTCCACCGGGAACCAACATGGTTTAAAGTATCCGTACTAATATTATAAATGCGAAAGTAACTCTGTCTGTCTGTCTTTATGTTACGTTTTCACGCCTAAACCAATGAACCGATTTTGATGAAATTTGGTATAGGGGTAGATTGGACCTTGAGAAAGGACATAGGCTATGTTTGGTCGCGATAACCGACATGCACGCGGGCGGAGCCGCGGGCAAAAGCTAGTATTATTATAAATGCGAAAGTAACTCTGTCTGTCAGTCTGTCTGTCTGTATGTTACGCTTTCACGCCTAAACCACTGAACCGATCTTGATGCAATTTGGTATAGGGGTAGATTAGACCATGAGAAAGGACATAGGCTAAGTTTATTCGCGAAAAAGGGGGGTTAAAGGGGAAAATAGGGGTTGAAAGTTTGTCATTTTTGAAGATAGCGTGATGAAATTTGGTATAGAGGTGAGCTCCAAGCTTGATTACGGATATAGGCTACTTTTTATCGCGAAAAAAGGGTAAGGGTCCCCCCCTAGGGTATGAAAGTTCGTCATTTTTGAAGTAGTCCTAATCCTAATGAAATTTGGTACAGAGATGGATACTTCGTTAGGTTAGAGATATAATCTTATTCATCTTACAAATTAGTCCCGAGCAATAAATAGTAGGATGTATAGTTATCAACAAAAATATTTTTTTTTTCATATAAATTAAGGCGACGAATCACGCTGGCTCCGGCTGAAATTTGGTAAAAACAGTTTATCCAGTAGGTAGTAGACATAGAAGTCATTGCCCCACGATATTCAATAAAAACAAAACAAATATTTAATTTTGTTTTCACCCCATTTTCTAATCTCATACTAATTATCAATATTATTTTTACGTTTTAATTAGGTTAGTATGCTTATGATAGTAGAGGAAGCTCGTAAAGTGTGTGGATGGATGTCTCTTTTTTTATACCACTTAGGTGGCAGACTAGCACATGTCCCAGCTGATGGAAAGTGGTTACCGCGGCCTATGGACGTATGCAACACCAGGGGCGTTACACTCGCGCTGCCTACCCTGAAGAAACCTTCTAATGCCCTTCTTGAAGAACCTCATATTGTAGTCGCTTGGGAAAACCACGGCAGGGAGTTCATTCCACAGCTTCAGCGTGCGTGGGATGAAGTGGGATGAAATGGACCTAACGACTGTCATAGACGTTCGTATGGCAACCGGGACCGACGGCTTAACGTGCTCTCAGAGGCGCGACCAGACAAATGCAAATAAATTATAAATAGCTATTTGTATTGGTCTGGTTATTTGTGGTGCTATTTATTTGTGGTGGTATTCATACATACATATATAAGCACGCTTTTATTCCTGAAGGGCTAAGCAAAAGTAATTAATACACACATTCCACCAATCATTATATTCGGTCTCACGTAATAGGGGGTGAGCTTATTAACGTATTCCGGGCACTATTGCTGACTCGAGACAATATCTTGCTGTATATATCTGTCTGATATCTCTGCTGATATCTGGGCTGTATATATCTGTCTGATATTAAACAGCCGTATCTCTTAGTCGCATTGTACACCATATATGCATATAAATATTTGCACTGAGCGGGCATACAATCCGCGCCCCTTGCGTAGTATTCGCGTTCACAACCGCCACACCTGCCACTGAGTCTGTCATGGCCGTACTTATAAACTTTGTTACCTTCACTTGTGGCGATACCACATGTATCCAGCGCCATCTAGCGACAACAAGCCGAACTACTACGTCACTACGAACCCTGCATCGCGCAAGTGAAGCTCTCGCGCTGGTACAATATTTATTTATTTATTTATTTATTTATTTATTTATTTATTTATTTATTTATTTATTTATTTATTTATTTATTTATTTATTTATTTATTTATTTATTCAGGAAACATACAGTCATGTACTTATATAGCAGAGAACATATTAATAAATATAAATTACATAATAAATCAGCGACACTGCCGCACAAATGTTACAAGGAAGAAAAGAAAGGAAAAGATTATTTTACTCCATGTCCGTGAGGAACATAGCTCTTAGTGCTTTTTTATATACAAACAAACTGCTGTTGAACATGTCCAAGCTACTGCATTTAACATTATAATATTGAACACTACGTCTGAAAAAGTTGTTACTGGTATACACAGTGTTCACGGTCGCCAAATAATAGTACATTCAACCGAGTCATATTTTATTTAAATCTTCAACACACAGTTTTATACAAAGGAACAGAGAATAATTGGTGTAACCGGGAGCCGGGCCTGGGTATCCTGAATGATATCTTTTCTAAAATGTGAGGAGAATCAACTAGGTTATATATACAACATCCCAACGACAATGGTTGGTTGGCGGCCCGCCAGGCGTGGTCACCTTGCCTGGTCGGAGGATCCTCCCATGGGTGTTGGAGTAACATCACACCTTCACACACTCATCTCAGAGCTTCCCCTAACTTATCGATTTAGGACATACTTATTTCATCAGTCCTTCCTTAAAATATCACTAATTTCGTCGATATGTCGCAGCCACCTAACTTAACCAGCATTTCAATGAACTGCCTTGGCTCTTTTTTAAATGGTGTCTTTCCATTAACAGACTGAATGATTTTCAGCGTTTGATTAAACGGCTAGGCAAATGGCTCAGCTCCCGCATTAGCCTTCGTGATTTTTTTATAACTATTTAGAAATAAGTCTTTATTTCGGACATACCTCACAACTTTTTTTTATAAAAGTTCGGAATTTGACGCGATGGGGACAGTCAAAGTTTAAATCGTACCAGCGCTAGATTTCTCATTTAATTACACTTTTTTTCTACAAAGGCACTCTCCTCTATATGTTTTTGGAACACTTACTTTCTTTCGTGACCACGGGTGCTGCAACGCCTGCAACGCACCCGAAACATCCGCAAGAGTACCTACCTAAGTTTCCCCGTAAATTATTATATATATTTATAAAAACTATAAATTTACACCGCGTTAGTTTAAAAATAATATCTCACAGTAACTTTTTACAATATAATCAATTTTATCAATACATGTTCTCGGAGGTTGGCCCCCGACCGACTTGCCTACATACTTTTTCCTCTTTCACTCGATTTGTCATTTCGTTATATTTGGCAGCTCGTATTTTTTCGATGCTCATCAATACATCCTGCTTTCGTATATCCACATTTTTCTTTTGAAAACACGCTTATAAGACATAGGCAACTATACCTACGTATGTACTTACTTACTCGCCCCCCTATTACCTACGTGGGACCGTAAATCATGACGAAATGTGGGTACCTACCTACACCTCTACTCAAGTACCACTATGCGGGGTAATGGACGCAAAAATTACACAACCTATTTTGATTTGCTTTTTTACAAGTGTTGAATGTTGATCAGACTTAAAATCATATGTTTATTTGTGAGCTATCGGTTGAGTAAAATCGGAGATTATAATATATACCCTGCTGACTAGTAAGGGGTATTCGCACAAAAAAGGGACAAGTAATTTAAATATGCTTTTTTTGTTAATACGGTATCAGATGGATCTTTGAATTATAATTTAAGGTTAGATTTCAGGGATATCCTTTCATTTAATTTACGATGTTTGTTAGACAGATTTGATCCTTATGATTACCACTATCGATTGAAGTCATAAAAATACAGGATATAATTTTTTCGGCGTTTAGTCGGTTCGATTACCGGGTGTCTTTCTTTTTTCGCACGGAAATCCCCTCGGATACCTGCCCCGCCAGAGACGGAAGGGGAGGTTATGTCGAACTCGAACCGACTAAAACTGTACGCCGACTGAGGGTTGTACTTAGTGCTAAGCCGGAGGTGAGGTTGTCTTCGACATATCCCTCGCAACCTGACTGACCCAAGGCCATCCCTTACGGTCTGGCCTGCCCCGGGAGGGGGGGGACGCCGGTGTCCCCGATTAGCCCTCGGAATGGGGAGACGCACATACGCGCGCCGCCGACCGCGTGTGTCAAGCGAGTTTTCGAATATCTTTGAATGTCATTTTTTCTTTTCAAAAATGAAGGAATGTATCCTTAGAAATATTTCTACTGAGCGAGGATCGAACCCGCGCGCCTCCTGCGTTATTTTTATTCACTACCGCTACGCCATGGAGGATGTCTGTCTGTGTACCAAATGTCAGGACAATCAGACAACAGGAAGGGGAAATACCAAGATATATTATGATATTATGATCTTTTTGTTTACTTTGCTATTACTTTTTAAACCACTTTATGACTCAATGCACGGTAAACCGCATACAACAGTTGTAACGTGTTATTTTATATATTTTGTGGTATTCTGACACTTGTGGCTTGCATTGGGTTGCACGGTGCATTTAGAACGGACATTTCGTGTGGTCGTCCTTGATGCAATCTAGGGCCCGACTTTATGACTACCTATGTTAAATGTTATATCATTATTACAATAAGTATTTAATCTTGTAGGCTTGATCTATATGCAAGTTGGGTATTATCCTGTAGTTAAAATAAAATTAACCGAGCTTATTAAATTAAGTATCTGCGGTAGCCTAGTGGTATGGGTAATGGATTGCTGAGACGAGGTCTCGGGTTCGATCCCAGGTTTACCATGGCGCACACCAATGACTTTTCGATGCTTTTCGAAGTTATGTATGTATTTATCGCAGGTTTATAAGTGCCCGGTTAATGGCAATAGGCTCGCCACCTATTACATTGGGACCTAAACATAAACTGGCGAAATGTGGGTGCTAGCACCTCTGCCTACCCCTTCGGGGAGTACAGGCGTGAGATTATGTTATGTTATTAAATTAAGAATGGTTAAAGAGCGGCAAAAATTGCATCAGTTCATAATTTATAGTTTTTATTGGGTTAGTATATACCCTCTAAATTAAAATTTGTTAGGGATTGCTATGTTGGTCTCCGGTGGACAGCCGATGGAGTACGGCGACTGAGGGATAGGTCTGTTCTCCTGGTTCTCCATCCCACAGTAAGCATACAGCTTAAGACAAATTGCCCACTTGTTGGCTATAGGCTGGGCCCTGTTACGTGAGACTAAAAAATCATATTGGTGAAAAGTGGGTGTTGATACGACTCTACCTGCGGGGCTTTACGAGAATAAGTGTACGTACATACATACATACATACATATAATCACGCCTTTAACCTCGGAGGGTTAGATAGAGGTGAAAACCCACATTTCACCAATCATTGTATTCGGTCCCACGTAATAGGGGGTAAGCCTATTGCCGTATTCCGGGCACTATTGTTGACTCCTACCTCCTCCTAGCCTATATCTGAGGCTGAGTCTGGGCTGTATATATCTGTCTGATGTTAAACAGCCCTATCCCTTAGTCGTCTTGTACGACACCGCATGGGAAGAGATGGGGTGGACCAAATTCTACTCTACCGAGGACCAAGTGGCTACCATTTAGAGGGTATTCTCTCGTTTTCCATAAATTCATTTGCACTAATATTGTTTGCCATAATCATCCCCGATCATGTATATTATGGTGAATACAATTTATGGAAAATGCCATTATTGAAAACGAAAATTATAGCAAATACATTTATGGATTTAAACTACTTAAGACACTTGATCGATTATGACCAATGGAATTAGTGAAAGTCATTTTATGTCATTTCACGATTATGGCAACTGAAGCGTTATCTACTATATAAAAATAAGTCGGGTTTTCCTTCCTGACGCTATAACTCCAGAACGCACGAACCGATTTGCCTAATTTTGGTCTTGAATTATTCGTGGAAGTCCAGGGAAGGTTTGTACGTTGAGAAAAATTCGAATAATTGCCGGGAACCGACATCCACGCGAGCGGAGCCGCGGGCAAAAGCTAGTTTCTAATGAAATTATGGCAAATACCAGTATGGCATATGAAATTATGGTATTTTAAATTATGGCAAACATTAGTAAACCCATTTAAAGATATGAGCTTGCACTTTAGAGCCCGGGATTCGCTCTTCTAAAGTCCTATTCATCCATTAATTTATTGGTTTAATACCGGCAGCTTCGCCTGCGAGGAATTCCGTTCCTTACTTTTTTACTAAAACCATTCCGTGGAAAAAGAAGCGCTTAAACCCACGACCTTTCCCTAACAGGGGGAATGCTCTTCCACTTGAACGCTTTTTTTTCTCAATGTATTTCGAACTTAAAAAGTTAGCTAATGTCATAAAAATTTCATTCAACCATTCCGTGGAACTTCAGGAACACATATGCAAATAAAAAATTGCCGAATCAAGCCGTTCTGTAGATTTTGCTCTTCAATCAACCAACTAGCCCATCGTAGTCCACTGCTGGACATAGGCCTCTCCCAATGTTAGGAGGCTCTGGCCTACTGTGTCCACGCTGGCCAGACGGGTTGGTACAGGGTTTTATTTCGAGTGTTCCTTCTCTCGCAGTGATATCGTCTGCGTATGTTTCCGTTAGTCGCCTCTTACGACACCCTTCAAATGAGATTAGATGGCTTATATTATTTTTCAGTCACCACGCGAATATAATATGCTTTGCGCTTAGCAATATTCATTTTTAGGGTTCCATACCTCCAGTGGAAAATACGTTACTGAAAATGCCAGCTGAGTTTCTTGCCGGAGTCTTCTCAGGTCTGGGCCGCGTTTCGAACCGGTCGGTAGTCCATTTTGGTAAACTAGTACTTAATAATTGAATGATTTTTTACAGCACTAAGTATGCTAACTATACAAATCGAATACATAGGGAAAAAGAAGAATCAGCTCGGGCGGGACTCGAACCCGCAGTCTTTCCCTTACAGGGGGAATGCCTTGACCAATTCGGCTACCGAGACACGCCCGATGTGATTCAAATTTCCCATCTTATACGTCTTCGTAAGAAAATCGGTAGATGACTCCACCGTCGCCTTAAAGACGTATAAGATGGGAAATTTGAATCACATCGAGCGTGTCTCGGTATTCGAATTGATCAAGGCATTCCCCCTGTAAGGGAAAGACTGCGGGTTCGAGTCCCGCCCGAGATGATTCCTCTTTTTTCTTATGTATTCGATTAGTATATAATATTTACTTTATGTTAACGTTTTGTAAGTTCCTATTTAATGGTCTATGCAGAATAAACGATTTTTGAATTTTGAACCCATAGGATCACTTCGTAGTCCGTCTGTCTATCTATCTGTCAAGACCTTTTATCTCAGGAATGCGTGGAGGAGGTATCAAGTTGAAATTCTTACTACATACTCAGGGTCTATAACATCTTGAAGCCGTTTGAATGAATTTTACAGCATTAGGTATGCTAACTATACAAATCCCCGTATATACAAAGTCCCAAAAAAGCTTTATTTTTCCTTATGTATTCGATCTTGAAGCCGTGCAAAAATCAAATTTTAAGTCAACGCAATAAATAGTAGATTGTACACCAAGGGGATAAAGCACTGTATTATGTCACGAGCGCGATATTGAATCCTGAGCGTAACGAAGGACTCCAGATTTAACTCCCGAGCGTAGCGAGGGGGTTTTGAGTTGATTCCCGAGCGAAGTGAGGGAATTAAAATGGAGTCCTGAGAGCAGTGAAGGATTTAAGCGCGCCCAAGGCAAAATCAGTTTTATCCCTGAGGAGTATACTCTACTTTTCTCACCTTTTGCGAGACAATAAAAACCAGGGCTACTAGAAAAAGTATTTTAAATCTTCTTTTGCAGTTTTGTCTGATACTGATTGCACCGTATTGAAATACTTGCGGCTTTTGTTTTAAGTATTGATTTTTTTTCGTTCGGCTTGCCGTGGCGTGGCCAGCTAGATTTTCGAATAAGTTCGATTTTCAAATAAATGAGGCGCGGTGCGCGCCGCCGTCCACCTCCTCGCCGTCGGCCACCAGCAGCTGCAGCAGCCGCGCGCCACGCGATTTTGACGAAATTAGACTTTAAATACAAAACAATAAGAACTAAGAGAAGTGAGTGGTAGTGCACGCGACTGCTACGCAGGGGGTGCGGGTTCGATTCCCGCTCAGTGCAAATATTTGTATGCATGAATATGGCTATTTGCATTGGTCTGGGTGTTTCTATGTATATTATGTATGTATTTACAAAAAATAGTATCTAAGTATGTTTATCCGCATTCTAGATTCCATAACACAAGCTAGTTAAGCTATGCTTACCATGGGTCTAGAAAGCGTTGTGTGGAATGTTAAAAAAAAAAAAAAAAAAAAAAAAAAAAGAATCACATTACTGCCCGGCGGGTTATAATGAAATTCAGTACAACATTACACCCCGGCAAAAGACAAGGGCTATAATGATTTACTTTGAGTAAGGTTTGCATGATATATAATGAGGCATTGTCGAGCAGGTGGTGTGAAAAATATATTAAATAAATAAATATTCCACAACATTCTACACAACGCTATCTAGACCCAGCTTTTATAGCTTGTGCTATGGAATCTAGAATACGGATAAACATACTTATATACTTTTTATTTTTTGTAAATACATACATAATATACATAGAAACACCCAGACCAATGCAAATAGCCATAGTCATGAATACAAATATTTGCACTGAGCGGGGATCGAACCCGCGCTTCCTGCGTGGCAGTCGCGTGCACTGCCGCCACGCCACAGAGGCTGTCATATTGTGGTTTATGTACTTATGTTACGAAGTCAGTTTCGCTGTTGGCTTCTAAATAGTTAAAGAATTATTTCGCACTTGGTGAATTTATGGTCAGTCGCACGAACGAATACAGATCATTAGGTTTAAGACAATTTCCGGACGGAGCACTTATTCATGATCAACGCATTATAATTTTGCGCACTAAACGTAGGTAGGTTACTGATCTTTAGCGACATTTGTACGTACTTAATAGAGTCTTGAGTAGATTATACGTGCGAAAATGTACTGGATTCGAATAACAATGAGCCCGCAAGTCTATAGATAATAATAATAATATTCATTTATTTGAAGTGACCAGGACTCAGTGTGTTAGTAACAATTTTTCTTACTCCTATGTTAGTTTTAATATTCTAATATCTTATCCTAATAACAAATTGACAGTCTGCATGCGAATCACCACCACTAGCCCACCACCTAGGTGGAAAGCTTGCAGCAGCGACCCACATACAAACAGTCAAGTCTGCTCGCTATACAGCTCAGAATACTGTTGGAGCTGGCCCGCACCCGACGCACCAGAGACGCACATCGCTTTCTCATAGTAGCGTAAAAGCAATCTACACGAGCCTCGGCAAACATCCCTGACGCGCTACAGTAACGGGACAGCCCCATCAGCACTCTGAACGCGTTATTATATTGAATACGAAGGACACTGTACGATTTCTGCGAATAATCTGCCCACAGACTGCACGTGTAAAAAGAAGTGCAATATGCACGAAATAAGGTTTTTTTGACACCTTCTGAGCAACGTGCAAATCTACGAGCTATCATATTCGCCCTAATCGACAGCGCCCTCCGCTCCCTTTCAATATCTTCATTGTCCTTCATGTCAGCGGCCAAGAGATGTCCAAGGTACTTAAATTTATAAACTTTAGTTAGCAGTGTTCCATTTAACCTCACCGGAGGTATGGTTTCTGGACATCTCGTACCGCCGCCGCCACCAAAGACCATGACATTACTCTTAGCCACGTTATAGACCAAACCATGAAGCCTGGCATAGTCTTCACAGATAGCCACTAGCTTTCTAAGACCACAGACCACAGATAGATAGGTAGGTACAATATAAACTCCTAGAAAATAAGTAATCAGTGGTATAATCGTCCCAAATACAAAATCAAAGTGGGACCAGTTTCCTATTATGAAATTAGAAAAGGTTAATCTGGTCCCTGGTCCCGGTATAAGTATATGACTGGGATGAGACGTCCCCTAAGCTTAAATATTTAGGTACTAGCTTTTGCTTGCGGTTCCACCCCCGTGGATATCGGTTATCGCAACCAAACATAGCCTATGTCCTTTCTCAAGGTCTAATCTACCCTTGTACCAAATTTCATCAAAATCGGTTCAGTGGTTTGGGCGTGAAAGCGTAACATTCAGACAGACAAACAGACAGATAGACAGACAGACAGAGTTATTTTCGCATTTATAATATTAGTATGGATATGGATACCTAACTTACGTATTAACTATAAGTAGGATTAATTTATTATGCAAAACTATCATGATAACTATTGATAACTCTTGCCAAAGATGACCTTATGATCTTTTAATCATTATAATTAAAACATTAATTATGCAATTTTTTACATAACATCATAATTTACATATTCAATATACTTATTTATCAAATGAAATCACATCATGAGAGATTTATCTATAAACATGGCTGTCTCATTATAGCTTTTCATTTTTCACGATATATTCGAATTTTAAACATAGCGTGTTCGAATTTTAAATACTATAAAAAATCGTTCAAAGGGCCCTCATTTTTTTTTAAGAATATTAGAACCGAAGTTACTAATATTCCCTCTAACCCCTCCAACTAAGCTAAATTGCTTGTGCTAGGAGTGAGTTCACGTCGGTAGTGTAATGGCTAGGATGGAACCGGGACCTCTCGATCGTAAGGCCGACCCCTTTAACCACTAAGCTACCGACGCTTAATACATGGGTCATGGAGGGTATGGCATGGCAGAAATAAAAAAAATGCGTTTGTTTTTTTTTTTAATTTGTGTTGACCGGTTGACCCTGGTGTTGTGCACGTCCATAGGCCACAGTAAACACTATACATAAGGCGGGCCGTGTGCTTGTCTGCCACTAAAATGGTGTGTTATGAAAAATCTATGGGTTGAAGGAGGTAATGGTGGGCAGTGTTGCCCTTATAAAAAAACTATCATTGATTTTATTATTTTTATTTGTCGTAATTATTTATTTATGCTGTTTTTTTGTAACATATCTATGTACTGCAGCTATCACTGCATAGTACTTATAAAGCAAAGTCGGTTTCCGCGTCCCTATGCTTATATCTTCAAAACTACAGATACACACGCTACAGATTTTGATGCGGTTTCTTTTAATAGATAGAGTAATTCCAGAGGAAGGTATAGGGTGACTCAGTAAGAGTGCACTTTTTAAAATTGGAATATTTTTTGTTTCATGCAAGTGGCAACTCTAAAATTTTACTATAATACAATAATTTATAATACAATAAAAATATCACAACTCTGTCATAAAATACTTGTTTTTATTTTAAAATTAAAAAGTGCACTCTTATTGAGACACCCTTTTTAAATGTATAATACATGCTTATTATAGTTAGTACAGGGTTCAGCGGGAACGGATCTGACGCCACGCGGGCGGAAAAAAATTGACGGAACTAAGTTCGTCGGGTCAGCTAGAAATAAATACACTTATTTTTTTCGTGTGGTAATCCCCACGGTTACCCCCTGCCGGAGCCGGAAGGGGAGGTTATGTCGGA
Organism: Eilema sororculum; assembly: GCA_914829495.1. Lineage (NCBI taxonomy): Eukaryota > Metazoa > Arthropoda > Insecta > Lepidoptera > Erebidae > Eilema > Eilema sororculum. The sequence goes on from OU618561.1 coordinate 6,062,963, forward strand.
CTCGAACCGATTAAAACCGCACGCTGACTGAGGGTCGTGGTGCTAGGCCGGAGGTGAGGTTGTCATCGACATATCCCTCGCACCCCGGCTGACCCAGGGCCATCCCTTACGGTCTAGCCCTCCTCGGGGAAATAAATATACTTGATTTATCAGTGAACTGCACTGACAGACAACTAACAAGGTACTTCAACATATCTTTATCCAGTCTACAAAATTTATTTGATTTTAATCACATATTGAGATGACGAAGAGATACACATTGCATGACGCAGGTAATAATTATCCCCTAAGTAGACACCTTTCAAGATTATGAGGTAACCGATACCGGACAATGGGTAAATATCAATGATTTTATTGAATACCTACTTCATCATAGTTTACTAATAAGATAAGTATATTTATGGTAAACCTCCTTTCTATGGCAATAATGCATTGAAAATGATGGAAAAATCTATCAATATTAATATTTTTAATGCGAAAGTTACTCTGTCTGTCTTTATGTCTTTGAAATGATTTTGATGAAATTTGCTAAAGGGGTAAGTAGATTAGTCTTGAGAAAGGAGTTTGGGGTCTGCTTTTATTTAATTTACCTACCAAGTTTGTTAGACAGATTTGATCCTTATGATTGCCATTATCTACTGAAGCCACAAAATAAAGGATTTGATATTTTTGGGTTTTAGTAGGTTCGATTACCGGGTGTGTCAAGCGAGTTTTTGAAAATCTTTGAATGCATTTTTTTTTAAATAAAGGAATGATTCCTTTGAGTGAAATTCTCTATCTCCAATATTTCGAGTACTTGCCGTCCGGAGGGCATGAAAATCTTCCTCCCCGTATAATTTAACTGTACAGGATGTTCTTTTAAGATGGTTTCGAACGTGATAGTTACAGCTAGACCTTTTTATACGAAACTATACTTATCTAACTTTTTATTATGAATGCACTCACAGAGTTTGCTAAAATGGTACAGTCAGCAAGAAAATGCCAAAAGTTAAAAACAAATTTAGTGTCATTCAATCCTATGTATGTAATGTCTGTAGGCTTTAGTCGTAAGGTTTGTCATATAGAACCATATGGAGTCATCTAGTCTAGACTACCTGCCCATCCTATCGTCTGACGTACCTACCTAGTTACCTACCTATGGCGTGAGGATTACCTCAACGGAGTCTTCAATGCATGTGTATGTCATGTAGACAGTCCCATGTGTGTTGGAATATTTTAGTCGATCGTCAAGCTAAAGACCTCTTACATAGAAATAGCTGTCAAAATCAAATGAAATGTCAAAAAAATTTTTAATAAAAAAATAACTTTTCTTTATGATACCCTACTAGCTTTTGCCCGAGACTCCGCTCGCGTGGATGTATATATCCACGCAAGCGGAGATGGATATAAGGGTTGGATATAAGGATATAAGGGTTGGATGTGTATAAGGGTTATCACGACCAAACATACCTATCATAGCATGTCCTTTCTCATGGTCTAATCTATCCCTATACCAAATTTAATCAAAATCGTTTTAGTGGTTTAGGCGTGAAAGCGTAACATACAGACAGACAGACAGAGTTACTTTCGCATTTATATTATTCGTATGGATATGGATACAGGCAGTATAATACATAATTAAGTATGTGAACTAAAAATACTAACTGTGCAATATATTTACAAAAATGAAAAAGATATTAAAAATAAAAAAAAAGAGGGAGAGACTGTAACTTTAGGCATCGTAGAATTCCTAATACCCTACTCAAAAAACTTTAGTGTTTTTTTTGACAACCTGCATTTTAGGATCAAAAATCCATCGTATAGTTTCAAATGCTTTATTGTGAGTTGAGTTTTGTTGTCATTTCATGTATGACCCTCGGGAGTTCAATATCTTTCATTTGAGACCCCATTAAATACAAAATTGTTTGTTTCTTACAGCCAGTCTACAAGTAACATAGAAAGGTAGTTTTTTTTCAGTGCGGAAATCCCCTCGGATACTTTCCCCACCCGAGCCGGAGGGAGAGGTTATATCGGATTCTTACCGACTAAAACAGCACACCGTCTGTGGGTCGTCGTGCTAGGCCAGAGGTGAGGTTGTCTTCGACATATCCCTCGCACCTCGGCTGACCCAAGGCCATCCCTTATGGTCTGGCCCTCCTTGGGAGGGGGACAACGGTGTCCTAAGCTAGCCCCCGGAATGGGGGCATAGAAAAGAAGTCATCAGAATTAGTATCCTACTTACTCTGTTCTGTGCAGTACTAGCGTCTGCCAAACTTCAAAGTAATAATATGTTACCTAAACACATTCATCTACGTTACCGGTCATCATCGACCTTTATATCCTCTCGTCCAAAACCGAATGCGTTACGTTACATTGTAAAGTATGGATTATAATTATTATAAGGAGAGGCCACGATGACAGATGAATGGTACTCAGACTCTAAGCTAAGGTTAAACGCATATAGTTTCGCAATTCTCGTTCGAGCGGCCGAGCGGACGGAACGCGCGTGCCCGCGACCGCGAATTTAAAATAAAAAAACGATCTCGTATGATTTTTCGAATTTCGAATTTATCGAACGATTTTTTTTTTCAATTTTAAAATCGGAATGTGTTTAGATAAGACTGTTTAGTTCTGTGTTTATTGTTTTTTTTGTTTTGAGTTGCTTTTCGGAATTAAAGGTTAGTGTGTTTTTTTTATTTTATAGTTAAATAAGATTTTTTACGGAATTTCTTTGTGGATTTATTTTTTAAACAATATTAAGGATCTCGGTATTAAATATGGTCGATTAAGGGTTTTATTTTATTAAAAAAAAAAAAAAAAAAAAAAACATTTTTATAAAAACATAATTATCTTCGTAAAATAGACTACAATTTTTTAAACGTACCTTTAAAACTATAGCTGAAGTGTTTTAATTTTATTAAATAGATCATACACTACGAGACATTACTTTAAATCTAAAATATATTTCTTGCACCATCATTATTATATATTTTTAAATAGTATTAAATAGAAGCACTGTCTATTTTTTAGGTGCATTATTTTATGCATGAAATATATTTCAATTATTTAATTAAATTTCTTACGCCATAGTTATTTCTTAAATATATTATTTGAATGAATAACTAGGTCGGTAATGAATAATATATAAAGGGTGTATTTATGATAATTGTCTGATACTTACTAAAGATATAATATTAGTTGTAAACTGGACAAGTTCAGTGTTTCGTCCTACAGGGGTTCGGCCCTATAGGACGAATCACAGAAATTAAAAATAATTAAAGTATGCTGGTGACTGTGTCAATTAATCTCATGGACCCCTTGTGAAAAAAAAAACCTAACAATATTTAATTTAAAATATTGTGAACCCATTGGCGATCAAAGTAACTATGACCTATTTTGAAAAAAAAAAAAAAAAAAAAAAAAAAAAAAAAAAAAAAAAATTAATTAAGCCGGCATTTTGAAAAAATACGTAGCACTATTAAGTTCAATGACAATGACCGTCAATTATTTTATTGACTGTTGTCTTATAGATTTACTAGCTCGCGTGGATGTCGGTTCCCGCCAATTATTCGATTTTTTCTCGCCGTAAAAACTATCCTTGAACTTCAACGAACATTAAAAAAAAAAGAATTGGCCAAATTGGTCCAGGCGTTGTTGAGTTATGCGGTTACTTTTTATTATTTAGCGATTCATTTTTATATTATAGATTATAAAATACATGCATATACATATACTCAAGCCTTTAAATCCCCGAAGGGGTGGACAGAGGTGTATTAACACCCACATTTCGCCAACTATGATTTTCAGTCCACGGAATAGAAGACGACTCGACGAATTGCCGTCAAGTGGGCACTTAGTCTTGGGCTTTATGTACTGTCGGATGGAGAACAGCCCTATCCCTTAGTCGCCTTCTACGACACCCACGGGAAGAGATGGGGTGGCTCTAGTCTACTCCAACGGGAACTAACCTGACACTGTTTACTGTAATAAATATTAGCCGAATAAAAAAATGATGTAAGTCCACGCAAATGCAGCTACAGGCACAACTAGTATTAAATAAAGCATTTAACTATACATATATTCACAATAAAGCATTTGAATTTGAATTTGAAATTTGAATTACGTATATGGTTTTACTTCTATGTATGTAAAAAATGGCTTAGGTTAGAAGGGTACAGATAAAAACAGGGAATGTTACAGTTTTAATTTTTTTCTACATTCTATTGAAAACAAATCTTTGTCTATAGTAGTTTAGATAAATATAGAATAGAATAGATCCTTATTTGCGAGAACATTGTGATAAGGATGTTACAAATTTTGTGCATTTTGCATTGTGCATTTAACTGTAACTGTAACTATGTACAATATTATCCGTAATGATATTGGTGTGGAATAAAGAATTATCTATCTATCTATCTATCTATGTCTTATGACTAGGTAGGTACATCATGTTCAGCCTAAATTGGGCATGCAATTTTTCATTAATATGTTAAAAAAACACTGGCGTACAAAATTATACGAAGTCAAAATGAAGCTTAGGTATACCACCTAATTAGACTTTAATCTATACTCTTTCAATTCCCAATTCCTAATTAAAAAATAAGTAAACAGATAGCGCCAAAAAGGCATTTTTTTAGGCCGAAGCGAAAAGAACCAGGAATCTCCATGACATACCAATAAAGCATTGTCCAAAGTAAAAGTAGAGATTTGGACGCCGATCTCAATAAAAAAAAATACTTCTAAATTTTCGAATGCGTTTTTCTCAAAATCAGTTCATTTGGACATTCTCTGTTCTTTGCTAGTACTGGTGGAGCGCTGTACTTTCTTAATTATTTCCCACATAATTTAATTGTATTTCAATTTGTAATTTAATAAACCGCTTCTATGTATCGAATAATGTTTGAATATTGGCGCTCATTTGTTGACCACTTAGTGTTGGAGGAGGCCAATGAATGGCGCTGTGAATGGATCTGTTCGAACTATATTTTGAGAACGAAGTTTCTACGCGAGACTCTCAAGCACCACGGCGGATCATCTACCCGCTCGCATTTTTTAATCAGTCACTAAAACGCCCCAGCGCCGAAAGGTGTCTTTGACTCCGCTACCGCACAAAAACGGAAGTTTGATTAATTCAACTCCTCGTTTCTTTCTGTGTAATTCTATAAGTTCCTTTGGCCACATTCTCAAGTCAGTATAAGTGAAGTGTATCGGAAGAAAACGACAAATTCAAGAAAATAACCGACCGGTCGAAATATACCTACCCACCAACACGTGCCAGGAACCACGCCTGTCTGCAGCTGAATCCTCACGAGGTGGAACACAGGTCAGTGCCGATTTTCTTACGTTTTCATTCATAGAAGCGATTACATGAGTATTTCCTTTCTTACAACCAAACGCCAGGTCATATTAGGTTCTTTACGCTTTGTGTGCAAACACACCACATGGTCAGGACTATTTACACGTCCCACCATAATTTATGGTCCTTCGAGCCGGATCGGCCAGTAAATAACATATTCACGTAATTATTGGTGAATAATATTTCTTTCCTATTCATTTAATTAAAAGATTCACGTAATTTTGGTGAATTCTTTCCGCCATCTTAGTTTCATTACTTTCTTTCGCTAACAGATTTACGTAAATTATTTGGTAAATTCTGCATTTAAAACGCTAAATCTACGTAATAATTGGTAGATATTTATAATAGTTGGTGATTTACGTATTAATTGGTAAATAATCATCATTCTATTCGCATACGCGTAACTTTGTAGGTAAGTACCTATCTAGTTACGTAGTTAATACATTCCCGCTCCGCTGTGCTACTTGCGCTATTATATAATAAGCCGTAGTACAATTTTCAATAAAAAAGTAGGTATATCTAAACTGTTTGTGTTGGATTACTATTATATTATAGTAGGTACCTTACAGATAATCTTCTTGTTATATTTCAATAGGTAGGTCTTACCTATCGTTAATTTGTAAACATGTCGTCAGATCTCGAATCGAAGCTTATTCTGTTGAATCAAAAGAAGGAATTATTGTTTGCACGCATTAATCGTTGGTATAAATCGTCGAAATCAGTTGTGTGTTTTGATATAACGACGCGAGCCAATGAAGATTTTCTGGCTGAGACCGAGACCATCGATGACGTTCGCGATAAATTCGAGTCGATTGTGGATCAAATAAATAGCTTAAATTTATCAATAGAACCCCCTGTGGAGCCCGACTATTCTTGCCTTGACTCATTCGATGAATTGTACTCGAGAATAAAACGCATTAGAAATAAATTATCTACGCTCAAGGTCAAGGAGGTCGCATCACACGGGCCGAGTAATTCAAGCGCGTCTGTAGTGAAATTGGAAATGCTTGTTATTCCGAGTTTTGACGGACGCCCTGAAAACTGGAATACATTTTATCAGTCCTTTAAGGCCAATATTCATTCGAACACACAATTGTCTGATTCGCAACGTGTGCAATACCTATTCTCAAAATTAACCAAAGACGCATTAAAGTTCACTGCCGGTATTGTTCCGTCAAGTGAGACCTACAGTATAGTGTGGGACGCCTTGGTCAAGAAATACCAAGATAAACGCTCATTAGGTTCATATTATCTAAATAATATATTAGACTTAAAGAATTGTTCACCTAGTGTGAACTCACTTGATTCATTTATAGGTATATATTCCTCATCTATCGCCGCGCTTAAAGAGTTAGGTATAAATGATTTAACGGACTTCGTGTTTCTACAATGTGCCTTGAGGAAAATGGACACGCTAACCATCCAAGCCTTCGAACTTTCTGTTCGAGGTGTCGAAATACCTACGACGCAACAGCTGATCGACTTTGTACAAGATTATGCTAAGATGATTGAACGGTCAAACCCGCGGTCTTCGTCATATGCGAAGTCGTCCACTGCTGGGACGCCACAGTCTAGTGATAGGCGTGTACAGCGTAATTCTAAGTCGTTTGTTGTCAGTGTGCCGATTAATAATAAGTCCAATGTGCCCGCCGCAGTTGACGCGTCATGTTGTTTATGTGGCGGCCGCGACCACCGACACCTGTATAACTGCGCTCAGTTTAAAAATATGCAAAATCCAAAGGCTAGATATGAGTTTATTAAATCTAAGCGTGGTTGCGTGAATTGTCTAAGCACATTACATAATCTCCCGCGATGTAAAAGTACGTCAGTTTGTTTCTGTCAGAAAAAACATCATAAATTATTGCATTTTGATAATGTTAATAATTCGCACTCGCATGCGACGAGTGCTGTCCCTTTCTCGCCGCCCCAGTGCGACAATATTAGTCCCATTCCTGAGTCACCGCTCGCTTCAAGCACTGTGCATTCGTATGCCTCTAGCCATAAGGGTGATATTCTCTTGGCAACCGCTCAGGTGTATGCTCGCCCTAAAGGTAGCACTGGAAATAAATCTGTAGTCAGATGTCTAATTGATAATGGCTCACAGAATAACTTAATAACATTGTCCTGTTGTCGTTTATTAAATTTACCAATAATACCAATGAGTAATTCTGTTGTCAAAGGTGTTGGCTCCACTTCGCACACGATAATAGGCTATGTGTATTTGGACATTGAATCTCGTATTTATGCAGATCATAAGTATACTATACATGCGTTAGTTATGAATAGCCTTACGGATCAATTGCCCTCGCAATTAATTAAGTGTGATAGCGAGTTAAATCTTCGCGATTTACCGCTTGCTGACTTAAGCTGGAACATTCCAGGAAACATTGATATAGTGTTAGGTGCACAGCTCTTCCCGTATATTTACTTAGGAAATAGAGTCGAGTGTGGCCCCAGTGCCCCTTGTGTACTGTCAACCGCGTTTGGGTATGTACTTATGGGTGATTACCCACGTAAAGTTGTTGTGCCTACAACCGCATCCTTTTCTGCGCTAGCACTAAATGATTTAGTGCAAAAACCATGGGAACTTGAGGAAGTTCCTGTGAAGCGCCTATTGTCTCCAGAAGAAACCGAGTGCGAGAATATTTTCACATCTACTGTGACTCGCGATGACGTATTTCGTTATACGGTTGCGCTGCCGTTCTGCAAGGATCCCTCTGAACTAGGGAACTCGCGCGGCGTCGCTCACCGCCGGTTTTTGTCGCTCGAGCGTAAACTTCGTCAATCACCAACCGTACGCGAAAATTGCAATAAGGTTATTCGGGAGTGTTTGGATAACGGTTGTCTTGGTCTCGTTGATGACTCTAATTTGTCTATGGATGGTTATTATATACCACATCGCGCAGTGGTTCGACATGACGAACCGATGCCGCGTATTGTGTTAGACGCGAGCGCTAAAACCCACACTTGTCTTTCGCTCAATGATATTTTACATATTGGTCCCAATTTACAGGCAGACCTGTTTTTATTATTATTAAATTTTAGGTTATTTCCTATCGCAATGAACGCTGACATAAAACAACATTATTTACGTATTGGCGTACCTGTTGACCATCGTAAATACCTGCGCATCTTATTCAGGTTCAAGGAAACGGATGAAATTCAGACCTATGTGTTTAATCGACAAGCGTTTGGTCTGAAGTCAAGCCCGTATATAGCTATACGTACTGTGCGTCAGCTGGCTACTGACATGAGTCCGCACTTCCCTGACGCCGCGAAAGTGGCAGAGACCTGTCTGTATACTGACGATTTAGTTCATTCCGCACCTGATGAGGACACTGCTGTACACTTAGCTCGCAACTTGATAAAACTGTTCAAGGCTGGCGACTTTGACTTAGTGAAGTGGTCTAGCAATTCTTCTGTGCTGCTAGACTCACTTCCTGATACTCACCGCAAATCGCTTGAGTTTGATGTTGACAGTCATGTCGCAAAGGTTTTAGGTCTCTCGTGGGAGCCGTGTGGAGATAATTTTTATTTCACATCCACCTTGGTAGATGAGAAGTGCACTAAGAGAAATATACTCTCTATAGTTGCGCGACTATTTGACGTGCTCGGGTTGGTGGCACCTGTGATACTCTACGCCAAGTTGTTAATTAAGGAACTTTGGCTTAGTAAGAGTGATTGGGATGACCCTGCTCCAGAGCATATACGCTCACGCTTTTCCGCTCTCGTTCAAGAATTAAAATTGCTTGACACTTTAAAAATTCCGCGACATATAGGTGTCGAAGTTGATTGCGAACTACGTCTTGTCGCATTTTGTGATGCCAGCCTGAATGGCATGGGATGTGTTATTTATGCACATTGTACCTACCCATCTGTCATTCAAACTCGCATTTTGTGTGCGAAATCAAAGGTCACTCCGACAAAGATTACTACGCTTGCTCGCTTAGAGTTATGTGCTATTTTGCTTATGTCAAAGTTAATAAGAACTGTACGTGATTCTTATGCATTACGCATTCCCATTACTGACATTTACGCCTTTTCTGATTCCACGATTGCCTTATCATGGGTTCACTCGTCACCACATCGGTGGTCGATTTTTGTTAGCAACCGGGTCGCTCAGTGTCAAGAAAACTTGAACGCTAAACATTTTTATCACGTCGCCGGAGCCATTAACCCGAGTGATTGTCTATCACGCGGCATGCTCCCTTCGCAACTTTTGACTCATGATTTGTGGTGGAACGGTCCAGCATGGATCCGTGGCCCCCCTGATGAATGGCCTATTAAGTCATTCTCTCCCGCCAACTGTTCTGACTTACCTGAGCATAAGGCAAATGTGTTGAGTGTGACAACAAGACACACAGAGTCGCCATTGTTATGTACATTAGCACAACGTGTTTCTTCTTGGCAGAAACTACTACGCATCATTGCATACGTTTTAAAATTCGCACGATTTAAATCTAAGATCGAACCTCATTCTGTATCAGGATTGTCAATCGCTGAGACGGCATTGATTCTCGCCGTTCAATCAGTTCACTTTGCTGAAGATATAAAATTGATAAAGGCTGAGAAGTCACCCTCGAAGAAGCTGCTGCGTCTTGCAGTCTTCTTAGATGAAGAAGGCATTTTGCGCATAGGTGGTAGACTTTCTAAATCGATGCTTCCATTTGAAGCTAAACATCCTGTCCTTCTCCCTAAACGCGATCACGTTGTTGATCTAATAATTCAGCATTTTCACGTTGTCAATTGTCATACTGGACCTGGACTCCTCATGTCTATCATACGCCAACGCTTCTGGATATTGGACGCTAGAACTGTTATCAGATCTAAGTTACGAAAGTGTAACATTTGCTTTAAATGCAATCCAACGCACCCTACACCAATAATGGCTGATCTGCCCAATTATCGTGTATCAGAAGCCAAAGCCTTTTGTCATACTGGGGTTGATTACGCTGGTCCAATAAAGACCATACTTTCTCGTCGTAGAGGTCAGCATTCTCAAAAGGCATACATTATATTGTTTATCTGCATGGCCACACGTGGCCTTCATATCGAATTGACCAGTGATTTAACCACTGATAATTTTTTAGCTGCCTTTAAACGCTTTATTTCCCGCCGTGGACCCGTTTCGTGTCTTTATTCTGACAACGGATCTACTTTCATTGGTGCGAAGGCACAATTAGATGAGTTATACACGTTCCTATTGAACTCCAATTTTAAAACCGCGCTGTCAAACGAGTTGCTATCTCGGCGTATAGAATGGAAGATGATTCCCCCAAGATCACCTAATTTTGGTGGGATATGGGAAGGAAATATAAAAAGTATGAAAACTCATTTGTTCAGAGTCATAGGTAGTCAATTACTCACATACGAAGAATTGCAAACGGTACTGACTCAAATAGAATGCATTCTGAACTCGCGCCCATTGGGCTTGCTCTCCTCTGACCCTGATCCGGAGGTGTTAACACCCGCACATTTCTTAATGACTACACCGTTGCAATACTTACCCTCGGCTGATCTATCAGATCAACGTATTAGTTTGGTAGATCGAAAAAAATTGCTCGACAACATGATCCACTCCTTTTGGAAAAAGTGGCACGTAGAGTATTTGCACACGTTGCAAGTCAGACAAAAATGGGCTACTCCCGACAAACCAGTAGAAATCGGCACTGTTGTTCTTCTAGAGCAGGAAAATTCTGCTCCGTTGAATTGGCCGTTAGGAGTCATTACTGACGTGTTCAGAGGCTCTGATGACGTGGTTCGCGTAGCAATGGTTAAAACGCGTACTGGTACTTACAAACGCGCTGTAACCAAATTGTATCCTATCCCAACGCAATAACTTACAACGCTAAATAGAATCTTAAACTTTAATTTTTAACTCAAACTTTAAACATACTTTAGATAGAATATTGTTAGTCTAAGTTGTTATTTTCGCTATGTGTATTATTATGTTATACAAATTCACTATGGGCTCTAATCAGCCAGTGTTCGCTTGTTTGTTTCGTAACGTCTTGCGACGTTCCAAAGCCGGGTGCATGGTGGAGCGCTGTACTTTCTTAATTATTTCCCACATAATTTAATTGTATTTCAATTTGTAATTTAATAAACCGCTTCTATGTATCGAATAATGTTTGAATATTGGCGCTCATTTGTTGACCACTTAGTGTTGGAGGAGGCCAATGAATGGCGCTGTGAATGGATCTGTTCGAACTATATTTTGAGAACGAAGTTTCTACGCGAGACTCTCAAGCACCACGGCGGATCATCTACCCGCTCGCATTTTTTAATCAGTCACTAAAACGCCCCAGCGCCGAAAGGTGTCTTTGACTCCGCTACCGCACAAAAACGGAAGTTTGATTAATTCAACTCCTCGTTTCTTTCTGTGTAATTCTATAAGTTCCTTTGGCCACATTCTCAAGTCAGTATAAGTGAAGTGTATCGGAAGAAAACGACAAATTCAAGAAAATAACCGACCGGTCGAAATATACCTACCCACCAACACGTGCCAGGAACCACGCCTGTCTGCAGCTGAATCCTCACGAGGTGGAACACAGGTCAGTGCCGATTTTCTTACGTTTTCATTCATAGAAGCGATTACATGAGTATTTCCTTTCTTACAACCAAACGCCAGGTCATATTAGGTTCTTTACGCTTTGTGTGCAAACACACCACATGGTCAGGACTATTTACACGTCCCACCAAGTACCGACCCTATTGTTTTATACATACGTACATAATATGATTACGCCGTTATCCCCGGAGAGTTAGGCAGAGGTGAATTAGGGTCCGTAGACTTGATTCACTTTGGCTTATTCACCCAGGGTAATTAAGTATACTATTTAGTAGACTTAATTCACAATGTTTCTAAATTTTTTTCGCTAGGTGATTTATGTACCTACACTGTTAAGTAGGTACTTAAACTTAATTCACTTGAGCTAATTCTCCTGTGTGACTTAATTCACCTGCTTGCGTAGGTGATTATGATACCTATCCTCATTTTAGCCAAACGTTACGTACTATAAGGTCAGCAATCTGCCAGTGAAATTCCTATTCGTCATATCGGTCATACATAAGCCACTTAGGAGATAAGCCGAAAGAAAGGGGTGAATATTAATTAATGTAATAATAAATAATATTTACATGTCATTCTATACACAGCGCTATCGGACCCAAAGTCAGCTAGCTTATCTAGCTTGTGTCATAATTATGTATAATAAAAACTTAGTCTTTACACGTAATCTTGTGTTAAGGAATCTAATATGCGGACTGCCATAGATATTTTTTTTTTTTGTAAAAAATTATCTATAATATAAAAATGAATCGCTAAATGTGTTGGTAAGCGCATAACTCAACAACGCCTGGACCAATTTGGCCAATTTTTTTTTAAACGTTCGTTGAAGTTCAATAATGGTTTTTACGGCGAGAAAAATTCGAATAATTGCCGGGAACCGACATCCACGCGGGTGGAGCCAAGGGCAAAAGCTAATAAATAGATAAAATTGTAAATTATTTTGTTTGTTATTACTATTATTAAACTCATTATCGTACATATCATACTTCTAGACTGTAATATATTTGCTCATTGTAAATAGACACAATCATATTTGTATACCTACTGATATTAAAGTCGTTTTTAAACGAACGATTTTAAGCTATTTCGATTGCAAAATCGTAAGGAAATTTTAATTGGAAAAAAGAAATTACTCACAATGTATTGGAATAATGTTCAGATGAACGGAATAATGCATGTGATTTTTATATTTTACTAGCTGTCCCGGCGAACTTCGTACCGCCAATTTTTTAGATCCGTTCCCGCTGCACCATTTAGGGGGATGAAAAATAGATGTTGGCCGATTCTCAGACCTACTCAATATGCCCACAAAATTTCATGAGAATCGGTCAAGCCGTTTCGGAGGAGTATGGCAATGAAAACTGTGACACGTGAATTTTATATATTTGATATTCTTCTTCTTTTCGTGTCAACGATTCACTTATAAATGCCTACACTATTCGGGAATAAAATTCTGCCATCTTAATCGCGCTGTCAGTGGCTTTAATTAGGTCGTCTTATTGCATGAAGTGGGACATAAGGGACACGAGACCAAATGCGCCATGGACTGCATTTATATTAATAGTCAGATTGAAGTATACGGGCACAGATTACCTAATAGTTGGAATTTTATTATTGATACGGATTGCGGACGAAGACGCGGGCATTCGTTGATAATATCGATAATATAAGCCGTGTTAGAGATATTTTTTACACCTACTGAAATAAATTATATAAATAATGCATTATCTAAAATTCAGTACGGTATCTGACATTCCGAATTAGAAATTCATTATCTGAAATTAGAATAGTATACAGCATAGTCGCCTTATGCGTCTGTCCGTCCCTATGTATGCTTTTTCTTACTTCTCCACGGATTTTGATACGGTTTCTTTTAATTGATAGAGTAATTCAAGAGGATAATGTATAATACACGTTTAATATAGTAGAGTGTACAGCGTAAAATGGATTTGACGCTACGCGGCCGAAAAAAAATGGCGGTACGAATTTCGCCGGGTCAGCTATTAATAAAATATAGTTGATTCTCAGTGAAATGTACTGACTGACAACTAACAGGGTACTTAAACATATCTTTATCCTGTATATTGAAGAGCCTGAAGAGTCTGAAGAAGTAATAATGCCCAAAAATCCCATAACAAAATTGCTATGGTCGTTTAATAAGGGGATTTAAATTGTCATAATAAGTTAGGCATAATTTTCTTTGTCATAATAATAGTGTGCCATAATTGGTTTTTAGCAAGTTTGTTTTATTAAGCATTTTTGGTTTGTATTATTAAGCATAAATACTGTATATCCTAATGTGTTTATTCATAGCTTTGATATACATAAAGTTGTAAAGCATATTGTTTATTTGTCTAATAGTTATTTTAACACCCCGACTCAGTGCAATCCGACTCGGATAGGTTAGGTTAGAAGACTAATCTAGTCTAGTGTTAGACTAGTCGTCGTGGTTTTTTTTTAAAACCACCCAGAAGGAGGAGCCCCGTGAGTCATTGCCAGTGTTCATATGTAAACTTTTTGACGTTGGTCCATGATTTTTGTCGATAACTATACTACAAGTAAATAGGTTCTTAGGTCATTGGCATCAAGCTAGTTTGCGATGCGTAAAACGGTGAGAATATAACGCATAATTGTTGCGACTAAACAAGAGATCTATTAGATGTTGATTAACTATAAGCATGCAACAGAAGCATAATTTTATTATAATAAACATGCATATTTTTGCAACCAGTGACAAAACTATCGTAACTCAAAAAAATATGATCACCTTTACGTCTAAATCTTGAAGTTTTTTGTTTTTTTTTTAAATTAAAAATTATAATTTCAGTTAATTCAAATAGAAATATTTGTGTACTACATTATAATTTTATCCATGTACTATCTAAATGTATTTTTTATCAGAAACCAAAATTCGAAATAAAAAAGTACTCATGCTGTATATAAAAAATGTAGTCATTTTATTTAGTCATAACTTACAACATCTTTTTGTAATGAGCATGTACACACACACACACACACACACAAAAAATCATACTAATATAATATAATATTATATGAACGCATCATTCTATTCCACGATACGCCGGCCAGCATTCTTTTTCTTTTTTTTGTTTAAAGAATATTAGAACCAAAGTTACTAATATTCCCTCTAACCCCTCCAACTAAGCTAAATAACTTGTGCTAGGAGTGGGTTCACGCCGGTAGTGTAATGGCCAGGATTCGAACCCGGGACCTCTTGATCGTAATGCCGACTCCTTAGCCACTAAGCTAACTTTATTGCCACTTGGCTAGAGGGTCAGATTCTGACGATTTAGACTAAGTTTTTTGTGGCTCATTTGGCGTAGTGTTAGAATTGAACATTACATCAAAAGTAATTACCCACATTTCAATTCCGTATTGCTCAAAAGCGCAAGTAACTATATGAGCCGTATACTCGATTGGTACTGTATTACTTAATAACGGATCCATAATGACTTTTGATTTTTTTAGTCCAAATATCTGTTTTCCTGGCTTATAATGATTTGTGTTCTTATTTATAGCTTTTCATAATTTGTTTCTTCAGTTTATTCCAGTTTATTCTTAACATCGGAAAATGTCAACAGACATTTTGTCGAAACTATTTTATTTGATTTGCGTTTAAATACCACCCTTTTTTTAGTCATAATGTCATTACTTCTACGTAGAACATTATTACTTCGTTTTTTTTTCTTCATATATAACAACCAGTTTGGGGTACTGAGAAAAAATTATTTGAATAATATAAAATCGCCCTTAAGGGCGGATATAAAGGGAAGGGAAATTTTAAGTGATTCAGGTGTGGCTCAATAGCTCAGTAGGAAGAGCATTCCCCCCTGTAAAGGCCGTGGGTCCAAGTCCCACTTGAGCGCTTCACATTAGTAGTGAGTTATTGGGCATTCTATCCCACCGTGACTGAGGTTATCGAAGATAACCGAAGGAACTAAGGTGGGATAGAATGCCCAATAACTCTTTGTAAAATCATTTACCTAAGCCAACGTTCCACACATGTATTTCTAATATAAAATAGTTTTCTCCTTTTTCTTGGTATTTACTTTACAACCGAATACAAAAAATTCAGTGAAGTAAAGTACAATTCATTTTTCTAAGTAATAATTCCGTACTGTAACGGACAATTGTTATTTCTAAATTAAGGTAAGGGACGTACTATTTTTGAAACCAGTAAGATTACGTAAAACTTTCTCATATGGCTTTAAGGAGGTTCTCAAAAACCATGTCATAGAAATAATTGAGATGATAAAAGTTACAGATGATCTTGAAAAAAAAAGGTTTTTTGGCTCTCTTGAAAAATCGTATTTTCTCCTTTACTTCTACTACCTTCTGGGGAAACTAAGGTGAAGGACAAACTACGAATTTTCAAATACGATAATTACCTAAGTACTTACATTTAAAAATATTCTAGAACCAAGCGTGTTAGTGACTCATTCTTATGCCGCACCACTAAGACCTGGAACTCCCTGCCCGCTCACGTGTTTCCCTCTTCCTACAGTCCCGGGTCCTTTAAGCGGGGCGTGAAAGGGCATCTGATGGGGCCGTCAAGCTGAATGCCACCACTGTTAACATGGTACATGTTTACGATGGCCCTCATGACCCTCTTTCCGAGACTTTGCCTTTAGCTTAACATCAGGCGAGGTGATGTCAAATTGACTTGTAAAAAAAATGTATTAGGTAAACTTAGTAGGTATATTTATTACACCATAATATGATTTCAAATATTTCAAAAATGATCCTTTGAACTTAGGATAGTAGCAATTGGCAACATTCTCCAATAATAGTGATTTAAAGTGATATTTTGTAATACTATTCGGTACTGATTCTGTGGCAACCTTTCGTAAGCAATAAAATCATCTCGCGCGATATATTCCCATGACCTATCACAAATTCAACCGTCCGTTATGTTTAGTAGGTTAAAGGCACTGATATACTTGAGCATTAACTTGAAATGAGCATTCATTCGAACGTTTTAGCGAGCGTTCTGACGAGCATTCTCTCGAAAATTTTATAAATGCGAAAGTAACTCTGTCTGTCTGTATGTTACGCTTTCACGCCTAAACCACGGAACCGATTTTGATAAAATTTGGTGTAAAGGTAGATTAGACCTAGAGAAAGGACATAGGCTATGTTTGGTCGCGATAACCGACATCCACGCGGGCGGAGCCTGGTATTTCGAAATACCGCTCACCGAATAGGACGGTTGTTCGGTAAAACTCTAGTTGAACGAAAAAATACCTACTTGGCCGATGAAATGTTACTCCGAAAATATTATCCATCGACGGTTGGTAGTCCGTCGCCTGTGTCGGATCGAAAAGGAGCCAACGTCCGAGTGCCATCATTGCGACGCCAGCGAGGACACGGGCTGCACACGCTCACCGAGTGTCCGGCACGGGCCGGACCGAGGCGGGAGCTAGTGGCGGCCCTGGGAGTGAGAGTTTTCACCCTCGCCACCCTGTTCACAGCAATGGTCCACTGTGCCGACGCGCGGGCGTCCGGCGTCTCCTTCAGCGAGCAGGTAATGGTCGTGAAGGAGACGGTGGAACGGGAGCGCGGGCCTGGGGGTGACGGGTGAAGCCACATGTCACCCCAGCAGAAGCAGGCCACGGCGGCGGCGCGCTGAAAAGCACGCTTCCCCATTCCGGGGGCGAGTCGGGGACACCGTTGTCCCCCTCCCGAGGCGGGCCAGACCGTAAGGGATGGCCCTGGGTCAGCCGGGGTGCGAGGGATATGTCGATGACAACCTCACCTCCGGCCTAGCACAGCGACCCACAGTCGGCGTGCGGTTTTAGTCGTTTCGAGTCCGACATAACCTCTCCTTCCGGCTCCGGCAGGGGGGTATCCGAGGGGATTTCCGCACGGGAAAAAAAAATAGTCCGTCGCGTCTAAAATCATAAGAAACAATAATAAGATCATTTTCAGTATTTTTTTTCACACCAATATAAATTTTAATATTCTCACAGCTTGACGCTGGTATACCTACTAACGGAAAAATCACAGACATTGAGAGCAGGAAAACTCAAAATAAAACCCTTTACCAACACTGGGAGAGGCCAATCCCCTATCCCCTAATCCCTAGACGGAAATCTCCTCGGATACCTCCCCCGCCGGAACCGGAAGGGGAGTTTATGTCGGACTCGAACCGACTATAACCGCACGCCGACTGAGGGTCGTGGTACTAGGCCGGAGATGAGGTTGTCTTCGACATATCCCTCGCACCGGGTTTTTTTATCGTGCGATAAATCCCCACGGATACCACCCCGAGGTGGTTATGTCGGACTTGAACCGACTAAAACGCACGCCGTCTTAGTGGTTTAGGCGTGAAAGCGTAACATATAGACAGACAGACAGAGTTACTTTCGCATTTATAATATTAGTAAGGATTTCGGTTACCTGTCTGCAAAAGCTTCTTTAGATTTGATATATCTATGATTGGAGGATTTGAGGTCCTTCACCTCCTTCACCTTTACCTCCAGTATTTCGAGTACCTACTTCCCCTCCAGGGAGCATTTTTTTTATCGTACGAAAAATCCCCACGGATACCACCCCACCCCGGAGCTGGTGGTGGTGGTTATGTCGGACTCAAACCGACTAAAACGCACACTTTCTTGGGTCTTTGGTTGCCGGAGGTGAGATTGCCAAAAGCATATCTCTTGCACCCCGGCAGACTCAGGACCATCTCTTTCGAGATGGCCCCTTACGGTCTGGCCCTCCTCGGGGGCTCATGTCAAGCAGTGGACTCCGATAGGCTAATTGATTGATAATGGACAGCTATAATTTATAACACTATGTAATTAATCAATCAAAAGTGTTGGAATGGGAGAAAATTAATTATTGTGAGATCTTCGACCGATGTTAGCCTTGAAGGGCCACTGATCTATTCGAATTGATAACAGAAATGCACTGGGTGTCGTCAATTCACACCACCGGACTCATATTGGAACAAACTTGGTTAGTGAGGCAACATTTTTTTTTATTAGAACCCTTCAATTTGACTTCACCTCGCCTGATGGTAAGCTAAAGGCAAAGTCTCGGAAAGAGGGTCACCATCGCAAACATATACCATGTTAACAGTGGTGACACTCAGCTTGACATCTTCATTAGATGCCTTTTCACGCCCCGCTTAAAGGACCCGGGACTGTAGGAAGAAGGAAACACGTGAGCTGGCAGGGAGTTCCAGGACTTAATGGTGCGGCATAGGAATGAGTCACTGAAACATTCTAGAAGTTATATTCTGCACTGTATACAGATGGCATCTTAGCCCTACACGTGTTGTCCTGTAGTCAGTCAAAGGAGGCGTTCTGTAGTCACCGGGTTTGCCTGCTTTGGTTTTGCCTTCTACGACACCCAGTGTATTTTTGTTATCAATTCGAATACAGCAGTGGGAGTACCGTGATACGACAATAATTACCGCCATAATTGAATGATTTTATTGTGTCAATTTTTTTTTTTTGACATTGGTACATATTTATTGATCTGACATTGTCGCTTCACAATGCCACAATTATTGTGGTAAATAGCCCGTTGGACGATAAGGTAGTGTGGCCCCAGTATAAGGGTGTTTTCCATTTGAGGTCTGAGGGCCGATTGTCGAAATAAAAATTTGCGAGCAGTCTATCAACGTTCTAGTAAGCATTCTCGTGAAAGAAAAGTACCTATAGCATCGTCTAGCTAGAGCGCTCGCTAGGAAGATCATGAAAATGGTCGTGGCGATGTTAGGTTATATGCTCGGCTCGGTTCGTTCAGTTTGACAGATTTCAAAGAAGCGAATGCTAGATTTGACAGATTTATTATAGCATTTTTTATGCTAACTTTAAAGTTCGAAAAACATCCGAAAACATGAAACGCTCAAGTAAGACTTGAACTCACGACCTTTCCCTTACAGGGGAATGCTCTTCCAACTGAGCTATTGAGCCACACCTGAATCATTTCAAATTTTCCTTCTCTTTATATCCGTCTTTAAGGGAGACGGTGGTGCCATCTACCAACATTCTTATGAACTGTTGGAAACAATGAACGATTTTTCAACCATTTTTAAACATTGAATTTTGAAGACACCGCCCGAATATTTGACTGAATTTTTTATAGCATTTTTTTATGCTAACTTTAAAGTTCGAAAAACATCGGCAAAATGAATGCTAGATGTTCTGTTACAAACACCTGTACCGTGCACCGGGCTGTTATCGCGATAATTATGCCATTGTGAAGTGTCAATGTCATATTGTTACGGGAGACGGGTAACGGGATTGGAAATAAACAGCTTCGTATGTAAGCCCGCTTTATTTACACACCCCAACAGCCAAATCTTGAACTAACTAGAAGAATTTAAATATATAATCTTCGGTTATCTTTACCAAATAAAGATTTAGATATTTACATAAATTAGAAAAACACAAAAACCACATATCGTAACAGCAGGATTCGAATCGTCGACCATCGTTTTAGCAGGCCGTTCCCTAAGCCATTCAGCCACAGCTGTTCGAATGTGCACAGTATGTTCGAATTTACCGTTCCTACGCTAAGTCATGTTACGTCACATTATTCAAATATCAATCAATATCTCAAAAAATTTGGTGGTAAATCGTCACTACAACTGGGCATTGTTGAAATTATGGTAATTCTCGGTAACCTGTCGAGTAGCCACACGACTCCACGCGGTAATTTGGACGGCAAATTCAATGCGTTAATTTTATTATTGCGATAACTGCCCGAAACTAGAATGAATTTTACAGTAACATTAAGTATGCTAACTATACAAATCGAATATATAGGGAAAATGAAACTTCTCGGGCGGGACTCGAATCCGCGATCTTTCCCTTACAGGAGGAATGCCTTTACCATCTCGGTTACCGAGACACGCCTTATGTGATTCAAATTTCCTTCCTATTTTATCCGTCTTTAAGGCATTCCCCCTGTAAGGCAAAGATCGCGGGTTCGAGTCCCGCCCGAAAATTTTCATTTTCCCTATATATTCGATTTGTATACTTAGCATACTTAATGCTGTAAAATTCATTCTAGTATTTGCGCAGAGTTATCAAAAATCAATGTTTAAAAATGATTGTAACATCATTCATTGGTTCCGACAGTTCGTAAGAACATCGGTGAGTTGTGTGGCTCTTTTTTTTATCGTGCGATAAATCCCCACGGATACCACTCCCACGGAGCCGGTGGAGGTGGTTATGTCGGACTCGAACCGACTAAAACACACGCCGTCTTGGGTCCTTGGTTGCCGGAGGTGAGATTGCCAAAAGCATATCTCTCGCACCCCGGCAGACTCAGGACCATCTCTTTCGAGATGGCCCCCTTCGGGTTGTGTCCCCATCTAGCCCCGGTTACGGGGAGGCGCATTTTGCGCCGCCGCCGCGGCCTGCTTCTGCTAGGGTGACAGGCGGCTCCACCGGTCACCCCCAGGCCAGCGCTCTGTGTGGCTCTAGAATACAGTAAGTACAGAGCTCTTAACAAAAACTTACCTTTAGTCGCTAAAAAAATAGTTTCAGTAGGTATTTACTTAGTTGCTAATAAGCTATCCACTAATGCAACTTTTAAACTATCGCGGCGTTTACTCATAGTTTAAGCTATCCACTAACTTAGTAGCAACTAAAGTAGAAGTTAGAAACATATAATCACGTTATAAACATAACTAGCGATGAGCGCATACAGTTAATTAGTAAGTATTATTGCAGTAAATTATCAGTAATAAATCTGTTTTTATTTCTTTTCCTGTAATCGGCCATTTTGGTCATAAAGATCTGCTACAACTATCGAATATTAAGCATTTCTATATACAGGGTGGAAAATTTCCATGCCCCTGGAGGGCCTGAAGACATTCAGGCGTGAGATTCCAGCTCCACAGGGACATGGTAGCGGAGTGGGAGCTACGACTTGGGCGACCAAGCGCAGGGCACGCCGTAATAGCGGCGATAAGACCTATCATGGAGGAGTGGCTAGAGAGGCCACACGGCAGCCTCTCGTACCGGCTGACGCAGGTGATTACCGGACACGGGTGTTTCGGGAAACCTGCGTCGACGAACGAGCCAACGTCCGAGTGCCATCACTGTGATGCGAGCGAGGACACGGAGCTGTGACACGCCAAAATGGGTCCTAGTGACAGCTCTGGGGGTGGGAGTCCTCACACTCGCCACTTTTGCTCACAGCGATGGTACGATGCGCGAACGCTTGGGGTGCGGCCTCCTCCTTCTGCGAGCAAGTAAGGCTCGAGAAGGAGGCGGCCGGTCGGGTCCGTACTAGACTCCGGGCCCGGGAAGCCCGCGAAGAGCGAAGGCGATCCGGACGTCGGAGGTCGCATAACGACTTCCGTCCTCCATGAGCGCTGGCCTGGGGGTGATCGGTGGAGCCGCCTGTCATCTTATAGCAGAAGCAGGCCGCGGTGGCGGTGCAAAGTGCCCCTCCCCGTACCCGGGGCTAGATACGGATACTATGGTCCCCACAACCCGAAGGGGTCCATCTCAAAAGAGATCGCCCTTGCATGGTCTGCCGGGGTGCGACAGATATGCATTCGGCAATCTTACCTCCGGCAACCAAAGACCCGAGACGGTGCGCGTTTTAGTCGTTTTGAGTCCCACATAACCACCTCGGTTATGTGTGGGTGGGTGGGGTGGTATCTGTGAGGATTTTTCGCACGATAAAAAAATATGCTCCCTGCAGGGGAAGTAGGTACTCGAAATACTGGAGGTAAGGTGAAGGAGGTGAAGGACCTCAAATCCTCCAATAATAGATTATATCAAATCTAAAGAAGCTTCTGCAGAGGAGTTAGGAGTGAGTTCACGTCGGTAGTGTCAGCCAGGATTCGAACCCAGAACCTCTAACGCGTATTTCAAATCGCTTTTTGCGATCATTTGTGTTAGAAATGCTATGTCTATACAGTATATTGTGATAGCATACCTATGACTCTACCCTTAATATATAGTTTACTAGCTTTTGCCCGCGCCTACGCCCGCGTGGATATCGGTTATCGCGACCAAACATAGCCAACATCCTGTCCCATGGTCTAATCTACCCCTTTACTAAATTTCATCTAAATCGGTTCACATGGTTTAGGCGTGAAAGCGTAACATACAGACAGACAGACAGACAGACAGAGTTACTTTCGTATTTATAATATTAGTATGAATTGTGTGTGCACTTAAATTATCAGTTTACATAGGATAAGGTCAAGTCTGTCAAGGTCAAAGTACAGGCAGTAATAGATTTCTGTCTTTACGTCGCGTTTGATTATTTATTGTAATAAAATATGATTACTGGCACAGGATGCTGCTATCTCCGCCAGTTCTTCTTATCACTATCACTATCCTTACTAATATTATAAATGCGAAAGTAACTCTGTCTGTCTGTCTGTCTGTCTGTATCACGCCTCAACTACTGAACCGATTTGATGAAATTTGGTATAGTGGTAGATTAGACCATGAGAAAGGACATAGGCTATGTTTGGTCGCGACAACCGACATCCACGCGGGCGGAGCCCCCTCCCCTCATACTTGTTACTTGTTACTTCATCACGTCTAAACGGCTGGAGTGATGTTAACGAAATTTGGTATGGAGTTAGCTGACATCCTGGATTAACATAGGATAGGGCTGTTCTCCATCCGACAGTAAACATACAGCTCAAGACAAAGGGCCCGCTAGACGGCAATAGGCTCGCCCTATTACGTCGTGGGAATGAAAATCATTATTGGCGAAACGTGGGTGCAATGTCTCTGCCTACCCCCTCGGGGATTTACAGACGTGAGTATATGTATGTAATCCATATTCCATACTAATATTATAAATGCGAAAGTAACTCTGTCTGTCTGTCTGTATGTTACGCTTTCACGCCTAAACCACTGAACCGATTTTGATGAAATTTGGTATAAGGGTAGATTAGACTTTGACAAAGGACATAGGCTATGTTTGGCCGCGATAACCGACATCCACGCTGGCGGAGCCGCGGGCAAAAGCTAGTATTATAAATGCGAAAGTAACACTGTCTGTATGTTACACTTTCACGCCTAAACCACTGAGCCGATGTTACGGAATTTGGTGTAGGTAGATTAGATTTTGAGAAAGGACATAGGCTATGTTTGGTCGCGATAACCGACATCCACGTGGGCGGAGCCGCAGGCAACAGCTACTACACTATAAAACCTCAATCTTCGTTTGGAGTAAACCTTCAGGCAGTTCAATGAGTAATCTACCAATTAAAATTTCGTAGATACCTACATCTGGTTGTAAAATGCCATTATTTAAATTCAAGAACTTGAGATCGCTAAGTGTCGACTTCCGAATTTTTGACACCATATTGTAGTATTGGTATGTTGACTATTTTGGAAAACACTTCCATATAAGTAAGTCGACATGACGATTTTTGGTCACAAATAAACAAGTTGTATGAAGGTATACGAGCATCATATAATTGGATATTGTACTGACTAGTCAAATTTGTTATTTTTTACTAAACGTCAAAACGATAAGTTATAAGGTAACTTGTATGAAAAAAGATTTAGTGACGTCATAAAATTTAATAGTCAAATCAGTTACTATATAAGTTGGGTGCATGATTAAAAATAAATAAAAACTATAAAATAAAAACTGACGCAATTTTTACCGCTCTTTTACCATTCTTTAATAAGCTCAGTTATTGATTTTAACTATAGGATAATACCCAATTGATTGCTTACTCTCTCATATTTTCAAGCCTTTTTAACCAACTTCTAAAAGGTGCAAGGTTCTCGATGCGTGAGGTAGTTTCTCATTGCATCGGAATATTTAACTGAAAAAAGTATTATAAAATTTTCTTCAAGAATATTTAATTTGAAATCGAAAAGGTCGGGAAAAATTAAATGCTCAAGTGGGACTTGAACCCACGATCTACCTTCCTTCCTTCCTTAAGGCCCTCTATTCCTGCAAAAGTAGGCATTTATAGCGATCCCGGCCGCTCGTAAAATATTACGCGCGAACGCAGTGACGGTGAACTCGGCGATGACCCCGCCAGCGTCACAGTATAGAAATATGCAGTAGGAAAATTTGATTTGACTTAGAAAATTAAATGCAGTTTTTTTAACTTTATTTAGTTATATGATAGTTAGCAGGTTTATTTAATTTTACAATTATTTCTAAATTAAAACTTAAATAATGGTTAAATTAAAACTAACATAATAACAAACATAATAATAATAAAGTACAATATTTACAAGAAAATAAAAAAAGTCAAAGAAGGGGGAGGGAGGGCAGTTCAGGCGTCGAAGAATTCCTCCCCATCGATGTCGACTATTATATGATTATATTAACTAAGTAATAAATACGAAATTAAAAAAACTGTATGAGTTTGAGAACTGTTTGTTCTGTGTTTAGTTGCTTGGGCGAAAAAACTTACATTATAATAATAATAATGCTTGTAATTTTACAAACATTTGTTTGAATTGATGCTAACGGTTACTTTATATCATCGCACCGTTCGTCGTCGACAGGGCAGTTAAACACCTAAAGTTAACGAGATTAACAACTTTTTTCGTGCGGGAATCCCCTCGGATACCCCCCTGCCGGAGCCGGAAGGGGAGGTTATGTCGGACTCGAACCGACTTTTTAGTCGGTTCGAGTCCGACTGTGGGCACGCCGACTGTGGGTCGTGGTGCTAGGCCTGAGGTGAGGTTGTCATCGACATATCCCTCGCACCCCGGCTGACCCAAGGCCAGTAATTCTCCTGGGTCTGCTGGGGTGCGAGAGATATGCTTTCGGCAATCTCACCTCCGGCAACCAAGGACCCAAGACGGCGTGCGTTTTAGTCGGTTTGAGTCCGACAGAACCGCCTCCACCGGCTCCGTGGGGGTGGTATCCGCGGGGATTTTGCGCACGATAAAAAAAGGCCAATAATTAAACTAACCTACCTAAATATTAAAATTATGCTATCCTAAACTAAAACTAAATTTATATTTATTTACACACACACAAATTATATACAATGTACGAATATTGTAGGTACTAGGTGCCCCTGTACTGATATAGATAAAATATGAATTATAGAAAATCGTAAGTAGCATCTTCAGTAGTAATACTGATATTCTTATACTATGGCGCTATGAGCGTAATATTTAGGTATATAATTTTTTAAATTACCAATCGGAGTTAGAAATTTAGTTTATGGCTTTGCACGACTTCTTTCGCTTGCGTTGTTTATTGCCCATATTGAATGACTAGCAACAATTTATTATAAATACGTAAAGCCGATTGATTGGTGCACGAAAATGTCGCGCAAAAACTGACACAGGTCCTACTTCGGTAAGCGCCAGCGCGCGACTGGCGCAACTTTTCGGGCCAGGCGGCGCGAGCACCCGCTAATTTAGTAGGTATTTAAATATAACTTTAAAAATTATTTTATAATATAGTCAAAATCTGCGAAAATGTCTAGACATATGTAGTGGCTTTAGTTTAGTACAAAAATTTTATAGAAAGCATAAGTAATTTAGTCATAATATTAAAAAAAAAAATAACGAAAAGGGGTAACTTTGGGATTTTTTTCTATCGAGTGAAGTTCATCAGATCTGGTAACTGAATGCGAATTTGACTAGACTGGATCCTTAACTAATATATATCTTTTTTTCGAAATTTAAAACCCTTTTTCCTATGATTCAAATGCTTTTGAAAAACTCAAAATGCGGCCTCTGCTGGATTACCTGGCCTTAAAGGGGGAATGCTCTTCCAACTGAGCTATTGAGCCACACCTGAATCACTTAAAATTTTCCCTTCTCTTTATATTATTAAAAGTTAGCATAATAAATGCTATAAAAACGTTAGGTATTCAAATTACTCTATATTAAAAGAAACCGCATCAAAATCTGTAGCATAGTTTTGAAGATATAAGCATACATAAGGACATAGGGACGCGGAAACCGACTTTACTTTATACTATGCAGTGATAGTGATGATGATTATTGCTCTGAACTTATAATCCACCGTCATTTCCGGTAAACCTAACCAAACCAATCGGAAGTGATAAAATATTAACAATAACTATTTTGTACAGAGAATGTGATACAAAAAATATTGTTATATTGTCTTATATAGTAGCAATAATATTAGAAGGCCGTACACTGACCGTTGCAGTTTATTTTATATGTTAATTTTATTCATACTATATATGGAAATATACCTGTTAAATAATTTCAAATGTAGGCATCATTATCACTACTTAATATAAAGCAAAGTTAATTTTAATTTCATTTTAGTCTTAGTTTTAGTTTTTAATTGGTTTCTTTTATTTTATTTCTAATTAGTAGTTTAAAAATATTCTAGATTAAAATTCTATTTTAATCATGAATATTTTTATCATGCACCGGCACGGCTGGCTGTGCCGGTGCCGCCGCTGCTTCTGCAGAGGCTCTCAAACGGCGCAAATACTCCAAACTCATTGGAGACTATGAATTTGTGCCGTTTGGAGTCGAAACATTGGGGCCTTGGGGCCCGAGCGCTCGCAATCTCTCTAGCGTATGGTCGACGCTTCTCGTGACCAGAGGGCTGGCCTCTTTTTAGGTCAGAGAATAAGCATTGCCATACAACGTGGCAATGCTGCCAGTCTTCTGGGAACGTTGCCACAAGAGGCATGCGTGCGGAGGAATTCTAAGACGCGTTTTAATTTTAGTCTTAGTTTTAGTTTTTAATTGGTATCTTTCATTTTATTTCTAATTAGTAGTTTAAAAATATTCATGAATAAAACAATAGCCTATTGTTAAAAAAAATAAAAAATAATGTATAATTAAAAATCAAAATATTATTAGATTTTTTTTTGGGAATTTCATCTAATGAAAAGTCATAGTTTCAGTTTAGATGAGCAATATTTTATTTTGCAAAGTATATTTTTTCAGAACAATATAACATATTAAAAAATATATATTGTAATATATAAAGCAAAGTCATTTTCCGCGTCTGTCTGTCCGTATGTATGCTTATATCTTTAATATTACGCTACGGATTTTGATGCGGTTTCTTTTAATAGATAGAGTAATTCAAGAGGAAGGTTTATATGTATAATACATGCTTAATATCTTAGAGGGTGCAGCGGAAATGGGATCTGACGCCACGCGGGCGGATAAAATTGGCGGTACGAAGTTTGAGGGGTCAACACGGTATATCTTAACTAGCTGTAGGTGTGGATGTCGAGCTATCGCGACCAAACAAAAACTATGTCCTTTCTCAAACTCTAATCTATCTCTGTACTAAATTTCATCAAGATTGATTCAAGTGTTGCCGATCGATAGGCGAATATCGATAGCAGTTTCCTTCTTCCTACAGTCCCGGGTCCTTTAAGCGGGGCGTGAAAAGGCATCTAATGAGGCCGTCAAGCTGAGTGCCACCACTGTTAACATGGTAAAGGTTTACGATGGTGACCCTCTTTCCGAGACTTTGCCTTTAGCTTAACATCAGGCGAGGTGAAGTCAAATTGACGTGTCCCGTGTAAAAAAAAAAAAAAAAGCAGTACGATAGTCTATCGATAGTTTAACGATAGTTTAACAATCGATTTTATTATCGATACTATCGGTAATATCGATACTATCGATATAATCGATTGCTAATAAGGTGGCAATAGTATTGTCAGAGAGCAATACTATCGATACTATCGATAGTATAGAAACTCAAAAAAGTAATACTATCGATGTTATCGATAATAACGATAGTATCAAAGTTCTGAAAGAAATACTATCGATATAATCGATTATTTTGGACAATCGATAGTTCGTGAATTTGCTGACAGAATTGTTGACAGAATGCAGATATAGTCTAATAGTCATTAGTTACAAGATAAAGGATAATTAGTACAAGTGTTTTCCGTGTGACTATACTAATTACTAGTTTGATATAAATCTTATTATATGTCAACAATGACACTTGCTATGACGTTTGTTAAGCCATTCGATGACATTGACACATGACATACTTTTCTGTTGGCATGAGTAATACCTGATACCGTGTACGATTCACCTCATTCATTACGTCATAAAAAAATTGAACTTTCCGACACTTATAGGCTGACTCAAGCGGATGCGAACCACTCTATTTTGCGTGTTAAAATCCCTACGGATAAGTACCTCCCCCACGGGCCATAAGGGGTGGTAATATCGAATTAAAACCTCACAGGGATCTATTCGATCCCACGTAATAGGGGGTGAGCCTATTGCCGTATTTTGGGCACTATTGTTGACTGGAGTCATACATCTGAGGCCGAGTTTGGGTTTTTTAAATCTGTCTGATGTTAAACAGCCCTATCCCTTAGTTGCCTTGTACGACACCGCATGGGAAGAGATGGGATGGCCCAAATTCTACTCTGCCGGGAACCACGCGGCTAAAATAAATCCATACTATTATTATAAGTAACTCTGTCTGTGTGTCTGTATGTTACGCTTTCACACATAAACCACTGAACCGATTTCGATGAAATTTGGTATAGGGGTAGATTAGACCTTGAGGAAGGACATAGGCTATGTTTGGTCGCGATAACCGACGTTTGGTCGCGATAACCGACATCCACGCGGCCAGGGCCAAGGGCAAAAGCCTATAATTCCTTCTTTTATTTTTTTCGCAATCTCCCTCTTACTTCTTCTCTTGTAGTAGCAACAAATATGAGATATATCTATGAGGAAATACAGATCGCTAAACCAGATGAAACATCGACTCGTGATTGACATTGTTTTGAAGTTTTTGGCACGTGTGTGAAGGTGAATGATTAAAAAACAACATCGCCAATGACTCAATGTATTTGTGAACGGAAAAGTATGTAATCCGACATTGTATATAATTCCTAGAAAGTGTGTACAATCAGATTTACTATTTTGGTGAAAACCGTTTGGCTGGGCACTTATTTACCACGAAGAGATCTCCGGAGGTTTCTGCGAGACCTCCGTCAATCTCTTATTACCTATATGTAATCATAAAGGGGCACGCGGAATCAGATTCTACGGACAATAGGTGAAAGTGTTAAGGTCTATCGGGTGACAGAACTACCATTTTATTGGTGATAGATCTACTATTTGAGTAAGTACAAAAAATAATAAGTATATATGTATATCCTTTTTTTACTGACAATTTGGTCACCCTTTTTGTAATTAGGTTCTTACCCTTATTTTTTAAATTGTACAATCATTCGAAATACATCGAGAAAAAGAAGCACTCAAGTGGGACTCAAACCCACGACCTTTCTCTTACAGAGGGAATGCTCTTCCAACTGAGCTATTGAGCCACCCCCGAATCACTTCAAAATACCCTTCTCTTTATATCCGTCTTTAAGGGTGATGATGGAGCCATCTACCAACTTTCTTAAGAACTGTTGGAACCAATGAATGATTTTTCAACCATTTTTAAACATTGATTTTTGATGACTCCGCCCAGATATTTGAATGAAATTTTTATAGCATTTATTATGCTAACTTTTTAGTTCGAAATACTTCGGGATGTACATTTATATTTATAACGTGTAAAATAGTCCTACCAACTGGTGTGTTTGCACACAGAGCGTATAAGCTCCTATGACCTGGCGTTTGGTTGTAATAGAAAGGAAATACTCATGTGACCGCTTCTATGAATGAAAACGTAAGAAAACCGGCACTGACCTGTGTTCCACCTCGTGAGGATTCAGCTGCAGACAGGCGTGGTTCCTGGCACGTGCTGGCAGGTAGGTATGTTTTCGACCGGCTGGTTATTTTCTTGAATTTGTCGTTTTCTTCCGATACACTTCCCTTATACTGACTTGAGAATGTGGCCAAGGAACTTATAGAATTACACAGAAAGAAACGAGGAGTTGAATAACTCAAACTTCCGTTTTGTGCGTTAGCGGAGTCAAAAAAGGACACCTTTCGGTGCTGGCGGCGAGTAGTGACTGATTAAAAAATGAATGAGTTGAACGTCAGCCCTAAAGCTTGAGAGTCCCGCTCATAGAAACCTCGTTCTCAAAATATAGTTCGAACAGATCCATTCACAGCGCCATTCATTGGCCTTCTTCAACACTAAGTGGTCAACAAATGAGCGCCAATATTCAAACATTATTCGATACATAGAAGCGGTTTATTAAATTACAAAAATTGAAATACAATTAAATTATGTGGGAAACAATTAAGAAAGTACCTAAGCGCTCCACCATGCACCCGGCTTTGGAACGTCGCAAGACGTTACGAAACAAACAAGCGAACACTGGCTGATTAGAGCCCATAGTGAATGTTGTGTATAACATAATAATACACATAGCTAAAATAACAACTTAGACTAACAATATTCTATCTAAAGTATGTTTAAAGCTTGAGTTAAAAATTAAAGTTTAAGATTCTATTTAGCGTTGTAAGTTATTGCGTTGGGATAGGATACAACTTGCTTACAGCGAGTTTGTAAGTACCAGTACGCGTTTTATATATTATGATAGACATGAGGAGTCCAGGTCCAGTATGACAATTGACAACGTGAAAATACTGAATTATTAGATCAACAACGTGATCGCGTTTAGGGAGAAGGACAGGATGTAATCCTGATACAGAATGAGGTTCGATCTTAAATTTAAATCGTGCGAATTTTAAAACGTATGTAATGATACGTAGTAGTTTCTGCCAAGAAGAAACACGTTGTGCTAATGTACATAACAATGGCGACTCTGTGTGTTTTGTTGTCACACTCAACACATTTGCCTCATGCTCAGGTAAGTCAGAACAGTTGGCGGGAGAGAATGACTTAATAGGCCATTCATCAGGGGGGCCGCGGATCCATGCTGGACCGTTCCACCACAAATCATAAGCCAAAAGTTGCGAGGGGAGCATACCGCGTGATAGACAATCACTCGGATTAATGTCTCCGGCGACGTGATAAAAATGTTTAGCGTTCAAGTTTTCTTGACACTGAGCGACCCGGTTGCTAACAAAAATCGACCACCGATGTGGTGACGAGTGAACCCATGATAAGGCAATCGTGGAATCAGAAAAGGCGTAAATGTCAGTAACGGGAATGCGTAATGCATACGAATCACGTACAGTTCTTATTAACTTTGACATAAGCAAAATAGCACATAACTCTAATCGAGCAAGCGTAGTAATCTTTGTCGGAGTGACCTTTGATTTCGCACACAAAATGCGAGTTTGAATGCCAGATGGGTAGGTACAATGTGCATAAATAACACATCCCATGCCATTCAGGCTGGCATCACAAAATGCGACAAGACGTGATTCGCAATCAACTTCGACACCTATATATCGCGGAATTTTTAATGTGTCAAGCAATTTTAATTCTTGAACGAGAGCGGAAAAGCGTGAGCGTATATGCTCTGGAGCAGGGTCATCCCAATCACTCTTACTAAGCCAAAGTTCCTTAATTAACAACTTGGCGTAGAGTATCACAGGTGCCACCAACCTGAGCACGTCAAAATAGTCGCGCAACTATAGAGAGTATATTTCTCTTAGTGCACTTCTCATCTACCAAGGTGGATGTGAAATAAAAATTATCTCCACACGGCTCCCACGAGAGACCTAAAACCTTTGCGACATGACTGCCAACATCAAACTCAAGCGATTTGCGGTGAGTATTTATGTCAGCGTTCATTGCGATAGGAAATAGCCTAAAATTTAATAATAATAAAAACAGGTCTGCCTGTAAATTGGGACCAATATGTAAAATATCATTGAGCGAACGACAAGTGTGGGTTTTAGCGCTCGCGTCTAACACAATACGCGGCATCGGTTTGTCATGTCGAACTACTGCGTGATGAGGTATGCAATAACCATCCATAGACAAATTAGAGTCATCAACGAGACCAAGACAACCGTTATCCAAACAATCCCGAATAACCTTATTGTAATTTTCGCGTACGGTTGGTGATTGACGAAGTTTACGCTCGAGCGACAAAAACCGGGGGTGAGCGACGCCGCGCGAGTTCCCTAGTTCAGAGGGATCCTTGCAGAACGGCAGCGCAGTATAACGACCTACGTCATCGCGAGTCACAGTAGATGTGAAAATATTCTCGCACTCGGTTTCTTCTGGAGACAATAGGCGTTTCACAGGAACTTCCTCAAGTTCCCAAAATTTTTGCACTAAATCATTTAGTGCTAGCGCAGAAAAGGATGCGGTTGTAGGCACAACAACTTTACGTGGGTAATCACCCATAAGTACATACCCAAACGCGGTTGATAGTACACAAGGGGCACTGGGACCACACTCGACTCTATTTCCTAAGTAAATATACGGGAAGAGCTGTGCACCTAATACTATATCAATGTTTCCTGGAATGTTCCAGCTTAAGTCAGCAAGCGGTAAATCGCGAAGATTTAACTCGCGATCACACTTAATTAATTGCGAGGGCAATTGATCCGTAAGGCTATTCATAACTAACGCATGTATAGTATACTTATGATCTGCATAAATACGAGATTCAATGTCCAAATACACATAGCCTATTATCGTGTGCGAAGTGGAGCCAACACCTTTGACAACAGAATTACTCATTGGTATTATTGGTAAATTTAATAAACGACAACAGGACAATGTTATTAAGTTATTCTGTGAGCCATTATCAATTAGACATCTGACTACAGATTTATTTCCAGTGCTACCTTTAGGGCGAGCATACACCTGAGCGGTTGCCAAGAGAATATCACCCTTATGGCTAGAGGCATACGAATGCACAGTGCTTGAAGCGAGCGGTGACTCAGGAGTGGGAGTAACAAGGTCGCACTGGGGCGGCGGGGATGCGGCAACAGTCGTCGCATGCGAGTGCGAATTATTAACATTATTCTCAAAATGCAATAATTTATGATGTTTTTTCTGACAGAAACAAACTGACGTACTTTTACATCGCGGGAGATTATGTAATGTGCTTAGACAATTCACGCAACCACGCTTAGATTTAATAAACTCATATCTAGCCTTTGCATTTTGCATATTTTTAAACTGAGCGCAGTTATACAGGTGTCGGTGGTCGCCGCCGCCACATAAACAACATGACGCGTCAACTGCGGCGGGCGCATTCGACTTATTATTAATCGGCACACTGACAACAAACGACTTAGAATTACGCTGTACACGCCTATCATTAGACTGTGGCGTCCCAGCAGTGGGCGACTTCGCATATGACGAAGACCGCGGGTTTGACCGTTCAATCATCTTAGCATAATCTTGTACAAAGTCGATCAGCTGTTGCGTCGTAGGTATATCGACACCTCGAACAGAAAGTTCGAAGGCTTGGATGGTTAGCGTGTCCATTTTCCTCAAGGCACATTGTAGAAACATGAAGTCCGTTAAATCATTTATACCTAACTCTTTAAGCGCGGCGATAGAGGAGGAATATATACCTATAAATGAATCAAGTGAGTTCACACTAGGTGAACAATTCTTTAAGTCTAATATATTATTAAGATAATATGAACCTAATGAGCGTTTATCTTGGCATTTCTTGACGAAGGCGTCCCAAACTATACTGTAGGTCTCACTTGACGGAACAATACCGGCAGTGAACTTTAATGCGTCATTGTTTAGTTTTGAGAATAGGTATTGCACACGTTGCGAATCAGACAATTGTGTGTTTGAATGAATATTGGCCTTAAAGGACTGATAAAATGTATTCCAGTTTTCAGGGCGTCCGTCAAAACTCGGAATAACAAGCATTTCCAATTTCACTACAGACGCGTTTGAACTACTCGACCCGTGTGAGGCGATCTCCTTTACCTTGGGCGTAGATAATTTATTTCTAATGCGTTTTATTCTCGAATACAATTCATCGAATGAGTCAAGGCAAGAAAAGTCGGGCTCCACAGGGGGTTCTAATGATAAATTTAAGCTATTCATTTGATCCACAATCGACTCGAATTTATCGCGAACGACATCGATGTTCTCGGTCTCAGACAGAAAATCCTCATTCGCTCGCGTCGTTATATCAAAACACACAACTGATTTCGACGATTTATACCAACGATTAATGCGTGCAAACCATAATTCCTTTTTTTGATTCAACAGAATAAGCTTCGTCTCGAGATCTGACGACATGTTTGCAAATTAACGATAGGTAAGACCTACCTATTGAAATATAACAAGAAGATTATCTGTAAGGTACCTACTATAATATAATAGTAATTCAACACAAACAGTTTAGATATACCTACTTTTTTATTGAAAATTGTACTACGGCTTATTATATAATAGCGCAAGTAGCACAGCGGAGCGGGAATGTAACTAACTACGTAACTAGATAGGTACTTACCTACAAAGTTACGCGTATGCGAATAGAATGATGATTATTTACCAATTAATACGTAAATCACCAACTATTATGAATATCTACCAATTATTACGTAGATTTAGCGTTTTAAATGCAGAATTTACCAAATAATTTACGTAAATCTGTTAGCGAATGAAAGTAATGAAACTAAGATGGCGGAAAGAATTCACCAAAATTACGTGAATCTTTTAATTAAATGAATAGGAAAGAAATATTATTCACCAATAATTACGTGAATATGTTATTGACTGGCCTATCCGGCTCGAAGGACCATAAATTATGGGTGGGACGTGTAAAATAGTCCTACCAAACTGGTGTGTTTGCACACAGAGCGTATAAGCTCCTATGACCTGGCGTTTGGTTGTAATAGAAAGGAAATACTCATGTGACCGCTTCTATGAATGAAAACGTAAGAAAACCGGCACTGACCTGTGTTCCACCTCGTGAGGATTCAGCTGCAGACAGGCGTGGTTCCTGGCACGTGCTGGCAGGTAGGTATGTTTTCGACCGGCTGGTTATTTTCTTGAATTTGTCGTTTTCTTCCGATACACTTCCCTTATACTGACTTGAGAATGTGGCCAAGGAACTTATAGAATTACACAGAAAGAAACGAGGAGTTGAATAACTCAAACTTCCGTTTTGTGCGTTAGCGGAGTCAAAAAAGGACACCTTTCGGTGCTGGCGGCGAGTAGTGACTGATTAAAAAATGAATGAGTTGAACGTCAGCCCTGAAGCTTGAGAGTCCCGCTCATAGAAACCTCGTTCTCAAAATATAGTTCGAACAGATCCATTCACAGCGCCATTCATTGGCCTTCTTCAACACTAAGTGGTCAACAAATGAGCGCCAATATTCAAACATTATTCGATACATAGAAGCGGTTTATTAAATTACAAAAATTGAAATACAATTAAATTATGTGGGAAACAATTAAGAAAGTACCTAAGCGCTCCACCAGTATACTACTACTGATAAACTATAATATACACGCTTTATCGTAGGGGTCGGCCTGCGAAACACTCGACAAAAATACAAAACCGATTAAAATGCGTGATTATTATAAAAGCGCCCTTTTAGTTTTGTTCTGTGCGTTTATGGTGTCATTGGCCCCGTTCAAATTGCTTGTTCCTCATTTCGCTGAACATCGGTAGCGCTTTATTTGCCTCTGGAAGTCTTTTATTCACACGCAGTTAATAATATTTAATTATGTATTAATTTTCCCACTGCGGATGTCAACTTTAACCAGACTTAAAAGACGAGTGTCCATGTACACTGTCGCATCCCGTTCATTGTTTCAAATTCATTCATACAAACTGTTTGGAAGGCAGGGACGTCAGCTGACCCGACAAACAGTCTTTTTTTTATTCTTTTCTTTTTATACGCGACAATTTCCTAGTAATTCTGTTAATTTCCTAGTTGTCATACATTTATCTGTAACATACATAAATAATGTCGCATATTATAGCATAACAAAACATGATGTGTAATAAATATTTATAAGACTATCTTATAAATATTAAGTAAACGCATATGCCTACTTAAAGTTCGCGGCTAACTGGTGACCGAGTAGCGCAATGCAAGGTTAACTTAAGTAAAAGGTTCGATTACCGTACAGTGCAAATATGTGTAAGTGAATGCATGAATATGTAAATTATTTTTTTATAGCATTTATTATGCTAACTTTCTACTAACTAAATAAACAAGATTTAGGAAAAATCATTCATTGGTTCCAACAGTTCGTAAGACTCTTGGTAGATGGCTCCACAGTCGCCATAAAGACGGATATAGAGAAGGGAAAGTGGAAGTGATTCAGGTGTGGCTCAATAACTCGGATGGAAGAGCATTCCCCAGTAAGGGAAAGGTCGTGGGTTCATGTCCCACTTGAGCATTTCATTTTTACCCGACTACGGCGAAGCCAAAAGGAGGGTTTTGATTTTGATAGGCTAAGTATGTATGTATGTATGTTCATTTGTAGGGAACAAATGAACATACATACATACATACTTAGCCTTATAGCTCCTCAACTACTTATTAGAACTGGACAAATGAGGTATCGTTACAAGCGGCTTTATCGTCCGATGGTTATAGGCTATATGACGTGTCACTCAATCTTGTGTGGCGCCCTCTAGTGCTCATAAGGTACTGTGTCAAAAAATCAACTTGAGATAAATATGCCGTGTTTGGTATCAAATGAAAGGGCTGAATAAGCACATTTCAAATATGTATAAATTATTAGCTTTACCTTGCCGCAAAATAATATAAATAAAAAATAAAGTTTAAAACTAAAACCCGACTACCGAAAAATCACGCTCTAAAAAGTAACAAACAAGAAAATATTATCAAGGATAGTCGTGGTCGTATGCCACTTACGAGAAGGTACTCGAACAAAACAATATATTCTAGGGAAAAGTGGCATACGACAACGGCTATCCTTGATATTTTCTTGTTTGTTACTTTTTTGAGCGTGATTTTTTTACCGATGTAATTTAAGAATATAATATGTCTAATTGCATTGGTCTGAGTATTTCCGTGACTCGGAGAGCACGTTAAGCCGCCGGTCCCGGTTGCCATACGAACATCTATGGCAGTCGTCACGGGTAGTTGGAGGCTTAAAAAGTCGAACAGACTAGTCTAACAACAGAACTTCGATAGGTATACAATGCGTTGTGGGGGTCAGATGACAGTCACTTCACGAAAGTTTAGACTGAAAACTGATTCCAGCTGAGTTGGAAACTTGGGTAAGGGTCCAGAGATTGATGATATTCAAGGCAATATTGCCCTTAAGGATGGATATAAAGAGAAGGGAAAATTGAAGTGATTCAGGTGTGGCTCAATAGCTCAGTTGGAAGAGCATTCCCCCAGTAAGAGAAAGGTCGTGGCTTCAAGTCCCACTTGAGCGCTTCATTTTTTCCCGATGTATTTCGATATTCAAGCACACAAATATTTACACTGAACTGGAATCGAACCTGCTACCTATATAGCAATCGAACACTCTCGATTCAAAGTTGCAGGTGAATTCTTTGAAACCAGTTTCATTAAATACTTGTTTGACCATGAATTCCGATAACGGTGATACCCGAAACTTCGTGAAGCTTATAGAAAATGTGTAAGAAATTTCGATTTCAATAAGTACATTCGCAAAGGAAGGTTGCTTTTTTGTTTTTATTGTTAATTTAGCTGACCCGGCGAACTTCGTTCCGCTAATTTTCTTCCGCCCGCGTGACGTCAGATCCCGTTCCCGCTGCACTCTCTACTATATTAAGCATTATACATAATATATAAACCTTCGTCTTGAATTAGTTTATCTATTAAAAAAAAGCGCGTCGAAATCCGTAGCGTAGTTTTAAACGACAGACGCAGAAAGCGACTTTGCTTTATACTATACTAGCTTTGCCCGCGGCTCCGCCCACGTGGATGTCGGTTATCGCGACTAAACATAGCCTTTCTCAAGGTTTAATCTACACTTATACCAAATTTTATCAAAATCGGTTCAGTGGATTAGGCGTGAAAGCGTAACATACAGACAGACAGAGTTACTATCGCATTTATAATATTAGTATGGAAGTATGGATAGTCACAATGTTACTATTTCTGGATTCACGTGCAGCTTAACTTATGGTCAGTCAGTCAGTCAGTCAGTCTTACGATCGAGAGATCTTGGATTCGAATCCTGTCACCACCGACATTAGCCCGCCTTTCTTTATACCACTTCACTTAGGTGGGAGACAAGCACATGACCCACGTGATGGAAAGTGGTAACCGTGGCCTATGGACGTATGCAACCCCAGGGGCGTTACACTCGCGCTGCCAACCCTGAAGAAACCTTCTAATGCCCTTCTCGAAGAACCCAATATTGATAGTCGCTTGGGAAAACCGGAGCAGAAAGTTCATTCCACCATAAAAACCCCCTTAAATCTTCGAAGTTCTAATCAACAAGCCTATGTGTCTCTCTCTCGTCTGTCCTTTCTTTCTTCTATCTGTCTTTCTCTCGTCCTTTCTTTCTTTCTATCTCTCTTCAGGGTGAATTACATTAGGAATAAAATTGTTACATAAGTTTTGCATAATTTTCTCTTGCGTGTAATTAAGGATTATTTCGATGTAATAATGAACAGAATTATCAATGGTCAGACATTAATTTTAAATTTTTTGTAAAATAATTTTATTGAATGAATTTATGCTAACTATACAAATCGAATACATAGGGAAAAAATATCAATGTATAGTTCGTAAGAATATCGGTAGATGACTCCACCGTCGTCTTAAAGACGGATAAGAAGGTAAATTTGAATCACTTCGGGCGTGTCTCCGTAGCCGAGTTGGTCAATGCATTCCCCCTGTAAGGCAAAGATCGCGATTCGAGTCCCGCCCGAGAAGATTATTTTTCCCTATGTATTCGAAATAATTTTATCTCTATTCGCCCATTTATGCCTATTCGCCGTTTTACTATAGGCATATTATATTATTTGACTTGTTAACAAAACGCGTCATTCCTTATTTGTGTATCGTCAATATAAGAATAGTTTAACTCTTTAGCCTATAGACGATGTTAATTATTACTTATTAAATATTTGTTTAACTAATATTTACACTATATTTCGTCTTTAAACTGGCCATTTATCTTCTACCTAGCGACAATTATTATTTTTTTTTTTGATAGAATAAAATAATTCGAAACGTCTATTTGAAGGATTGAATTCGTAACGAGGTCATCCGAAAAAGAGCTAAAATTACCGAAATAGCTCACAGAATACGCAAGCTGAAGTGACAGTGGGCTGGCCACATCTGTCGAAGGATCATGTACAGTGTACAGTGTACAGGGTGTATAGTGTACAGTGTACTTTGTTCTAAAATATCTAAACTTGTGCCGATCCAGAAAGTCACCTCTTAATAAGATCTAATTAAGGCAAACATTAGTATACATTTCCAATATCATTTTAATCAATGACTATCCCTGTAACATGTGTAGGTACATCTGTATATATTTGATAGTAATTGTCATCATGGCTAGTTAAAAATGATGTTCGAAGTGTGAATTTATTTATGATTTTGTTCAGATTAAATTATTGTGGAATAGTTAAGCGTATATTTTGTTTTGACATCGTTTAATGGTTAGTTAATTTAGAACGAATTGTCGTTCAATTCTCTCTGGATCCGCACATGTTTAGATATTTCAGAAATGTGACAATGTATAAATATACCCAGTATTTTTTAATATTTGTTTAAATATATTTTTTTTAATATAATGTTTCGTCCTTAACCTGCACACTAATTAAACCTAGTAACTTCTCCTCGGTCTAAATATTTATTAATAAAACAAGGTGAGCATAAAAATACTAGTTAATTATTTTTTAAGACAATTAGTGCTATTAGGTACCTAATAATAGGCATAGTTTATTATTAAAAGTAATTAATATGATTAATTTCAGCCGCCTACGAACAGGCATTTAACAAAAATTATAATATTTAATTACCCTTGAAATACCTATCCCCTTTCTAAGTAAAAATAATCATTAAAATTCATTCATAATTATTGGCATTGTAATCGCTTAATAAATACAAAAAAGCGATCGAATTCAGAACGTTTTTCCGTTTTTTTAAGTCGGTTATAAAAGGATTATCCAAATTGCCCATCAATTAGAAAAACCAATAGTACCGTGTTAAGGTATAATCTTCTTGGAAAATAATAGTGTATAGACCCAGTTTGCTAACAAAATTCATCGCAAAAGACGACGACGTGAAAAACAAGTTTTGTGTGAGTAAGCTAATGTCAATATTGTTTTTCAAACTATCAATGTGTGCACGTCTTGGGATGTATGTACTTATAGGTCCAGACTCGCGAACCGCGCCACCCGCGCGCGCAGGTAACTGACTGTCCTCCGTCCCCCATGAGCGCGGGCCTGGGGGTGACGGGTGGAGCCGCCTGTCACCCCAGCAGAAGCAGGCCACGGCGACGGCGCGCTGAGAAGCGCGCCTCCCCATTCCGGGGGCGAGTCGGGACACCGTTGTCCCCCTCCCGACGAGGACTAGATCGTAAGGGATGGCCCTGGGTCAACCGGGGTGCGAGGGATATATCGATGACAACCTCACCTCCGGCCTAGCACCGCGACCCACAGCCGGCGTGCGGTTTTAGTCGGTTCGAGTCCGACATAACCTCCCCTTCCCGTTCCGGCAGGGGGAAATCCGAGGGGATTTCCGCACGAAAAAAAAATTCCAATTATACCAAAGAATAGCCATATCTTACCGTCTTAGTCACCTTCTACGACACCCACACGTAGAAATGGGGCGGCCCTATTCTACTCCACCGGCCCGGGAAGTAACACGAATAACTATAGCGATTTAATTGGTATTCGCGTAAACTTCAGACAGTACTTCAAATATACAATAACCTTCCCCTTTTTAGAAGTCAGTTAAAAAGAAAAAAACTTGTCCTCAAAAAAAATATATTAAAAAGAATTATCCAAATGGCCATCGATCAAAATAATAACCCATCGCGGCATCGATGTTAAATATCTCTTGAATAATTTTTGAAAATGAAAACCCATCTTCAAGTGTTATGTTATATGGCTATTTGCATTGGTCTGGGTGTTTCTATGTATAATATGTATATATTTACAAAAAAAAATATATATCTAAGTATGTTTATCCGCATTCTAGATTCCATAACACAACCTAATTAAGCTTACCATGGGTCTAGATAGCGTTGTGTAGAATGTTGTGGAATATTTATTATTATTATTATTTCCTTTATTCGAGTATAACACATATAAATTACATTTTTAAATATATCCTAAAAAAAATACAAAATATATTTAAAAATATAAAAAATAGTATCCCACCGGCATCGAGTACAGGGACCAAGCTACCGGTGGTCAGGGCTCCAGAGAGAGGAACTTCCACACGATGCGCGCCGTATCAAGGAGTACTGCCTTCTGCATCTGGCCCTTGACCCAACCATCCAACCCGAGCCTCTTTAGATGTTGGTCGAGGCTCTTTGCTATCAGTCCGTTGACTGATACGACTATCGGTACAATGATTGCTGAGTCAACATTCCACATGTCGACAACCTCGTGGGCCAAGTCCAAGTATTTAACTTGTTTATCTTTCTCAGCTTTCACGAGATTCTCGTCATGAGGAATGGTGACATCAACAATCAATGCTCGGCGTTCGGATCGGTCTATCACCACAATGTCAGGCTTGTTAGCTACAACAGTCCTATCAGTGATGATAGACCGATCCCAGTACAATGTGATATGACTATTTTCTAGAACTGGCTCAGGAACATACCTATAGTACGGCACCCCAACTTCCACAAGGTTGTATTTCAGAGCAAGTCGCTGATGGATTATCCTGGCTACTTGATTATGTCTG
The DNA here is from genome assembly GCA_914829495.1 of Eilema sororculum. Classification (NCBI taxonomy): domain Eukaryota; kingdom Metazoa; phylum Arthropoda; class Insecta; order Lepidoptera; family Erebidae; genus Eilema; species Eilema sororculum. Next base: position 6,105,489 of record OU618561.1, read on the forward strand.
TGCAAGTACTCGCCGTTAGCAAGACGAGAACAACCGGAAGTAATATGCCTGAGGGATTCACCAGGTTGGTGACACGCTCGACAAATGTCAATTGTGCCATCCCTCATGATATACTTCCGGTAGTTATTCGTCTTAATAACTTCATCTGCAATTGCACAGACAAAACCTTCAGTTTCCCCAAAAAGGTCACTGAAACGTAGCCAGGACACGGACGCTAGTAGATCTACTTCGGGCCTGTGTAGGGCCCGATAGAACCTGCCATGTAGCTCCTTACTCTGCCATACCTCCCTGCGGCTGTCAGTGCTAACTATTGTAGGCCTGCGCCAGTTCTCTTTAGCCAAACCGAGCGGGGTAAGCCCGGTATCTACATTGACTACATCACGATGCATGTCCACGTTCGATTTAAGAAAGTAGTCTCTGAGATTGCACACCTCGCGATTATGAAGGGTCTTAGCATTTAAAAAACCTCGACCCCCACATTTCCGCGGGATGTACAATCTCATGACTGACGACCGTGGGTGGTGCATTCGGAATGCAGTCAACTGAGCCCGGACTTTCCTATCGATGGTATCGAGTTCAGTCTGAGTCCACTTGAGTATGCCAAAAGAGTACATCAAGAGTGGCATGACCCAACTGTTACAGGCACGCACCTTGTTACCACCTGACAGAAGACTGTTAAGTACTTTTTTCAGGCGGCCAAAGAAACGGTCCTGTAACATTTGTTTCATGTCGGCCTCATTGATGCATAGCGTCTGTGACATACCCAAGTATTTATAGGTCTCAGTTACGAGGAGTGATCTCAGGTTAGTGGAATCGGATAGTTGTATACCATCCGACTCCACCACCCGCCCTCGCTTTACATGAATGACTGCACATTTGTCCACACCAAACGCCATTTTAATAGAATTACTGAATGTTTCAGTAACCTTCAGTAAAGCCATTAATTGAGGGTTGGTGTGGGCGAATAGCTTTAAATCACCCATGTAAAAGAGGTGGGAAACCATCTGACAGAATTATTTTATTATTATTATTATTATTTTGTTTCTCTGATCCGTGACTCTCGGGACTATGGAGTCCCGGGCCTTTGGAAGGCGTGCGTCGGGCCGAAGCCAAGACGTAGAGGCCCTTTTAAGAGAGTTTAATATGCTAGGGATAGACACACACATGGCGGATACCACCCCCGAGCGCAAAATATGATACACCCGGGGATGGTCCCCGCCAGGTGCAGAGACTATTGGAATAATGGAAACTAGATTATGGGCTATGGGGTTGAGTATTGGATGGACTGGTGAATGGGCTATGGGGGGAGACTAACGGACGCCTGCCATGACAATAAGTCTCAAAATTGTTAAAAAGGCAGGTGGTGACTCGCCAACTCATTGCATGGGCCCCATTAAAATAGCCACGCATAATGCGGCCATGGAGCAACACCCGTTGAGCGGCTAAGGTTGTCGAGAGGTGAGTCTGCGGGGTGCAAGATCGCGATACAGAAGTCGGTCAGCAGGCCCCCGGCGTTATGACATTTTACACTTCCAACCTGGAGCATAGGTTCCGCTCTTGCGACTCCACTCTTGGCCGGCCAATAAAGGCAAGCACAAGAGGCGGGGCGGAATAAATTCCAACCCTCGGGAGAATCAGGGTTCGTGGTGTCGCCACTCACCAACAGCTCGCCACAAGTGTAGTCCGAGCCACATATCTAGGACCCAAGAGAGAAACGATGCTCTGGCGCGTGAATTATTTTAATATAATCTACTTACTAGCTTATGCCCGCGAGTTCGTCCGCGTTATGTTCGAAATAGAAAGGTTTAGGATACACTACTCCTGTTCCCGCGACCCAAATAAAGTTCCTTAAAATTTCTGTGAGCCTGGTACTTCATGCCAATGTACCAGGGTCACACAAATACTGATCCCGTGACCGCGACCCTCAGCAACCTGTATCTTACGTTTGTTTGATTGCAATCAACCACGACCTTTCTCTTACAGGGGGAATGCTCTTCCAGCTGAGCTATTGAGACACACCTGAATCACTTCAAATTTCCCTTCTCTTTATATCCGTCTTTTAAGGGCGACGGTTGAGCCATCTACCAACCTTTACGAGGTTTCGAGGTTCCAGTCCCACTTGAGCGCTTCTTTTTCCCAATGTATTTCGAATTTAAAAATTAGCATAATAAATGCTATAAAATAGTAGATTATTGCATCGAGCACAAAGTAATTTATTATTGCACCGAGTGCCTGTATCTAACAGGCATGAGGGCAATATAAATTACTTAAGGCGAGGTGCATAATCTGCTTTTCTTTCAACTATTACCTATAGGAATAGTAGATAAAGAAACTCATATCAAAATTAACAAAGTTCCCGCCAAATCACTTTTTTAAATTTCTTTCATTTTTAAATCAGAGTTAGCAGCAATCATTTTTTAAATTTGGAACAAGTAGGATAGAAACGAATATACGTACGTAAATAAAAAAAAATATTGATATCGGCTGGCTGAATAGAGCTAATCCATTGAGATTGGCACCTTGATGTGCAATAATGAAATTTCATACATTTTTATTGCTCTGGAGCATTAAATACTCGCTTTGCACTGAGTTTTTAGTGTGATTGTGATGAAATTAAAGCATAGTTGGAAGAAAAAACATTTAAGAGTAGAAATAAAGTCAAAATTTTAATGTTATTTTTTGCAGTGTTCCGGCACCACGGGGTGCTTTGGCTTTAGTACAATTGAGGTCCTGGATGACGTTAATTTTATCTAGGTCCAAGATATATAGCGGTAACTATACCAATTGAGGTGTCTTCAATTACCTCCTACCTCCTGACGAGTACATCTCCTCGACATACAACCTTTTGGCCTCAGTAATTTACACATCTTTGTAATAAAACTTAAAACCCATTGACACGGTTATAAAATCTAAATTTAGTATTTATTGTTAGTAATGGCGGTGATGTTTCGTTTCAAGGTAACTTTGAGCTATTAGATTGATATAAAGACCACCTCTGTGGTGTGGCGGTAGTGAACGCGACTGCAGGTTTAATTCCCGGTCAGTGCAAAAATTTGTATGCATCCATTGAGTTATTACTACTACGTATAGAGAAGATATCCTGAACAAAAAACGAACGCCTTTTGCCACGAGTTACAACTAAAGTTCGCTGCAGCAATTAAACAAAACTATGTCGTCTAATTGTAATATAAATATTCAAGCGCAAGATCGCTTCTTAGTTATAGTTTTTTCACGACCTAAAGGTCAAAAGCGCCAGGAATTTCATGGCGCTTACGCGTTTACTTCAACGCAATGCAAGGCGCAAACATCTGGTTCGCGCCGTCGTCGTCGTCGTCGGTTCTACAATATGGTTATTTGCAGTCTGGTTGTGCCTCGGAGAGCACGTTAAGCCGTCGGTCCCGGTTTTCATACGAACATCTATGGCAGTCGTTACGGGTATTTGGAACCCTAAGTCCAACAACTGGTCTAACTGCAATGCTTCGTTATCGCCATTTGGTTGTGGATTTTTTTTTAATACCTCTTGGCAGTACTGTAGTAGTATTTAATACAGTCGCCAAACCTACTCTAAACAATGCAGTTGTCAGCCTAGTCTGCTATCTTCCAATAAAAACCCACTCAGGGCTCAGTCAGTATAATATGTATATTTGACTTATTTTACTATTTCTGTATTTCTAAAATATCTGGCATTAATTCATTTCCTCTAGTACTATACCAGTTCCCGTACTACGAGTAGTACTATACCTTTCATTCTTTGGGGAAGGGGGGGGTTGTTTTATTGTTTTTCTTTATTATTTATTTATTTAATTACACTTTTACTATAGTATACTTATTTCTTAATAACTTAATCTTATTCTGGTTGTGGAGGTTAGATGGCAGTTACTTTATGGAAAATATCGAAGTTCAGTCGCATCTTAGACAAGAAAACCAACCCGAACTGAGTTTGGGAAAGGTTCAGACAATGATAAATGATTTTTTATACCTACCTACTCAAAATAGTAGATTTATCACTAAAATATGGTGACGCAACTGCCATCTGACCTCCACACCAATTAGCGTTATAAAAGTTCTGTAGTTAGACTAGTCGGAATTTTGAAAGCTCCAACTACCCGTAACGACTTTCATAGATGTTCGTATGGCAACCGGGACCGACGGCTTAACGTGCTCTTAAGAGGCACGACTGGACTGCAAATAGCCATATTCATTCATAAAAAAATTTGCCAATCGAACCTCTTGGGAATCGAACCTACAGTCGCATTTACTACCGCCACGCCACAGAGGCTGTCTTTTGTCGTATGGCAACCGGGACCGATGGCTAACATAATATTCAGGCAATAAAAAGATATTTGCACTAAGCGGTAATCGAACACAGGGCGTTTCACTACTAAGTACTATGGCAACGTCATACTTGAAAAATATAATATTTTTCTTAATAATGCAAAAGAATTCAAGTGAAAACAACAACTAACAGGAAAATTACTTTAATTTAAAGTATTTTTTATGTCAATTGGGACGATTTCCCTTTGATAAAACGATGTGACTTACACCCTTTTCACCTTTAAAACTGTCATGTAATTATTTACGCCATTCAGTGAGCGTATATGTATAATAAAATCTGTGATAGCTTATTTGAATACAAAATTATTAACAACATCCTTTAGAGTAAACACCGTTATCAATAAGACTACTATGAAATATCCTAACGTCCGAAGTTGCGGACCGAAGTTTCGGATATTTTTTTACGAAAAATAAGGATCACAATTTTTATTTATTTTATTTTATTTGGGAAACTTACAGATAGTTCATATATTAGCCTTAAATAATAAATAGCTAAAGGCCATTAACAAGTTTCCACGAGTAACAATTGTTTAAGGTACCTATACTAGAAAGTAGGAAAAAAAAACAGTAGGTACAGAAATTAAACACTAATATCTATCGTCCTATTAACACCACTGCAAACAATTAACTTTCGACAAAGAACCTCTTAGCTAGTACATGCTTTAAACGGCAAACATTGGTATTGAAAAGGTCAATAATTGGTAATGCTGTAAAATAGTGATATGTGGAGTTATCTACTTCATATCCTACTAATATTGCAAATTGAATGTTGTGAATAAGTCTGGATTTTAGTTTCGGGGCGAAGCGGACTCGCAGCGGAGACAATCGCTTGCTAGTATCAAAGTAACCGCTAGTATGACAAGGCCCTTAGGAATGTGTTCAAGTCGAAGTAACTCCATGGTGCCTAAATGTTACGTTTTTTTTTATAAAAGTATGACGTCAATTTGATTGCATCTCGCCTGATGGTAAGCTAAAAGCAAAGTCACGGAAAGAGAGTCACCATCGTAAACATGTACACCATGTTAACAGTGGTGGCACTCAGCTTGACGACCTCATCAGATGACTTTTCACGCCCCGCTTAAGGAACCCGGGACTGGAAGAAGGAAACACGTAAACTGGCGGGTGTTTCATGTGGGCTCAACGGTTTGTCTAAGTACTACCCTCGGACCTCGTCTGTAAATGAATCTTAAAATAAGGTCGTACGAGTCTTTTTGCGATAGGGGCCAAACGGTAAGTTCCTACGGTTACAATCGAAAATGGAGATACGGTTGCACTTTTCATACTAAGTTGTATTGAAGGGTGCAGCCGTATCTTGGTTGTCGGCTGTGCATAGCCAATAGGGTATTATCCTATAGTTAAAATAAATTATCTAACCGAGCTTAATAAATTAAGAATGGTAACAGAGCGGTAAAAGTTACGTCGGTTCTTATTTTATAGTTTTTATTTATTTTTAATCATCCACCCAACCTAAAATAGAAACTGATTTGACTATCAAATTTTATGACGTCACTAAATCTTTTTTCATACAAGTTACCTTATAACTTATCGTTTTGACGTTTAGTAAAAAGTAACTGATTTGACTAGTCAGTAAATTTCCAATTTTCGGACGAATTTACGTTCCATGGTAGCCCTCTCCTTCAAAGTGAAAGGGCGCCTGTCAGATCTTCCTATAATTATTATAATTACTTACTTCCATGTATGGCAACACTGAATAAAAAATAAAATTTGTTTCACCTAGACCTTCAGGGAGGCTAAAGTTAATAACATACAATTTGCATGACTCATCCCATCCATCAACATAAATAAATAATAAATGAAACGTTTTTGTTGTGATACGTAAAGTTGAAAACAGCTTGACCAATTTCAGTGATTAATTTTGTGCCTTTAATCATCAATAAAAGGGTTTTTTTTTTCATTTTTTTTTATATTGCACATGTCAATTTGACTTCACCTCGCCTGATGTTAAGCAAAGACAAAGTCTCGGAAAGAGGGTCACTATCGGAAAAATGTACCATGTTAACAGTGGTGGCACTCAGCTTAACGGCCTCATTAGATGCCTTTTCACGCCCCGCTTAAAGGATCCGGGACTGTAGGAAGAAGGAAACACGTTAGCTGACAGGGAGTTCCAGGTCTTAATGGTGCGGCATAGGAATGAGTCACTGAAACGCTTGGTTCTAGCTGGTATACTCTGCACCGTATATGGATGGCATCTTAGCCCTGCACGTGTCGTCCTGTGAAGGAAAGGAGAGGGCGGGACTAATTGGAAGAGCTCGTCAGAACATTCACCATGGTAGAGACGGTAGAATACTGCCAAAGACGCTACATCTCTACGCATCTGCAAAGGCTCGAGGGTGTTCGTGACCTCAGGATTCCCAATAATGCGGACCGCACGCCTATCGTAGTCCACTGCTGGACATAGGCCTCTCCCAATGTTGGCCAGCTTTAGCCTACAGTTTCCACGCTGGCCAGACGTGTTGGTACAGGGTTTTATTTCGAGTGTTCCTTCTCTGACAGTGATATTTAATATCATCAATTTTCCGCAAGGATTTCTACACGAAAAAAAACTTGTGTTGTTTCAGATAAGGACTATTTTTAATTAACACGCTTTTATTAGTTTGACTTGTAACTATGTATGTAAGAAAATCTTGGAATCTTAATTTGATACACTTCCCGGTCTTCGATTAGGATGAAATTTTGCTCACGCTTTGAATTACATGACTAGCTAAGAAACATCATTACAAATCCAATATGGCGGCCTCCCCAAGATGGCTGTTTGAACTCTACCTCCATGATATGGGTATCAAATGAAAGGGTTTGCTGTCAGGAATCCGAAATAAGCGTGTTTTTTAGTTTTTTAAACTATTATCTTTCTTAAAAATGCCGCCTACGCGAGTCGGACTCGCGCACCGAGAGTTCTGTAACCTAAGCTGCATACACCGAAACATGTTTTGATTTGATTGTGTTGACTTGGAAGTCTGATTTTTACACAGCTACAGACGATATAGAGCTGAGTAAGAATTTCAACTTGATTGCCTTTCACGGCACCTACAGGAAAAGCTCGACTGGTCCTATTCTACCCCACCGGGAAGCAACACGACAATATTATGATTCGTTATTGACAAAGTGAGATATCTGCGGTAGCCTAGTGGTATGGGTAATGGACTACTAAGACGAAGGTCTCGGGTTCGATCCCAGGTTTACCATGGCACACACCAACGACTTTTCGATGCTTTTCGAAGTTATGTGTGTATTTATCGCAGGTTTATAAGTGCCCGGTTAATGGCAATAGGCTTGCCACCTATTACATTTGGACCAAAACATAAACTGGCGAAATGTGGGTGCTAGTACCTCTGCCTACCCCTTCGGGGAATACAAGCGTGAGCTTATGTTATGTTATGTTATGTTATGTGATATGAATTTCAAATTGATAGTTGCCTTTCCAGGCACCTACAGGAAAAACTTGACTGGTCCTATTCTACCCCACCGGGAAGCAACACGACAATATTATGATTCGTTATTGACAAAGTATATTAAGTAGATTGCAAAGTATATTTTTGTCAAATAACAGCTCTTTTTTGAGCCAAACTTTCAGTAAACAGCGAACGAAAAAGCAAATATGACTTTCTTTTTCTCTTCTCCAATATTTGTTTTTGAACGAATGGTCAAATTCAAATTTTACGAATTTCGTAATAAATAGGTTATTACTATTTTTTTATTCGACAGCCTCTGTGGCGTGGCGGTAGTGCACGCGACTGCTACGCAAGAGGCGCGGGTTCGAATCCCGCTCAGTGCAAATATTTGTATGCATGAATATGGCTATTTGCATTGGTCTGGATGTTTCTATGTATAATATGTATGTATTTACAAAAAAATAAGTACATAAGTATGTTCATCCGCATTCTAGATTACATAACACAAGCTATAAAAGCTTACCATGGGTCTAGATAGCGTTGTGTAGAATGTTGTGGAATATTTATTTATTTTAAAAAAGAATAAAGTCTGCGAGCTGTCAGTAGTCTGCGAGCTGTCAGTCTGGTCTATACGCTATTAAATTCTCCTAATGCACCGGCTTACTTAAAATAAAATCCCAACTCCACCTTCTTGGTTCGCACCATAATAAAAATCTACGCTCGTCTAACGATCTTCTTCTTCACTGTCACTTCAAGCCTTGTGCACTCTTCTTTCTCTGTGCAATCAATTCTCCTCTGGAATGCGCTTCCTCTAGAAGTTAGGATGTCCCCAAATCGTTTAGTTTTCAAAAACAAAGTTCGATTGATCTATAATGAACCATAGGCAGAATAATATTTATACTTAAGAATTTTCCGTATAAGTATGTATTATGTATAGCGATATGTATTTTATTTATATATTGTACGTATGTATTATATATATATATATATTTACCAACTTATTTAAGTATATTTATATTTACTGTTTGTATGTTTATTATTTATACCGTACCTAAGTACCTACTAGATACTAGATAATACTTCGAGCACCTACCTAGACAAATCTCTGCATCACCCAAAGGTTGACTGGTAGAAAATGCCTACGGCATTAAGTCCGCCTTTGTACATACTTTTGTGCATAAAGTTTTAAAATAAAATAAAATATTAGAACCGAAGTTACTAATATTCCCTCTAACCCCTCCAACTAAGCTAAATTGCTTGTGCTAAGAGTGGATTCACGTCGGTAGTGTAATGGCCAGGATTCGAACCCGAGACCTTTTTTAGATATTATTGTACATAAAACAGTGGCGAGGGATTCCTATAACCCGATTCCTGTCATCTTCCCAATAGGTCGCATCTGCTTGACAAAATAGATCGAGGTAAAAAAAGATTCGATTCTACTATAGCTAAACCACTGTGGTGCCACAGTCACTGTAAAAATGTCATTAACATTTAAACTTTATTTCTATACGTCTAAAGTTCAAAATGAAATGAAAACAGTTTCATTACACTTTTTCAATTACTCTGCAAACAGTAATTTAATTTTGAACTTTAACTGCATTTAAAGTATATTATTTAATGCCGTTTTTTGTAGTGGCCGTGGCACCACTGTGTTTAAGCTACCCTTTCGAAAGTTTTCACGCTACGCCACTGGTCACAATAATATTAAAAAGGCGAAAGTTTGTGAGTGCGTATGTTTGTTACTTCTTCACGTCTAAACGGCTGGAGCAATATTAATAAAATTTGGTATGGAGCTAGCTGAGAACCTGGATTAACACATCCATACTAATATTATAAATGCGAAAGTAACTCTGTCTGTCTGTCTGTCTGTCTGTCTGTCTGTCTGTATGTTACGCTTTCACGCCTAAACCACTGAATCGATTTTGATGAAATTTGGTATAGGGGTAGATTAGACCTTGAGAAAGGACATAGGCTATGTTTTGTCGCGATAACCGATATCTACGCGGGCGGAGCCGCGGGCAAAAGCTAGTAGGCTATATTTGGTCGCGATAATCGACATACACGCGAGCGGAGCCGCGGGCAAAACCTAGTATGAAATAATATGAAGGCTGTAAGGCCACAGGGCCCCAGGAAAAAATATTTCAACGTAAAAGCTTAACTATTCTTTATTTAGAGTACAGTTAGAGTCCATAATTAATTGTTTCACAGAAAATCCGCACGTGCAGTAAGTTATTATAATGTAAAGTTTTGTCTATACTTAGAAGGGACATCTGTGTCAATACTTTCGTATGATTCCATAGATTTTAATAATATTTTAGAAAGAAGAAATGTTATATTTTTAAACAATTGGTCCTCCTACCCGTGCCGAGAAATACTTCTTAGAATTCATATAATTTACTTTATTCATTTTATTGTACTAATTTAACATTAAATACATAATATTATATTGTTAATTTTATAAATATAATCCATAGGTTCTAATATTATAAATGCGAAAGTAACTCTGTCTGTCTGTCTGTATGTTACGCTTTCACGCCTAAACCACTCACCCGATTTTGATGAAATTTGGTATAGGGATAGATTGGACCTTGAGAAAGGACATAGGCTATGTTTGGTTGCGATAACTGACTTCCACGCGGGCGGAGCCGCGGGCAAAAGCTAGTAAATTATATTTCTAAATAATATACTTACATAAGGACTAGCGCACTGAGAGTTTAGTAACTTAAGCTACGCAAACCTCAATATATTTTGATTGCGTTTACATATAAGTTTGATTTATGCACAGCTTTAAGACCACTTAGCTCCACAGCGTGCAATGACCAGCAGGGCCATTAGCGGGTACAGCACAATATCCTTTGAGGCGGTGAGTCTCCTTGCCGTGGAACCTGGATGCGAGAGCCCTTTCGATGCTATATCGGTATCGAAAGGAGGCGCGGGAGCAGGGACGAGAACCCGAGCCCGAAGAAATTCGTTTCGTGAGGTCCCAGCTACACCGGGACATGGTAGCGGAATGGGAGCTACGACTTGGGCGACCAAGCGCAGGGCACGCCGTAATAGCGGCGATAAGACTCATCATGGAGGACTGACTAGAGAGGCCACACGGCAGCCTCTCGTACCGGCTGACATAGGTGATTACCGGACACACACGGGTGTTTCGGAAAGTACCTGTGTCAGATCCGGCCGGGTCGCCGGTTGGGTCCGGACTAGACTCCGGGCCCGGGAAGCCCGCGAAGAACGAAGGCGAACCGGACGTCGGAGGTCGCAGAATGACCTCCGTCCTCCATGAGCGCTGGCCTGGGGCTGATCGGTGGAGCCGCCTGTCACCCAAGCAGAAGCCGGCCGCGACGCCACACCTGAATCATTTCAAATTTTCCGACATATTTTGAACTTAAAAGTTAGCATAATAAATGCTATAAAAATTTCATTCAAATATTTGGGCGGAGTCATCAAAATTCATTGTTTCAGAATGGTTGAAAAATCATTCATTGGTTCCAACAGTTCGTAAGAATGTTGGTAGATGGCTCCACCGTCACCCTTAAAGACAGAGAAAAAAGAGAAGGAAAATTTGAAATGATTCAGGTGTGGCGTTTTTTTTTTTCGTGCGGAAATCCCCTCGGATACCCCCCCTGCCGGAGCCGGAAGGGGAGGTTATGTCGGACTCGAACCGACTAAAACCGCACGCCGACTGTGGGTCTTGGTGCTAGGCCGGAGGTGAGGTTGTCATAGACATATCCCTCGCACCCCGGCTGACCCAGGGCCATCCCTTACGGTCTGGCCCTCCTCAGGAGGGGGGACAACGGTGTCCCCAACTCGCCCCCGGAATGGGGAGGCGCGCTATCCAGCGCGCCGCCGCCGTGGCTTGCTTCTGCTGGGGTGACAGGCGGCTCCACCCGTCACCCCCAGGCCCGCGCTCATGGGGGACGGAGGTCAATCAGTGCCCTCCGACGCCCGAGTTGCCTGCGCGCGCGGGCGGCGCGATCCGCGAGTCTTTCTCGCTCGCGCCGCCTCTCCCGCTCCGCCGTCTCCTTCACGACCATTACCTGCTCGCTGAAGGAGACGCCGGCCGCCCACGCGTCCGCGCAGCGGACCATTGCTGTGAGCAGGGTGGCGAGGGTGAGAACTCTCACTCAGGGCCGCCACTAGCTCCCGCCTCGGTCCGGCCCATGCCGGACACTCGGTGAGCGTGTGCAGCCCCGTGTCCTCGCTCGCGTCGCAGTGATGGCACTCGGACGTTGGCCCCTTTTCGATCCGACACAGATATCTCCCGAAGCACCCGTGCCCGGTGATAATCTGCGTCAGTCGGAACGAGAGGCTGCCATGTGGCCTCTCGAGCCATTCCCCCATGATGGGCCTTACCGCCTCTATGACGGCATGCCCTGCGCGTCGTTGCTCAAGTCGTCGCTCCCACTCCGCCACCATGATCCCGTGGAGCCGGGACCTCTCGGCCCGAATGTCTTCGGGCTCGGGATCGTATCCCCGCTCCCGCGCCTCCTTACGGAACCGATACAGTGCCGCAAGGGATCTCGCTTCCAGGATCCACGGTGGCGATCCGGCTAGGAGACTCGCCGCTTCAAAGGATATCGTGCGGTACCCCCTAATGGCCCTGGAGGCCATCCTCTGCTGCGGGGCATGCAGCAGGGGTACGAACCTGGCCTGAGGGTGTCCGCCCACACGGGGCACCCGTATAGGGCTATGGACCGTACGACACCCGCGTAGAGTCTCCTGCAGGAGTCCTCCGGGCCCCCCAGGTTGGGCAGCAGCCGCGCCAGCGCGTTAGCTGTCACCAACAGTTTGGGGCGCAGACTTCGGAAGTGCTCTCCGAAGTCCCACCGACCGTCGAGTACGAGCCCCAGGTATTTCAACCGGGGCTTGATGTCGATGGGAGTACCTCCTACTGTCAAGCTGGATCCCGGGGGTGGCCCGCGCCGAGGACCATGAAAGAATAAGGCCTCGGATTTGTGCAGAGCCACCTCGAGACCCAGCCGCCGGATCCGATCCACGACTTGAGCAACAGCGGTCGTGGCCGTCTGGGTCGCCTCGCGGTGTGTAGCGCCACTCACCATCACTAGCGTGTCGTCCGCGTAGCACGTGACGGTGGCACCAAACGCGAGCTCACCGCGAAGCACCCAGTCGTATCTGATGTTCCACAGGAGCGGCCCCAGGACCGATCCCTGTGGGACACCGCACGACATCTCACGCCTACCAACGCCGGTCGCACTTGGGTAGATGACGGGATTCAGGTGTGGCTTAATGGCTCAATTGGAAGAGCATTCCCCCTGTAAGGGAAAGGTCGTGAGTTCAAGTCTCACTTGAACATTTCATTTTTTCCGACGGTTTTCGAAATGAAATTGATTCTTTGAGTCTGACTACATACTTCTGTCTGTCCGTCCCTATGTATGCTGAAATCTTTAAAACTAACGTAACAGATTTTGAAGTGGTTCTTTTAATAGATAAATTGATTCAAGTGGAAGGTTTGTATGTATAATATACGCTTAATATACTAGAAGGTGCAGCGGGAACTGGATGAGGGGCTACACAGGTGGAAAAAATTGGCGGTACGAAGTTCACCGAGTCAGCTAGTGTAATAAGTTCCACCTTTGTTTTTTTTTTCGTGCGGAAATCCCCATGGATACCTCCCCTGCCGGAGCCGGAAGGGAAGTTTATGTTGGACTCGAACCGACTAAAACCGCACGCCGACTGTGGGTCGTGCTGCTAGGACGGAGGTGAGGTTGTCTTCGATATATCCCTCGCACCCCGGCTGACCCAGGGCCATCCCTTACGGTCTGACCCTCCTTGGTAATAAGTTCCACCAAGTGCCATCAATCTCTAGTATATATACACATATATATGGTGAAGCCCTTGTTCCGGAAAACGAAAACCCAACACTAGACAAAAATACTTCTATATTTTTGAACACATAGTTATAAAAAAGAAAAAAAAGCAAAAATACAGAATTAAAATGTTTGTGCCATTTATATTTATACTTGTTATATCATTAATTATAATTATTGGCAGTTTTTTTTCTGAATTTTGTACTATATTGAGGATTTTGGGACAAAAACCGCCATTGTATATTTTTGTTATTATCAATAGGATCGTGTTTAACTATTACCTCATCTGCTGGTCTTATTATGGTCAGTACTCCATCATCGACCATAATGAGACCGTACTTTGATTCATTTTATTTTGTCCAATATGTCATGTCATTATCCATACTTAATGTTATAAATGCGAAAGTAACTCTGTCTGTCTGTCTGTATGTTACGCTTTCACGCCAAAACCACTGAACCGATTTTGATGAAATTTGGTATAGGGGTAAATTAGACCATGAGAAAGGACATAGGCTATGTTTGGTCGTGATAACCGACATCCACGCGGGCGGAGCCGCGGGCAAAAGCTAGTAGGGTATAAATTGTAATTTGCGCTTGTATCGATATAAACGCGTGTTTATATCGATACAAACGCAAGAGTAACGCGTTTGAAACGACTGCAGCAGCGGGTGAAACGCGGGTTTTCAAGTGCGTCTGTATCTATGTATTATGTTGATACACGAGGGAAAATACTCGATATAAACACGCATTTCTATCGATACAAACGCAAGAGTAACGCGTTTGAAACGACTGCAGCAGCGGGTAAAATGCGGGTTTTCAAGTGCGTCTGTATCTATGTATTATGTTGATACACGAGGGAAAATACTCGATATAAACACGCATTTCTATCGATACAAACGCAAGAGTAACGCGTTTGAAACGACTGTAGCAGCGGGTGAAACGCGCGTTTTCAAGTGCGTCTTTATCTATGTATTATGTTGATAAACGAGGGAAAATACTGGGATTTTTTAAAATTCTTGACTATCCGTGATGGATGCGAAAACTATTTTGATTTTGATGCGGTTTTTTTACTGGAAATCTACGTATGAAAAATCACAATTGACTATTTAGAATAATTAAAACGCACACCGTCTTTTGAAGGGCAGAGCCGAAGTCGAGGTTGTTGGGCGTATCCTTGGCCCCTTGGCGGACCCAGGGCCATCTCTCTTGATCTGGCCCTACGACCTAGCATACAAGAATCAATCAATTAGAAAGACGATGTATTAGTTTCTGTATTTATCAATGTTTCTTATCGTATCTTAATAGAAGCTTATTCATTGACAAACTAATTCTAATCTATTGGTTGTTAGAACGCTTTGTAATGTAGATACAATGATCTGTTACAGTTTATATGGAGTAGTAGACTTTGTTACAACATAAAATCGAGTGATATTGATAGATACTATTTATGACAGCCTCTGCATCGAAATTCGTGAAGTAGTTTTTGCGTCCATCGCGGACACACAGGCATACAGACAAGAAATACAAATATATAAAAATTAAAAAATTTTGAAGAAACCCACGACGTATAAAAAATAATTCAAAAAATTTTTACTGCAGCGCCCCCTAGTGGGTTGTCATGGTAATACCTATCTAAGAACATGCTCCAACTAAACCCAAACCAATAATTGAAAACTGCATCAAAATGGGACTAGTATATTTGGAGAAAATTGGCAACATTGATTTACATTAAAAATGCTTGCTGTAGCGCCTCCTGTTGAGTTGTCCTTGTAACACCTATCGAAGAACATGCTCCAATTAAAGCTGAACCAAAACTGAAAACTGGAACATCAAAATTGGATTGGTAGTTTCGGAGAAAATGGCAACATGGATTTGCACAAACAAATACACAAACATCCTCTCACCCCAAACGCATATACCGTCTCCGTTCCGTCGTGGGTAAAAATGAAGTTAAGAGTAAACTCTGCCAGAAAGGTTATTATAAATTCCGAGAATATTTAGATGATAAACAAGCAGTAAACTCTGCCAGAAAGGTTATTATAAATTCCAAGAATATTTAGATGATAAACAAGCAGCTACGCTACTCAAGCAAGATACAATATCTAGACCATAAAATTTAGGCTAAGTAAATGTTTGTAAATAGATCAAAAAAAATGCCCGCTGAGTTTCTTGCCGGAGTCTTCTCAGGTCTGGGCCGCGTTTCGAACCGGTGGTCCATTTGCTAAACTAGTATTTAATATTTATTTTATAGTGATGTTTTGTAAGTACCGATTTAATGGTACATGCAGAATAAACTATTTTTGACTTTGACTTTCTTATATCAGTTCAGTGAACTATTCCTAGAAAGTGACCCAAACGCAGATAAGCAAATTATTTCTATGACTTTCGCGGTTTGTTTATTTAAAGTGATAATTCGTCATTATCACAAAATTGTTTAAAAATAAAAGCAGCTAAATAATGTGTAATAATGAAAGTGTGACCTTTTCACAACCGCAATACGCTTAGGTTTTCTAAACTACTCAACGGATTTGGATGCAATTTTCGTCATTAAATAGAGTGAAATGTATTGAGATAAGGCATATATAACTGGTCGTACGAGTAAAAGGCGACTAACGGAAAATATGCAAACGATATCACTGCGAGAGAAGGAACACTCGAAATAAAACCCTGTACCAACCCGTCTGGCCAGCGTGGAAACTGTAGGCCAAAGCTCCCAACATTGGGAGAGGCCTATGTGTGATAGATAAGCAATTTTTTTTCATCCTAGCGATAATCCCAGGCACATCCGAAACTTTCAACTTGGAATTGGTCCATTTTTTTTGGCTGAACTTCGATATTTTTAACCCCCGACGCAAAGAGAGGGGTGTTATAAGTTCGACGTGTCTGTCTGTGGCATAATAGCTCCCGAACGGATGAAGCGATTTCCATTTAGTTTTTTCGATGGAGCCGACTGCACACATGAAAAAACACGACGTCTTGCGGCCTGCGGCGTTACCTCGGCCTGAGGCGTTCCATTTAAGGCTTGAAGTGCAAGCGAGAGCGCGGAAAGAGCGACAAATCAAACAAATAAAACTATAATATTCTTTTGAAAAATAAAACCATTCTATCAGTATTTTCTTATGACGTTGTCACGTTCAACTATCTTCGGTAAACCGACTTTACAGGCAACCGATTTTTTGTAATAAAGGTGAATTTTATGTGCGAGTATTCTTAGATATGTTTGATGAAAATCGGTTGAGCTGTTTAAAAGTTATGGGGGTTAAAGTAGGGATGGGGAGTGTCAGGTTTTTTTAAATTCCATCTGACCTCCACAACTATATCGAAGTACTGCAGCTAGACCAGTTGTTTGTTGAACTTTTTAGGGCTTCAACTACCCGTAAAGAGTGCCATAAATGTTCGTATGACAACCGGGGCCGATGGCTTAATTTTGCTCTCCGAGGCACGACCAGTCCAATGCAAATACCCATATTCCTGCACACAAATATTTGCATCTGTGATTGATTGATAAGTGGCGTAACGGGATCCCTCCTCTTGGCATATTTTAAGGCTAAAATGTTTTGGCACAATGAATTTGGCATAATAATACTACTGCATAATAATCCTTTGGCATAATGCAAATGTTAGCATAACTGTCTTGCCATAAGAAGGAGTTGCATAAATTATAAAGGCTGTTTTTAGGACCGACTTGGTTAGGTTAGGTTAGAAGGCTAAGGTTATAAGCCTTGTCATTTTTTTTATTTTACCACCTCATTTATGCTTATAAATTTTAGGCATAAATATGACTATGCTAATTTTATTTATGATTAAGACAAATATGCTTTGTTATGTATAAAAAAATTATGCAAAATGTCATTAGTCCAAATTACCATATGCCAAAATATTTTATGGACCTGACGTAACAGTTCACTCGCCAACTGTTCGCTTCTCTTGGTGTGTACCCGGCATTAGAAGTTGCATTCAATGACATAATATTGAAACAGATAGTTTATTGAGCGTTTCAATTGCCCAGTGCATGCAATATTCAGGTCAATATAAGTATTTAGGGCGAATCAATCGCTGATATTCATTTCTATGAGTTTCAACTGTGTTGCCACAATTTAGGTTAAGTATAGATATTAGACTTTCAGATCATGACCCACGACGGAACGGAGACGGTATATTATGCGTTTGGGGTGAGAGGATGTTTGTGTGTTTGATTGTGCTTATCCATGTTGCCATTTCCTCCGAAACTACCAATCCAATTTTGATGCACTTTTCAGTTATGGGTTCGGCTTTAATTGGAGCATGTTATAGATAGATGTTAGAATGACAACTCAACAGGGGGCGCTACAGAAAGCATTTTTAATGCAAATCAATGTTGCCAATTTTCTTCAAAAATACTAGTTCGATTTTGATGCAGTTTTCAATGATTGGTTTGGGATTGATTGGTGCATGTTCTTAGATAGGCGTTTCGGTGACAACCCACTAGGGGGCGCTGCAGTAAACATTTTTTAAATTATTTTTTATACTTCGTGGGTTTTTTCAAAATGTTTAATTTTGTTACTTGTGTGATTATATTATCAACTGTCGGTAGCTTAGTGGTTAAGGAGTCGGCCTTACAATCGAGAGGTCGCAGATTCAAATTCTGGTTATTTCACTAACGACGTGATGGAATATATTCCATCACATTCCAAAAAATATACAGCCCATAACTAAGTGCCCAGTTGAGGACAATATTCTCGAGTCTCGACCCCCTCGAATTGGGAAAGGAAACGAATTGGTGAAATATGGGTATATATCTTGGACCTAAATGCGGGATATAAAAGGCCCCTTTTTATCTTGCGATAAATCCCCACGGAGCCAGTGGAGGTGGTTATGTCGGACTCGAACCGACTAAAACACGCGCCGTCTTGGGTCTTTGATTGCCGGAGGTGAGATTGCCGAAAGCATATCTCTCGCACCCCGGCAGACCCAGGACCATCTCTTTCGAGATGGCCCCCTTCGGACTTTAGTGTCCCCATCTAGCCCCGGGTACGGGGACCGCCGCGGCCTGCTTTTGCTAGGGTGACAGGCGACTCCACCGGTCACCCCCAGGCCAGCGCTCATGGAGAATGGAGGTCGTTCTGCGACTTGGGATATAAAAAACCCTGACTCGCGCAGATAGTTTTGTAATAAATTATACTAGATTTATCCATTTTTATTTTATTCATATATTAAATACATCTAAGTAACGTGTACTACGCGTTTAGAGCATACCTTTTTTTTCCGTGCGGAAATCCCTTCGGATACCCCGCCTGCCGGAGCCGGAAGGGGAGGCTATGTCGGACTCGAACCGACTAAAACCGCACGCCGACTGGGGGTCGCGGTGCTAGGCCGGAGGTGAGGTTGTCATCGACATATACCTCGCAACCGGGCTGACCCAGGGCCATCCCTTACGGTCTGGCCCTCCTCGGGACGTATAGAGCATACCGACTTTATACTTTACTTAATTAGTATAGATAATGATATCATCATGTCCTAGGTACATTTCAATTTAATTTCTTTATATGTATGTTGGTATGTGTAGCGCTATCTCATAAATCTAAGCACCGAGAATTGTCCGTTGTTAGCATAGTAAACACGAGATAATATTTATACCTACTAACTACTAAGAATGATTATATTATGTATTATATGTTTGTTCGAAGTTTTCGTTCGTTCGTTCGAAGTTCGAAGTGACCTATGAACATGTGCAACACCAGGGGAGTCACCACAGAAATATTATTAATATTTCTACCTGAATATACCTGCCAGAACCGAGCGTTTTAGTGACTCATTCCTATGCCTTTTCACGCCCCGCTTAAAGGACCCGGGACTGTAGGAAGAAGGAAACACGTGAGCTGGCAGGGAGTTCCAGGTCTTAAGGTCCTTACTAGAGACGATGCCTTAGAGCAAATGGGTGGAGTCTACGAACGTAATAATCGCAGCCCCGCACCACCCCGCACTCATGTCACTAAAGTGATTATAATATAAAAATATGGGAAAAGATGTCGGTAAAAAGGGTACAGAGTGGACACATCATATTCTGCCTAACTTCACGTACCTAACTGATTTGGTATTTTTTTGACATCAATGTTGATTGATTCTTGATTCTTTAATACAGCTAAGGTCGGCGGCACCGCCCGTATGGATGTCTATTATCGCAACTTTGGTTTTATCTCTGGTAGCATTCTACCAAAACCTTTTAAATAAAAATAATTTTGTGGCTTTGATGCCCACTCAGCACTTATATTCATAATTACATGAATCTTAGATTATTAATAATCTAAGACATGAATATATATTTCCATTGGTTAGGGTGTTTATTGCATAGATACATTGAGGTAGGTGAATATGAAAGCTATAAGTATGCTATAGGCATAACAATTCACACACATTACACATTCTCACAGTGCCATCGTTTGCAACGTAAGCACTCATTTTTTTTTCACTTCATTTTTATATTATATAGATTACATGTAAACCTACTTCTTGAATGATACTATCTATTAAAGAAAACCGCTTCAAAATCCGTCGCGTAATTTTAAAGATCTAAGCATACATAGAGACAGACAGACAGCGGGAAGTGAATTATTTTATACTAGTGATGATATGTAGTGATAATTTTTTTATAATATTATATATTTATATATGTAGCTATAGGTATGTATAGTATTCTAATATACAAGGTCAACCGGGGCAATTGCGTCATATTTCTCGATCACTCCAAGTTATTGCCTTATTGTGAGTGAATTTATGGCATTATGCACTTTTTGAAACTCTAGTCTCATAATATGGCTATTTCTGTACAAAATCCTATTATTGATTTCTTCGCCAGAGTTTTACAACTGTGTCATATTGATTGTTTTTAAAAAATTGGAATTTTAGACGCATTTTCCCCGTCTGGGGCAAATGCGTCTTTCTTAAGTAAATACTTAATTGGTAAGCTATTCGTGAGAAAATCAAAGTAGTTCTTTTCGGATCAAATTTCTGTGCAAAAGAATGACAATTAAACTAAAAAAAAAGAATAATTGAGAAATTCAGAGACAATTTAGTAAAAATTGGGGAAATGCGTCTAGTTTTTGATGGACGCATTAGCCTCATACTAAATGCAGACGTTGTCAACATTTTACCTCGGTGGTTTGCGCTTACTACTTCAGGAAAAGTAAGCACAGGAAAAGTAGGCAGGTACAGCTTAGCATAAAAGTCGTGAAAAAATAGTGGCGCCACTTTCTATGCCAAAACGATTTTACTATGGCAACACTTGTCTTCTTTCATATGATGAAAAAGGTGATGTTACCGGTGAAAATAAATTGAATTTTTGCCAAAACTGCAAGTACTTATAGTTGTGTCAGTTGTGAAAAAAAAATCGGGAAAACATACAAAAATTTATTTAAATTATTAAATGAGGCACTACTCAGTCTACTACGGTATCAATAAGAAAATTACGAGATCAAATGAATCTAGAAAACGACCTGACAGTCAAATTTATAAGTAAGTTAGGGAATAAATTGTACTCTTCCATTATATTACTTACTTATCTAGGAGTATTTTAATTAAATATCTATACAGGTGTAACAGAAAGGGAGTATCAAATCGAAACACAGCTAAATGTAGAATAAGAACTGTCTTATGCTCATGACTCATAACTTTTATCATGGAACTACAGTTAGTTCCATGATAAAAGTTGTTCACCTAATACTACTGGTGTGTATTAGATCCATTCTTGTTACACCCTGTATAAATAAAAAAGTAATAACATATATAATAAGCTTAACACATACACAAGATAAAAACAGTTCTGTTACAAAAGGTAGTAAAGTTATCAAAAAGCGTTTACTGAAATAAAATTTCACTTTCGTATTAAAATGTGCGGACATAAAAAGGTTGTCGATTTCTGTTTTCGGGGTAAATGCGTCCCACAGTCGCAATTACCCCGTAAAGGCAGACGCATTTACCCCCAGACATTAATCCTAACCTTAAAAATGGAGATATAACTATTTCTTTAAATAAAGCTATTACACTAAAAATAACTGTCTGTGTAAGCAACCCATTGACTATTCTTTACAATGGTTATTGAATAAAATCAGTCAAATAAAGAAAACAGAAGATTAACATGGATTTGGTTACTCACCTCTCGCAGCGACAAGTTGTCCAGAAACGTGCAATTTACAAAATGGCTACATACTTCAATAAGAGAGCTAAAATGCCATCTGTACGAACATCATGTAAAGTATTTAGTTTAAGCAAATGTAACTAGATGGCAGAAATCAATGTAGATTGAACAGTTATCGAATAATTTAAAAAAGACGCATTAGCCCCGTAGACGCAATTACCCAAGTTGACCTCATATATTATTATACAGACGTAGTTTGTGACGTTATATAGGTTAATCTCTGGATCTACAGAACCAATTCTAAGAATTATTTCACCAATAGAAATCCACACTAAGTATTTATCAGTGTCATAGGTTTTATATCATAACACTATGAGTGAGGATCACCATCCAGAACGGCATCCAAAATCTACGTAGCTGGAGCCGTGGGCAACAGCTGTTAACAAATAAAGTGTGCGAATAAAATAATCAACACAACATTTTCATGTATTTCCTGAGAGTTTAAAGCGTTAGCTTTTTTACCGAATTTACTTCGTCTCATAGAAGTGTCTTATCTGTCCACTTATGCATTAGTCTCGAATTGTGTTGCTGTCAAAGCTGCGAAAACGTGAAGCACAACCTCCCCGTCCAACAGCCATCACGGCACTGCCGCCCGGCCCCCGCATAGGCACCCGCTAAGCCAAACTCTCGAGAACGTAACAAAAACGTAGCCTGTGACTTCAAAAGTCAATGTATTGAACGGAAAAATATACCACTTATACTCCAGATCTTTGTCTTTCTTTTAGTTAAAAAATTACGTAAAAATTCTTTTTCGTTTAGAAGTAGTTGCCAGTTTTCTTTTCAGTGACCTTTTTGCTTTGGGAATGATTTTCATATAGTAATTAAAAAGCGAGAATAATTAAAAGTGTACCAAATGTAAACAAGAAACCAACAAATAAAACAGTGTATACAGTTTTCAAATACGTCCACAAATAAAAAAGGAGTTGGTCTCTAAACATACGCCTAAAAAACAGATTTATCATTTTTATTCCTCTTAATGGTGCGGCATAGGAATGAGTCACTGAAACGCTTGGTTCTAGCAGGTATACTCTGCACCGTATACGGATGGCATCTTAGCCTTGCACGTGTGGGCCTGTGAAGGAAAGGAGAGGGTAGG
The DNA here is from genome assembly GCA_914829495.1 of Eilema sororculum. NCBI lineage: Eukaryota > Metazoa > Arthropoda > Insecta > Lepidoptera > Erebidae > Eilema > Eilema sororculum. The sequence continues at coordinate 6,128,334 of OU618561.1, forward strand.
ACTAATTGGAAGAGCTCATCAGAACATTCACCATGGTAGAGACGGTAGAATACATCCCTGCTATGGTTTGAGCTGTCACAGCTTGAGCATAGGTGGAATGAAGTTGAAGGTGTTACTATATCGTAAAATGGACTGAGTTCGAGTGAAACAGTGAGGCATAACTAGTATTATTAACATACAGGAAACGTGTTTTAATTACATTGTAGTTTAATTGTAATGTTAAATAATAACTTAATAGTATAATAAGATGTGATCTTATGATTTATGAACTATGCTATGGTTTTTTTTAATATACCTTCTGTTGCTAGCGGCTCCACCCGCGTGGAATTCTGATCTCTTTTTTTTATAAAGGACACGTCAATTTGACTTCATGTCACCTGATGGTAAGATAAAGGCAGTCTCGGAAAGAGGGTCAAGAGTGGTGGCACTCAGCTTGACGGTTTCTTCAGATGCTTTTTCACGCCCCGTTCGCTCAGTCATCGCTGATGGTAGCGTGATGGTATAGCCTATGTTGGCCCGATCACGTAGGTTTTTAATGGCTTTTTTCCGTGCGGAAATCCTCACGGATACCTCCCCCGCCGGAGCCGGAAGGGGAGGTTAGAAGGGTCGTGGTGCTAGGCTGGAGGTGAGGTTATCTTCGACATATCCCTCGCTCCCTGGCTGACCTAGGGCCATCCCTTACGGTCTGGCCCTCCTCGAGAGGGGCGACAACGGTGTCCCCAACTCGCCTCCGGAATGGGGAGGTTAGCTTTTCAGCGCACCGCTGCCGTGGCCCGCTTCTGCTGTGGTGACAGGCGGCTCCACCCCTCACCCGGGGGCGGAGGTCAGTCTGTGAGGTTTCTAATGGCAAAAGAAGTTTTGAAATCGGTTCAGTAGTTTTTGAGTTTGTTCGTTACATACAAAAATACAAATCTTTCGTCTATACATAGATATAGACTAGAAGACCCGGCCTGGTTTCGTCCGTGGTTTGCTTCGAAACCTCTATATACTCACAATCTATACTAATATTATAAAAGCGAAAGTAACTCTGGCTGTCTATCTGTCTGTCTGTCTGTATATTACGCTTTCACGACTAAACCACTGAACCGATTTTAATGAAATTTGGTATAGGCGTAGATTAGACCATGAGGAAGGACATAGGCTATGTTTGGTCGCGATAACCGACATCCACGCGGGCAGAGCCGCGGGCAAAGGCTAGTTTTAAATATATTCACAGGTGGTGACAATTAATACCACCTAAATTTATTTCCAAATTATTGCCGTTGATATAATCAAGAAGGGGGTTTTCGTGTGTAAACAATAACTTTGATACCATGTAAAAAAAACCATATACTCTTGATACTTGATAAAATGTAAAGAAAAAACCTTAATACCTACTTGACAAAATGTAGGTAATTCTCAGTCAGTAAGTTAAGGAAAAAACAAATGACATGTTTTTAAAATAACGATAATACTGTGTCCTAATTACTTTAAGGCTCCAAGGTTACCCAGGGTAACTTTTTTATATACTTATAAGGACAAAATATTGTGTCAAAATAAGTAATTTGCAAAAATTAATTTGCTAACTCATCATAACACGAATTGAACATCAAAAAATGTGTCAAAATAACAAAAAAGTTAGGATTTTATAAAAATAAACCATTAAATCACGTTATATACCATACCTAGTGGTATGGGTAATGGACTGCTGAGACGAGGTCTCTGGTTCGATCCCAGGTTTACCATGGCATACACCATTGACTTTTCGATGCTTTTCGAAGTTATGTGTGTATTTATCGCAGGTTTTTATGCGCCCGGTTAATGGCAATAGGCTCGCCACCTATTACATTGGGACCTAAACATAAACTGGCGAAATGTGGGTGCTAGCACCTCTGCCTACCCCTTCGGGGAATACAGGCGTTTATGTTATGTTATGTTTATGTTAATATTATTACAATAATTTATTATATGTACTTACTTTATCATCATCATCATCATCACTATCATCACTAAATAGTATAAAGCAGCGCTTTCCGCGTCTGTCCGTCCTATGTATGCTTATATCTTCAAAACTACGCTACAGATTTTGATGCGGTTTCTTTTAATAGATAGAGTAATTCAAGAAGAAGGTTTATATGTATAATAAATGTTTAATATAGTAGAGGATGCATTAGGAACGGGATCAAACGTCTCGCGGGTGAAAAAAATTGGCGGTACGAGGTTCGCCGGGTCTGCTAGTTTATATAGCTGATGGTTTTCGCAAAACAATTATTTTTTGACGATGGATACGTCAATTTCATTTTACCTCGCCTAATTGTAAGGCAAAGTTTTGGGAAAGAGGGTCACCATTAACCACCAGTAACGTTTTACAATGGTAGCACTCAGCTTGACGGCCTCATCAGATGCTTTATGACGCGTGACGCCCCGCCTAAAGGACCCGGGACTGTAGGAAGAAGGCCGCACCAAAGAAAGCGTTGTTTATAAATTGTGATACAGTAAAGAAAAGATGTACTGAAGAAATTTTTATAGCAATTATCATTTATTGGGACTTCATTCAAATATTTGCGCGAAGTCATCAAAAATCAATGTTTAAAAATTGATGAAAAATCATTCATTGGTTCCAACAGTTCGTAAGAAAGTTGGTAGATGGCTCCACCGGCGCCCTTAAAGACGGATATAAAGAGAAGGGAAATTTGAATGATTCAGGTGTGACAATAGCTCAGTTGGAAGAGCATTCCCCCTGTAAGGGAAAGGTCGCGGGTTCAAGTTCTTCTTTTTCCCGATGTATTTCGAAGATATACTGAACCAATTTCCATAGAATTTTAATTTTACAATATGAAATACTGTATGCGTCATTTCATGTCATAATAAAAGTTATGCCTAGATTTATGTTCAAAACGTGTCTATTGTACTGAAATATTATAATTTATTGTCAGCATGTGACCTATGACTTTTTGGTCAAGGAACCTATGACAGGTATCCGTCAGCAACATCCTTGTTACTACAAAGTTTGCACTTTGGGGCCTAGGGCATAATACTATCTCTAGCAGTAGAAACTTGCGTCCTGTGGCGACCATTATATCGCCTACGGACCAAAGATGGCCGTTGTAAGACATATTTGGCAAAATGGAGCTATATAGAAGAGTTATAAGCACCCTTTTTATCGAGAGGGAAAATCCTTCATGGACTCCTACTGACTAAAAACCCCCACAGTAACGCCCAACAGCCTATAGTTGGAAGCCCCGGGTAAGCCCTCGGAAGGATGTCCCAGGACTCCCATCAGACCTACGGCTACAGTTGCCACGCCAAGGGGGTGGTTGAGTTATAAGCACCCTGCGGCTGCAGGGCCCCCTCCCAGTCCATGCTACATTTGCTCTCTTGACCATTGTGCCCTTCCACCTGTACTATCGTAGACCTGTGAGTGTGCAGGACAACGGACAATGCTGTATTCGTGGCCAATTGCCGGTCATTGGGCCGACAACATTTACAAAATTTTATTGAACCATTAGAACCGAAGTTAGAACCGAAGTTAGTAATATTCCCTCTAACCCCTCCAACTAAGCATAATTGCGTGTGCTAGGAGTGGATTCGAAGGTTCCATTGACACGAAGAAGGAAAAGCAGTACATTATTTTAATCTTACTTTACGATTTTCATCGTGTGATTTTAACTCCATCTCATCCGAAGGGTGTCGTAAGAAGTGACTAACGGAAAAATACGCAGACGATATCACTGCGAGAGAAGGTACACTCGAAATAAAACCCTGTACCAACCCGTCTGGCCAGCGTGGAAACGGTAGGCCAAAGTCTCCCAACATTGGGAGAGGCCTATGTCCAGCAGTGGACTGCGTTAGGCTAATTTATTGTGACTTTCATAGTGTTAACGCTATTATCAGTGATGAACAGGATCTGAATTCCACGCGGGCGCAGCCGCGAGCAACAGCGAGTTACATAAATTTATTTGTTTAATTTTTTAGACGTAAATACCTAAGTAGTTTAGTATTCATTCTTTTTTTTATTAAATATTAGTTACTTAATTACGAAATTAACTTTTACTTGACAAAAAACTAAATGTTACGTTATTTTCTGACGAAATGCTAGCTTTGAAGGACCTGGGCAATGACCTGGCCAATTGTTTTACGAAGCTAAAGCCTTAAACACACAGACGTGAACACAGACGCGCTATTATAGGTCGATGAAGAACCCCATATTATAGTCGCTTGGGATAACCAGAGCTTTTTTTTCGTGTGGAAGTCCACTCGGATGCCTCCCCGGCCGGAGCCGGAAGGGGAGGTTATAATGTTGGACTAGAACCGACTAAAACCGCACGCCGACTGAGGGTCGTGGTGCTAGGCCGGAGGTGAGGTTGTCTTCGACATATCCCTCGCACCCGGCTGACCCAGGGCCATCCCTTACGGTCTGGCCCTCTTTGGGAGTGGGAAAACCACAGCAGGGAGTTCATTCCACAGCTTAAGCGTGCTTGGGATGGTTCTGAAAATCTGGATTGTCATCAGGCTCCAAACTATTTTTTTTCCTTTTAAACCTATATTATACTTAGGGACTTTCTTCTTCTTCTTCCGAACGTGAATCCTATTATCCATATCCATATCCATACTAATATTATAATAACTAATATAATAATATATAGCATCCGAAGCTTATCACTTCGGACTCTGGGGTAGATCTTCGATATTTTCTTTATTATAACATATTATTAAGATAATAATAACATAAATAAGCAAAAACATGTAACGCCGAAGCACCTGAGGCCATTTTTTATTGCCAATAAAGGTATTGACGTGAATATTAGTCATATTTAAAAAAATATATAAAGTAAAGGATACTTTGTTTAGTATTTAGTTGTGCGCCAATACTGTCGTAGGTAGGATATTTTGGTTACAATAACATTAGCAGTATTTTTTGCAATATTTATCATTATTTTTACAAGTGTATTTTACAAGATATTATTTTATCGTGAAATTCGATAAGGATTGACTCTCCAAAGGCAAGTTTGGGTAAGTATTTTGGACTTGAGTATATTCTATTCCACCTTTTTTTTCGTGCGGAAATCTCCACGGATACCTCCCCCGCCGGAGCCGGAAGGGGAGGTTATGTCGGACTCCAACCGACTAAAACCACACGCTGACTGAGGGACGTGGTGCTAGGCCAGAGGTGAGGTTGTCATCGACAAATCCCTCGCACCCCGCCTGACCCAGGGACATCCCTTACGGTCTGGCCCTCGGGTATTCTATTGTGGACAAAAATCTCTTGTCTGTCTGTCCGTCTATCGTTTTACATTCAAAAAAAATCCTTGTTTTACAAAAACATGTCTAGTTATCTACATAACCACAGACGTAATTGATTTTAAAATTAAGTAATCTATAATATAAAAATGAATTGCAAAATGTGTTGGTAAGCGCATAACTCAACAACGCCTGGACCAATTTGGCCAATTCTTTTTTAAAATGTTCGTTGAAGTTCAAGGATGGATGTATTTTACGGCGATAAAATTGCCGGGAACCGACATCCACGCGGGCGGAGCCGCTGTCAAAAGCTAGTAATATAATATTATTTTAAACTCTCTCTTTCAGTATTCTATATAGCACGTAATGAATTACTTGTGCGCAAAAAATAATGTTTATATTATACTAGCCGACGTGCCCCGGCTTCGCCCGTGACAATGTTTGAAGCCCTGTATCACCATATTTTAGTGCTAATTTAGTATTAACTAGTTTTTCCCGCGGCTCCGTACGCGTGGATGTCGGTTATCGCGATCAAACATAGCCTATGTCCTTTCTCATGGTCTAATCTACCTCTATACCAAATTTTATCAAAATCGGTACTTTCGCATTCATAATATTAAATAATAAGTATGATTTTATAATCTAGATATTTGCCGGCACTATACTAACTCAATACCTTCAGTGTTTACCTGTTTCACTTTTAACTGTTAAGTAAATATTGAGTCATGAAGTTTGTACAAAGTTAACTCAGTATGTGAAAGGCGTCAATAACCAGTGCATTTTGTTCACAAAACAGAATAACTACAGTAGTATAAGTACCCTAGTGGTTTGGGTAACGGACTGCTGAGACGAGGTCTCGGGTTCGATCCCAGGTTTACGATGGCACACACCAATGACATTTCGATGCTTTTCGAAGTTATGTGTGTATTTATCGCAGGTTTATAAATGCCTGGTTAATGGCAATAGGCTCGCCTCCTATTACATTGGGACCTAAACATAAACTGGCGAAATGTGGGTGCTAGCACCTCTGCCTACCCCTTCGGGGAATATTGACGTTAGTTTATGTTATGTTATGTTATGTATAAGTCTGTGCAAATAGTAAAAAAGGTATTTATTTTGTAACCTAATAATGTCAACTCAAGATATTTCCCGCCCCGCTCCTGACAGGTTCCCGTCCCGTCCGTGCAAAAACCCGTCACGTATGCAAAGGCCTTTAATGTATTTTTTTTGCTGTCGCTGTGGTTTAGCTTTATTAGAGGGAGATGCTTTTTGGGACAAACATTGCACTAGTCTTGCCTTTCATGCACTAGCAGTCACTGACTCGCCAATTCATAATATTTATCATATACATCACAACATCACATCACATCACAAGTTAAAGGCTACGTAAATGTTTGTAAATAGCTCAAAAAAAAAACCCCGCTGAGTTTCTTGCCAGAGTCTTCTCAGGTCTGGGCCGCGTTTCGAACCGGTGGTCCATTTGCTAAACTAGTATTTAATATTCACTTTATATTGACGTTTTGTAAGTTCCGATTTAATGGTCTATGCAGAAGCGTCGGTAGCTTAGTGGTTAAGGAGTCGACCTTACGATCGAGAGGTCCCGGGTTCGATCCTGACCATTACACTACCGACGTGAACCCACTACTAGCACAAGCAATTAAGCTTAGTTGGAGAGGGTAGAGGGAATATTAGTACTTCAGTTCTAATATTCTTTAAAAAAAAAATGAATTTTGATTTTGACATCACATCACATCATTATCATAAAAAATGACAAATATGTCAGAAAAATTATAAAAAAAAGATCTTTCAGACTTCGGTTATTCACTTGTATATTGTCACACATTACCGATAAATAACTCCATCCCAAGGTTGTTCAAGTTTCGATGAATTGCGACATCGATACATGGATATTATGTTGTGGTCTTAAGTACCATTGGGGTCATTGCAAAAAGCGATTCAGAAAAACCACTAGTCATCTTCTAACGCAAAAACGGCAATGGCGCAAATGTTAAGGTGTCGGAATTGCTGTCAAGATGTTGCGAATTCATATTGCGATATCCGTCCATCTATATACTCACGCCTGTAAATCCCAGAAGGGGTAGGCAGAGGTGTATTAACACCCACGTGTCGCCAACTATGATTTTCGGTCTCACGTAATAGGAGGCGAGCCTATTGCCGCTAAGCGGGCACTTTGTCTTGGGCTATATGTTTACTGTCGGATGGAGACCAGCCCTATCCCTTAGTCACCTTTTACGACACCGACAGGGCTGGGGTGGTCCTATTCTTCTCCACCGGGAACCAACTCAGCAATGATTTTTGTGTCTAGATTAATTTCGGTCGTTAGTAAGAGAACAGAATAAATTATAGTACCTACTACAGAGTCTAAAGAGTCGGGAGAAGGCCTATGTCCAGCGGTGGACATAGGACAATAGACCATATAATTATACTGCATAGACACTGTAAAAGCTAGTAATGTACCTATAATGTCAACTTATACCGATAGCTATTTTTATATATTACCACTACATCTATAGAGTTTGTAATAGTCTAAGATCATATCTTTTGTTTAGAATGACATCTGTTGAGATTTTCTCATAAAGATAAACGACTATGTTTTTTCTTTAAGTGAATTATGATATTTTTATTACATCTTTCATTAGACTTCACAGACGTGATTGCAAGAGTAAAGGCCTTATTTTCGCGTGCTAAAAGCCCCATAGGCTTTATAGACCTAGAGTCAAGTTTAAAATAGGTCAATGACTTCCTCCCGGGCGATAATTCGTATAATAGCATTTACGAGTATTATGTTAACTTTTTAAACTCGAAAAACATTGGGAAAAAGAAGCGCTTAAGTGAGACTCGAACCCACGACCTTTCTCTAACAGGGGGAATGTTCTTCCAACTGAGCTATTGAGCCACACCTGAATGACTTCAAATTTCCCTTCTCAACTATTTTAGAAGAAAGAAAGAAATAAAGAAAATTCGTTTATTATACACTTACACTACACGCTGAACAAAAGAAAATATAACAAGAAAAGAAATAAAAATCAAAACAAAACAAACAAAATAAATAAAAGAACCCAAAAAAAAAATATTTGTACGATTAGTCCCGTTACATTTCGTAGTATGTCCTATTTGTGTATGAGGGGACCTATGGGCACCTGAATAGGGGTCTAATCTATTAATTCAAATTTATTTTATTCCAGGGGACGAATGGGTGCTTTAAAAATTAATTAATATTATTGGTCTCCTACTGAGGGACCAATGGGCACCTAAAAAGTGGTCGAATTTACAACTATAAAAGTTGTTAGGGATCGAGTTTTAGGGGACCAATGGGTGCTGACCCAGAGTGGAGTATGTGTCTAAAAGGCCGCAGTTCAGCTAATGCTACAGATGGGGTAGGTACAATGTGTAGCGCTGGTTTTCAACTGCAGCCCATCCATTTTTAATGACTCCGCCCAAAAATTTTCGTGGTTGTCAGCTGCGACTGTTGATGGGTAAAGCAGTGATGATGAGTGGTCATCACTGCTTTACCCAGCTCGTATTTTTTTTAAATCAGTCATTTCCTCTCAGCTCAAAATGCTGGTGGTTACAGAGGCCTATGGACGTTTAAAACACCAGGGTCAACACACTCCTAAGAACAGCTAACCCTGTAAAAGCCTTCTAAAGTCCATCTTGAATCCTTGAATCGTTTTGACATTTGGGTTACCGAATTTTGAACGAGTTGTTGGATTTGATGTCGACAGCTACATTCTATCATCGCACCGGTGACCATAGGCGAGGAGTTCATCCTCAGAATCCTCAGCGACCAGAAACGGTGCGCATTGTGCAGTATGCGGTATGGAACGAACCTCATTGCGCACGCTCAAGCTGTGGAACGAACTCCCTGCTGTGGTTTTTAAAGCTACTACATAGTTATAAAGCTAATACGGGGTTCTTCAAAAAGGGCATTCGAAGGTTTTTTTTTATAAAGGAGACGTCAATTTGACTTCACATCGCCTGGTGTTAAGCCAAAGGCAAAATCTCGGAAAGAGGGTAACCATCGTAAACATGTACCATGTTAACAGTGGTGGCACTCAGCTTGACGGCCTCAGCAGAAGCCTTTTACCCCCCGCTTAAAGGACCTGGGACTGTAGGAAGAAGGAAACACGTCAGTATAAAGGGGAGTTCCAGGTCTTAGTGGCGCACCACTAAAACCTGGAACTCCCCTGTATGCTGCATAGGAATGAGTCACTGAAACGCTTGGTTAACGGAAAACGGATATTCTTAAAAGGTTGGCAGCACGAATGTGACGCCCTGGTTCGTCCAAGTCACGGTAACCAATTTGCATCAGATGAGCCGTGTTCTTTGTCTGTCACCTAAGTGTTTAAATTAAAATAACGTTATTACGAGGATTGGCCGATTTAAATAATGATGATGCAGGAAATCTATGAAGAAGGTTACAGCTTCTTAATTGAGATAAAAATCACAATTACGCAATGACCTCGAATAAGATTCCGATAGCATTTTTGTGGTCTACGATTACGATAACGGTAGCCTAGTAGTATGGGTAATGGACTGCTGAGACGAGGTCTCAGGCTCGATCCCAGGTTTAACATGCCACACACCAATGACGTTTCGATGCTTTTCAAAGTTATGTGTGTATTTATCGCAGGTTTATAAGTGCGCGGTTAATGGCAATAGGCTCGCCACCTATTACATTGGGACCTAAACATAAACTGGCGAAATATGGGTGCTAGCACCTCTGCCTACCCCTTCGGGGAATACAGGCGTGAGTTTATGTTATGTTATGTTCAGCTATTAAACATCATCGAACCAAGCCATTTGCCTAGCCGTTTAATGAAATGGCTGAACATCATTCAGGCTGTGAATTAAGCGGCGCCGTTTGGTAAAGAGCCCAGGCGGTTAATTTAACAGCTGATTTAGCTAGTTGCCTGCGACATACTACATGGCATGCAGGAAAATCGTGGCCAGTGAAAACGGCGCAATTATTTAAAAAAAATATAGCCGTCCAGTTGCCAGAAGATCGAAGTTATTGACAGAAGCAAGCGACAAATATAAAAGAATAATGACTTGTTTTTGAACAATCCTCTTCTTTTGTTACAGAAAACAAAATGTCGGTGGAAACTATTATCCCAGAAGACCGCAAGTCTTCGTCTACTGCGTCAATGCGGTCAGAAGACGCAGATTCTACCAAAGACAGCGCCACAGACTCGCTGAACAGTCTACTGAAGAACGCGGAGACAGATTGTGGGGATGCGTGTTTGGACGTGAAGATAGAGTGCGAGGGAGAGACGAAATCGAAGCGGAGAGCTTATTGCAGTAAGTTTAGCTCTATTTTTAAAAAAAAAGCTACTGTGTAGAAGTGGGTTGCCGGTGAGGTAGGACCACCCCAGCTCTTTCTGTGCGTGTCGTAAAAAGCCTCCAAAAAGAGTAAATCCATACTAATATTATCCATACTAATATTATAACCACTGAACTGATTTTGATGAAATTTGGTATAGGGGTAGATTAGACCATGAGAAAGGACATAGGCTATGTTTGGTCGCGATAACCGACATCCACGCGGGCGGAGCCGCGGGCAAAAGCTAGTCCATACTAATATTATAAATGCGAAAGTAACTCTGTCTGTCTGTCTGTCTGTCTGTCTGTCTGTCTGTATGTTACGCTTTCACGCCTTTACCACTGAACCGATTTTGATGAAATTTGGTATAGGGATAGGTTAGACCTTGAGAAAGGATATAGGCTATATTTGGTCGCGATAACCGACATCCACGCGGGCGGAGCCGCGGGCAAAAGCTAGTAATATTATAAATGTGAAAGTAACTCTGTCTGTCTGTCTGTATGTTACGCTTTCAGGCCTAAACCACTGAACTGATTTTGATGAAATTTAGTATAGGGGTAGATTAGACCATGAGAAAGGACATAGGCTATGTTTGGTCGCGATAACCGACATCCGCGCGGGCGGAGCCGCGGGCAAGAGTATTACATAAACGCTCCATGCTTTCTTTCATGATAAATCATAGTAAATATTTAATAAAGATGATTACCTACTGTAGTGTAGGTAGTCATGATTATATATAGTAGATTAATTGTAAGGTAGTATAGGAAACTTAGTCGGAATAAACGAGCCAACGAACGGACGTCTTATTGTATTATTCTACCATTCCCTTGTCCAGCGCTGGGATACTTCAGTGGCGACGATAGTGGACTAGTATATCGGACCTTTAGTGTTACGTGCGAGTAAAAACGGTGAGCGAAAAAAAAAATGACGGTCGGAAAGATGACGAGTTTCGATGTGCAAACGGGAGTGTGGTCGTCATACGTCGACCGCCTAGATATGTATTTTACGGCAAATGATGTTAAGGAGGAAAAGAAGTTGGCGACATTAATTGCGGTTATGGGTGACAATGCATACGAACTATTAGTGAACTTAGCTAGCCCGAAGAAACCATCGAGTTTGACATACAGTGAGGCCGTGGAGATGTTACGTAACCATTTGCAACCGGCACCGTCGGCGTTAGCGGAACGCTATCGCTTTAGGCAGCGGAGACAGGGAACAGATGAAAAAATAGCTACCTATGTGGCTGAATTAAAAAAATTGACACGCGACTGTAAATTTGGTGCCAATTTAACTGAAAATCTGAGAGATCAGTTCGTTTGTGGAGTGCGGAGCGACCTCATACGGCAACGGTTATTTGCGGAGGACGATTCCATGACGTTTTCACGAGCAGTGAAACTCGCGACGTCATTAGAAGCGGCGGAACGTGACTCGGCAGCTGTCGATGTACCCACATCTTTGGTTGGCAGCGGTGAAGGTTCAGCGGGAGCCGGGGTGGCAGCGGTGCACGCGCTGCGTGCGGCCGGGAGCAGCCGGGGTACGGCGGCGCGCGGCTGGCGCGCCGAGCGAGGGGCACGCTCAGCGGGCCGCGGGACTGGCTACGGCCGGGCGGCGGCGGCGGCGCGGGGGGACAACACTTTTTGTCCCGGGTGTGGTGCCACAAATCATGGTTACGAGAGATGTCGTTTTCGTAACTACGAATGCAGCTTGTGTCGGCGGATTGGACATTTGCGCCGGGTGTGCCCGAATAGGGATACGGCGTCGACGACGGCGGCGGGAACGGGGCGGAGCGCCCCGGCCGGGGTTCACTTCGGAGATGCTCAGGACGACGCAGCGAAGAAGGGCCACGACTACGACGACCTGGAGGCTGATTTTCATCAGCTATGCTTGAACGACTATAAGGCGGTGAGTGTGTCAGTGGTTATCGAAGGTCATTGTTTAGGTATGGAAGTCGACACGGGTACGGCAGTGTCGTGCGTTAACAACCTGACTTATAAGAAGTACTTTTCGCATTTAGTTCTAGAAGAAAGTGGTATCAAACTTAGATTTTATGACGGTACATGTATGAAACCTTTAGGAATCATAAAGCCTGAAGTTTGTTACGGCACCGAAAAAAAAGTTTTAGAACTATTTGTTGTGCAAGGGGGAACTACTTCGTTAATTGGCCGGCAATGGTTGGCAGAGCTGAAAATTAAAATACCCCCCTTTGGCGATTGTTTAAAAATAGATAGTATAGGACCTTGTAAATCTAGTAATTTAAGATTCGCTAATGTGTTGGACAGGTATAAGGAGCTGTTTGGCGGAGGGTTGGGTCGATACACTGGCGGCAAGGCGACTCTAAAATTGCGACCGGGAGCGGAGCCGGTATTCCATCGCGCGCGTCCATTGCCATACGCGCTGCGCGCGCGTGTCGACGCAGAGTTGGATAGGATGCTGCGCGACGGCGTCATCGAGCCAGTCGACTGCTCCGACTGGGCCTCTCCATTGGTACCGGTTAGTAAGCCGGACGGAACCCTAAGGCTGTGTGCAGATTATAAATCCACTGTAAATCCTTCACTTATTATAGATCGCTTTCCTTTGCCTAAGATAGAGGACGTACTTGTCAACCTAAACGGGGACCAATATTTTAGTAAAATAGACTTGTCACAAGCCTACAATCAGATAGAATTAGACGAGTCTAAGATGTATACGGTAATTAATACCCATAGAGGGTTATTTCGATATAACCGTTTAGTGTTTGGCTTGGCTTCTAGCGTAGGAATATTCCAAAGAATAATGACTAATATTTTGCAAGGTATACCCCACGTACAGGTATTTCTTGATGACGTAATAATTGGGGGTCGAACAATAACGAGCACCTGAAGGCTTTGGAAGAGGTGTTTTCAAGGTTACAAAAGAAAGGCTTAAAACTTAAAAAGAGTAAATGTGTATTTTTGGCTAGTGAAGTGACGTATTTAGGATACGTTGTGTCTAAGGACGGGGTAAAGGTAGATAATTCGAAAGTTGAAGCTATTGTAAAAATGGAAAGGCCTCAGAATGTCAGTGAATTAAGGGCTTTTTTAGGTATGGTTAATTTCTTTGGGAAGTTTATCAGGAATTTAAGCTCAGTATTATATCCTTTGTATAATTTATTAAGAAAGGGTATTGAGTGGAAGTGGTGTCTGCAGTGTGAACGGGCCTTTACGACAACAAAAAACTTGTTATCAAGTGCGAAGGTTTTAGCGCATTACGATCCGAGTAAACAACTAATTCTAACGTGTGATGCGAGCGCTCGGGGCGTAGGAGCGGTGTTATCACAGCCCGGCGTGGGGGGGGAAAGACCGGTGGCGTTCGCGTCGCGTAGTCTTAATGAAGCAGAGAAAAATTATTCTCAAATACATCGGGAAGCATTATCGATTATATTTGGCGTTAATAAATTCCATCAGTATTTATATGGTCGTAAGTTTACTTTAAGGACCGACCACAAGCCCTTAGTGTCGATTTTTGGGCCCAATAAAGGAATACCTTCTATGACCGCCAGTAGGATGCAGCGGTGGGCAATAATTCTCTCAGCGTATACGTTTGACATTGAATACGTTAGGACCGACGAGAATTGGGCCGATGGGTTGTCGCGCTTACCGACGGCGGCGTCGAACGTCAATAATATACAACGAATGCCGGAACTAACATTTTTTCATTATGCGCAAGATGCATTCCAGTTAGATTACAATGTAATTAAAAAATTGACAGAAAGAGATCCTATTCTAGCTAGGGTACTGGGTTATCTACGCGACGGTTGGCCAGAGAACTGTGATATAGAAGGATTGCGACCTTATTTTAACAGAAAAATGGAATTGTATGAGGAACTAGGTTGCATCATGTGGGGACATCGCGTGGTAGTACCCGAGGGTTGTAGGTCACGGGTTCTAGACCTGTTACATGAACCGCATATGGGGATAGTAAAATCCAAAGCAATGGCGCGAAGCTATGTCTGGTGGCCGGGTATCGACGAGGCGGTGGAGGCGGCGTGCCGCGGGTGCGCGGTGTGCGCGGCGCATGCGGACGCGCCGCCGACGCACCAGCCGCGACCCTGGCCATGGCCTACTCGCCCCTGGTCTCGTTTGCACGTGGATTTTATGGGACCCATTTACGGTAAACTTTATCTAGTGATAGTAGATGCGACGTCTAAATGGATTGAGGTATTCAATGTAGCTAGTACAAACGCGATCGGTACTATCGATAAATTAACAGAGTTGTGGAGTAGATGGGGGTTACCTAGGCAATTAGTAACGGATAACGGGCCTCCTTTTACCAGCAAGGAATTTGAATGTTTCTTGAAGACTGGAGGAATTGAGCATGTTTTCACTGCACCATATCACCCCGCGTCTAATGGGGCAGCAGAAAATGCTGTAAGAACTTTAAAAAGAGTGATAAAAAAAGCGGTATCCGACAATGTTAACATTGATAAAGCTTTGAATATATTTCTAATGCATTATAGGAATACTCCACATTGTACAACGGGTGAATCACCTTCTATGATCTTAACAAATAGGCATTTACGGACTCGGTTAGACAAATTAAAACCAGATAGAGAGGCGGTGGTAAAACGAGCTCAGGCTCGTCAAGTAGAGGTAGCAGGTGGTTCAGAGAGGAGTGTGGGAGTAGGAGAAGAGGTTTGGTACAGACAGTACTTGAAAGGTGACAAGTGGTTGCCAGGGGTAGTTAGCAGTACGGAAGGAAAAGCGAGCTATAAGGTGAAGGATAACAATGGAAAGGAAATACATAGGCACATAGATCAATTAAAGCGTAGGTCTAGAGGTTCGTTGGTTTGCCCGGTGGGTGCGGAGGGGGAGGCACAGGCGGAGGAGGAAGCAGCATCGGCGTCAAGCCCACCAAGGACTCCAGAGCGCGTGGTAGTATCGGCACCGTCACATCCTCGACCAGCAACTCCAACGCGTGTCGACGCCGGGAACGAACGATTCGTTACACCAAGCAGTAGCCCGCAGTCGCCTGACGTCCGTGTATCGCCCCAGCCTCGACCAACGCGGAAATGTCGTTTAGTTAAGCCCCCTAGTTATAAGTTTTAGAATATGTTTAATTTATAAGTTACGAATATGGTTTAGGGTATCTATAGTTGAATTTGTATTCTCATTAGTACAGTTAGAGTTAAGAAATTGGGGTGCTAGAAATTTAGGGGGGAGGACTGTAGTGTAGGTAGTCATGATTATATATAGTAGATTAATTGTAAGGTAGTATAGGAAACTTAGTCGGAATAAACGAGCCAACGAACGGACGTCTTATTGTATTATTCTACCATTCCCTTGTCCAGCGCTGGGATACTTCACCTACTTAAAACCTTTTCGCATAGGTAATTATTTATCGTTCATCATGAACTGAAATTGTTTATCCTGTTTACCTGCGATCTAATGAAGATTTGGCAAAGGGAACACTCTTGAGTCATCAAACTAAACCCAACAAGCAAATTAGTCATATAAGGTTGAGTTTATTCAGCTATTCGGTGATATAAAAGTCGAGTAAGTGTGAATTATTCAGCACGTGTCGTATAAAAGCTTCTTATATAGCATTTTAGTTATTCAGCATTTCGGTCACATAATGATGCTGAGTAAACGTTTACTCTGCATACTTATATGACTAAAGTGTCGTATAAGATTTGCTGTATAAGTCGCTAGTATACGACGCTTATGTCACTATTTCGTCGAGTAAAAGCACATTATATAGCTTTCTTGTGACACAGTCGAATAAAAGCTACATCGTTGCTTTTATACTGCTATTATGTTGTATAAGTTGCATTCATACGACTATTACAAGCCTAGTGCCAAGTGTCGTATAATTGCTTGTACTGCTCAATTATCACTTGTCTTAGTTTTCTTGTGTACAGTAAGTGGTTGATTGAATAAATAAATAAACAAAAGATCTTTTTTAGAAAACTTTTTAGGAAGGTCTAAGGAACCCTAAAATATAATCAGCGTGGTATCATGGCGCTTATACTGCTAATTTGCTGTATAAGAAGCTATTATACCACCTGTAAATGAATATTGATATAAAAAATATTTGTTATTATATTCATATTACTAAGAATTGAAGGGGGGCGTTAAATATTTATGATAAAACCTAGTATATTTCATCAGAAAACTTACCTTCGCAATACTTTGCAAACCTATGCGTGAGTTTACGAACCTACATTTGGTGCAACCTACAAATTAACATGTCTGCTAAATAAATTGTACTTATAATTTTTTATAATTTTTAGAACACAACACGACGCACTTGCTTAATTTAACAAACAAACGTAACATAAAAGTCATATAAGTTACAGTTATAGCGCAACTTAAGCTTGTAACGGTCACTCCGTTACCTTTGTACGATGTCTATGTGACTGAATTGCTGAATAAAATGGGCCCAAATCGCGTTGTATAAACGTTTTCATTACGTTTATACGACTTCTATTAGGAGCCAAAATGCTGAATAATTTACGTTGCCGCGACTACTACACGACATATTTTTGCTAGTTGGGAATGTCCGAATTATTTTGTCATCTTTAGTGCGTGCTAAAAGTGCGTTTTTTTAGTATTTTAAACAATTTTTTAGAATAGCTGTGTCTATATATATATAGTGAAATTATGGTCTAAGAGCTTCTAAAGTTTAGAGCTTAGCAACAAAAGCGATTCATTTTATTAATTTTAGGTTAGTAATGTCAATGTCTTCATATTTAGCTTTATATAAATGTAAATGTAAGTTCAATAAACTTGTTTTATTGACATACTTACGTGTTCAACTACTTATGTATATCTTAGGTATACCAGCTGACCCGTCGAAATTCGTACCCACAATTATTTTCCAACCGCGTGGCGTCCAATCCCGTTCCCGCTGCATCCTCTTATACAATCATACAGTTATTTAAACAGCAACAGAAATAACCACACTGTCACTTCAGCGTATGCGATGCCGGCCGAAGTTTTTGACATTAATGATCACTGCGCCATTCCCTTGAGTGGTAGCGTGATGATTTATGGTCTATGTGTTATTTTGATGTATAAGCTATATTATTGTAAAGTTTCATGAAAATCCATTCAGTAGTTTTTACGTGA
The DNA here is from genome assembly GCA_914829495.1 of Eilema sororculum. Taxonomy (NCBI): domain Eukaryota; kingdom Metazoa; phylum Arthropoda; class Insecta; order Lepidoptera; family Erebidae; genus Eilema; species Eilema sororculum. The sequence continues at coordinate 6,145,983 of OU618561.1, forward strand.
AAGAGTAACAATCATCTATCCATACATCTATCCATACTCACAAACTTTCGCGTTTAGGTATTTTTTTTTTTAAAGAATATTAGGATAGGTGTTTAAAAGTTTAATTGATGGGGCTTTTGTTTAGGTCAATCAACAATCAATTAGCTAATCGTAGTCCACTGCTGGACATAGGCCTTTCCCAATATTGGCAGGCTCTGGTCTACTGTTTCCACGCTGCCCAGACAGGTTGGTACAGGATTTTATTTCGAGTTTTTCTTCTCGCAGTGACTTTCCTGACTCAAATGGCACACATATGGCTTTTTGCTTTTTTATACCAGTTAGGTGACAGACAAGCACACGTTACGGCCCTGGTAGAAAGTGGTTACCGTAGCCTATAGACGTGTGTAACAGGGAGTCACACAAGTGCTGCCGACCCTGTAAGAACAGAGAGTTTCTGTGCCGTCAGTGTAGAAGACAGAGCAGGACAAGCCTTTGGTCTTCCCACTGATAGCACAAAAACTCTCCAGTGAGCTCTGGTTACTCTACTATGCCAGCCGAACTTATTTTCTATGAAGCGACTGCCACCAGACCTCCGAAACCCAGTGGCGATATCAAAGCTTTGTAATAAGACTGGTAGGGCCCCAACTACCCGTAACGACTGCTATAGATTTTCGTATAACAACCGGGACCTGCTCTCAGCAGGATGAAATATTTTGAATGAAATTTTTATAGCATTTATTATGCTAACTTTTTAAGCGCTCAAGTGGGACTTGAACCCACGACCTTTCCCTTACAGGGGGAATGCTCTTCCAACAAAGCTATTGAACCACACCTGAATCACTTAAAATTTTCCTTCTCTTTATATCCGTCTTTAAGGGCGACGGTGGAACCATCTATCAACTTTCTTACAAACTGTTGGAACCAATGAATGCTTTTTCAACCATTTTTAAACATTGATTTTTGATGACTCCACCCAAATATTTGGATGAAATTTTTAAAGCATTTATTATGCTAACTTTTTAAGTTCGAAATACACCGGGAAAAAGAAGCGCTCAAGTGGAACTTGAACCCACGACCTTTCCCTTACAGGGGGACTTCTCTTCCATCTGGGCACTTCTTTTTCCCGATGTATATCGGAGGTTGAAGTAGTCTATATACGAGATCACCCATCCTAAACCTGACCTGGCTAACGTTGCTTAACTTTGCTATATGTTACTGAGTTAGCGATTGCGGTAAAGCTATGTATTTTAATACAAGATAAAACCACAACATATTGACACAGATTTTTGCACGACGCGGTAATCGAACTTGTGACCTTCAATTCGAACGGACGGGAGTTGTACTTACTATTATGCATTTAAATGTTAATAGTATGTTGTTTAACAAGTTTCAGAGACAGCCTCCGTGGCGTGGTAGTAGTGAACGCGACTGCAACGCAGGAGGCGCGGGTTCGATTCCCGCTCAGTGCAAATATTTGTATGCATGAATATATCTATTTGCACTGATCTGGGTATTTCTATGTATATTATGTATGTATTTACAAAAAAAATGTATTTAAGTATGTTTATCCGCATTCTAGATTCCATAACACAAGCTAGTTAAGCTATGCTTACCATGGGTCTAGATAGCGTTGTGTAGAATGTTGGGAAATATTTTTATTAAGTTTATAAATATGAATGGACTAACCTGTTTAGTATATATCTTAACCTAAACATACATACATATAATCACGCCTTTATCCCCGGGACGGTTAGGCAGAAGTAAATTAAAATCCACATTTCACCGATTATCGTGTTCGGTTCCACGTAATAGGGGATGAGCCTATTGCCATATTCTGGGCACTGTTGTTGACTCGAGCCATGCATCTGAGGCTGAGTCTGGGCTGTATATATCTGTCTGATGTTAAACAGCCCTATATCCTTAGTCGCCTTGTACGTCAACGCATGTGAAGAGATGGGGTGACCCAAATTGGGTATTATCTTATAGTTAAAATAAATTACCTAACCGAGCTTATTAAATTAAGAATGGTAAAAGAGCGGTAAAAATAGCGTCGGTTCTTATTTTATAGTTTTTATTGATTTTTAATCATCCACTCAACCATATAATAGCAACTATTTTTAACTAAAAAGTTTTATGACGTCACTAAATATTTTTTCATACAAGTAACTTGTACGTAACGTAACTTATCGTTTTGACGTTTAGTAAAAAATAATTAATTTGACTAGTCAGTAGAATACCCAACCTTAATAGTTAAGTCAGCTACCTACTAATAAAGGTTGGGTGGATGATTAAAAATAAATAAACACTGTAAATTAAAATAACTACAGCTTAATGTTTGAATGAAATTTTTATAAGTACCTAGCATTTTATTATGCTAACTTTTAAGCTCGAAAAACATATTTTCCGATGTTTTTCGAACTATAGTCTGTATTTTATAAGTCTACGAAAATGGCAGGTAGAATCATTCTTGTACGAAATCAAACATCACGAGATGAGATAATATAATCTATTGATAAAAACTAGGTAGGTAGGTACACATAATACCGTAGATAAAGTATTGTAAGTTAAACCCATTTATTATAATCAATTACAATAAAAAACAGTTACCATATTAAATCAACATTTCGCGCTATAATCCGCTAATCACGACATTATCAACCATAAACAATTGCACAGAGTATAAAACGCAAAACTTCCTCAATCCATCACCGGCGGTCAATAGACAAACTTCGAAACGTCAAAACTATTTTTAATCGTAGCAATGACAAAGGAGTCGTACGCATTCGGCCTAGTAACAATGTTGGATGACAATGAACGTCCTAGCGCTACAAAATGCGTAATAGTGTTACTTCACGTTTGGCATACTAAAAAACAGTTAGGCAGCGTGAATCGATATTTGAATTCGTGGTGCCGTATAAATAAATCCATACTAATATTATACATAGAGTGGAGACCGAGAGAAGGCAAACGCATGGTAGGACACCCCCTAGCCAGATGGACTGACGACCTGAAAAAGGTGGCTGGGATAGACTGGATGCGGAAGCCGGAGGATCGGATGAAATGGCGCACATTGGGATAGGCCTATTCCAGCAGTGGACTGCGGTGGGCTAATTGATTGATTGAATATTATACATGCGAAAATAACTCTGTCTGTCTGTGTGTCTATCTGTGTTTTACTCTTTCACGCTTAAATCACTGAACCGATTCAGATGAAATTTGGTAGTGGTAGATTAGACCTTGAGAAAGGAATTTTTTGGTCGCGATAACCGACATCCACGCGGGCGGAGCCGCAGGCAATAGCAGAAAAATAAATTACGCCCTCTTCTAACAGTCCTTGTTTCTTCAAGCGGGGCGTGAAAAGGCATTTATCAAGGCCGTCAAGTGGGCAGGTCTATAAAACGATCATTAGACATGTCCTCTTTCACGGCTGTGAGGCGTGGCCGCTGTTGGAGCGACACAAGCAGATGCTGCGGGTCACGGAGATGAAAATGCTGCGGTGGATGTGTGGAGTCACGAGTAAAGATCGCGTGAGGAACTCTCGCATCCGCGGCAGCCTTCATGTCCGTGACATCGCAGATAACATGCAAGAGAACCGCCTGCACTGGTGCGGCCACGTCTTGCAAGAAATGCCTGGCAATGGCGCCCCCACCCGGTCCAGGTAGAAGGGGTAGGCTCAAGAAGTGCTGGCTTGGCGTCGTGGAGGGTGACATGCGTGAAAACGGTCTCATTACCTTGGACGCCCAAGATCGTGCGAAGTGAAGGAGGAAGAGCCGGAAGGCGGACCCTGAGCTCCGAGGGCACCGTGGCCGCATGCAATCAGGACTAACGTCTTTATGTGGATGATGGCCGTCAAGTTAGGGACCACTATTTTACGTTAAATTAAAACTGATCCCTAAATCGAATCCCAAGAAACAAACACGTGGTAACGCTCCAAAATTAATTGTCATTCAAATTTATCTATTACCACATCGTAATAAGAACCACTTACACATAGCAATCAGTATTTCGTATGCAAATATAACTTTGCTAGGTCAATGTGCGTTTGGTCTTGTTACGTCATTACAATGACGTCGCTATATTCATATTTGAGCATAGAGGTCAGGATGATTAATCTTGGTTTATTGTTATTGAAAAAGGAGGAAAAATCGAGGATGTTTGATTGTACGATCAGCATATCAGAACGGTCTTGATAAAGTAAAGCCGAGACGAGAGAAAAAAGGTAAACAAAGCGACCATTACTGAGTTACGTTGCGATAACTAGCGATTATTTTAGTACATATCACACGTACGCGACAATAGCCGAGCGACAGCTGTCGTTGCGTGTTTCGTAGTACAGGAAAGCTGTCAGCACAGCGGTTCTAAACCATCAGATCTGCCATCTTACGAGCAATTTCATTCCTGTCTGGAATGCGTTTGAAGTGATAAATGTTTGGAACCGCTGAAACTTTGTTTACCTTTTTTCTCTCGCTTCGTTGGCTCTACTATAGCAAAATAATCAAGTTGTGGAATGAACTCCCTGCCGTGGTTTTCCCAAGTGACAGTTATATGGGGTTCTTCAAGAGGGGCATTAGAAGGTTTCTTCAGGGTATGCAGCACGAGTGTACCCCCTGGTGTTGTCCATGGGTCGCGGTAACGACTTTCCATCAGGTGGGCCGTGGGCTTGTCTGCCACCTAAGAGGTACAAAAAAAAACTTAGTCAAAATCGATTTGATGCTAACTGTACTCATTCATGTATAGATCTAAGAGTTTTGGAAGCAAGCCAACCTTATCTACATCAGCTTGTTTATTAATGGATGAGACTTCGGGGTTTTTCTATATGCAGAGTGTAGGCAGAGGTTTATTAACACCATTTCACCATGATTTTCGGTACCACGTAATAGGGGGTGAGCCTATTGCCGTATTCCAGGCCAATTGTTGACTCGAGCCTATATCTGAGGCTGAGTCTGTACTGTATATATCTGTGTGATGTTGAACAGCCCTATCCCTTAGTCACCTTGTACGACACCGCATGGGATGAGACGGGGTGGCCCAAATTCTACTCTGCCGTGAACCACGCCTGATCAAAATTTATAACATTTTATAGCAATTATTAGGCTAACTTTAAAGAAATAGAAATAGATATTATTTACTAGCTGTCCCGGCGAACTTCGTATTGCCAATTTTTTAGATCCCGTTCCCGCTGCACCATTTAGGGGGATGAAAAATAGATGTTGGCCGATTCTCAGACCCAATCAATATGCTCACAAAATTTCATGAGAATCGGTCAAGCCCTTTCGGAGGAGTATGGCAACGAAAACTGTGACACGAGAATTTTATATATTAGAAGATTTGCTCATAAACATGGTAAGTAATAAAGATCTTGGCAAGTAACTTAAATATAACAGCATAACATGTTTAGCCGCAGTAAGTGGCATGCAAATTTCGATTATGAAGTACAAATAATTTTTACCCGACTGCCGTAGAAGGGTAATGTTTTTCAAGACTATGTATGTATGTATGTCCATTATTTGGCACGGCCTGCAGCCTGAACGGCTTGACGGATTTGGACATGTAAGGTGTCATTTGATTCGCCGTGATTGTGTGAGTGACACTGGTATATTAAAATTTCTAGAAAATCAAAAGGGTGGATTTTGTCGCCAAAACGTATGTTGTCAAAAATATTGATGACTTAAACTTATCGAATAAGATATCAAAATGAAGGAAATTAGAAGGAGATTACAAAAAGATATACATGTCATTATTTATTAACTAAAAACTATAAAATAAAACAGATGATTGAAAAATAAAAAACCCGACTGCCACTGAGAAGATCGAAATAAGTTTGATAGCCGGTGGTACCCATTAATTTTCTTTCGGCTTATGATTGGCAAATGGGTACTTTGGCAATAGGTATTTATTTATAATAATAATTTATAATAATAATAGTTTATTTCGGAACAATATTCCATATAACTTAGTTTACACGACTTACGGACTATGATAGTTTATGTATGAGTATGATTTGTAGCGGTCTTTGTAATTTAAGAATTCTTCAATATTATTATTATTATTTAACAGGCAGGCAGTCGAAACAACTGATAATGCCCGTATCCTGCTTATGCCCACTAGTGTTTATTTTTTGTGGTTAAGGTGTTGGTCTAATCTATTTTTAAATTGTTCTGGGCTGTCACAACGTCATGTGGTAGCTTGTTCCACTCTCTCACCACCATATTACTTATAAAGTTTCTGTGTGGATTGTTATTCGAGAAGCTGGTGGATAGGTGGTGGCCTCTGAGGTGGTTATTATTGTTGCGTGTGAACAACTTGTCAAAGTCTTCAATGTCGTAATGTCCACTTAAGATCTTCAAAGTCTCTATCATGTCACCTCTATGTCTGCGTTCTTTTAGAGTTGTAATTTTTAAAACTCCCAAGCGCTCCTCATATGGTCTCTGTTTCAATGAACGTGGTATTTTGGTAAAGCTACGTTGTACCTTCTCCAGGAGTTCAATATCTTTATTAAGCCTTTATTTTTTTTTGTATTTCTTTTTTGTATTAAGCCATTAATTTAATTTTATTATGAATAGACGTTGCGGTTGTGGTAGTTCGCGCAACGTCTGTGGTATTTTATTGTATATTTTTACACACAATGTTGAATGCATTTTTGTGACATAGTGATGTCTGTCATCTCGTTATGACCAGTTTGACAATTCGATTACATCAGGAAAAATGAATTGCTCAAGTGGAGCTTGACCCACGACCTTTCCCTTACAGGGGGAATGCTCTTATCAACTAAGCTACTGAGCCACACCTAAAACAATTCAAATTTTCCTTCTCTTTATATCCGTCTTTAAGGCGCCGGTAGAGTCATCTACCAATACTCTTACGAACTGTTGGAACAAATGAATTATTTTTCAATCATTTTTTCAAACTTAGATTTTTGATTACTCCGCCCAAATATTTGAATGAAATTTTATAGCATTTACTTTGTGCAAAAGCTACTAGCAAAAGTGTAAGGTAAAGTTCATAGGTTCAAGCCCCACCTGAGCAATTAATTTTTTGTTATCGAGTTATAAAAAGAACTAGCTTTTGCCCGCGGCTCCGCCCGCGTGAATGTCGGTTATCGCGACTAAACATAGCCTATGTCCTTTCTCTAGGTCTAATCTACCCTTATACCAAATTTCATCAAAATCGGTTCGGTGCTTTAGGCGTGAAAGCGCAACATACAGACAGAGGTACTTTCGCATTTATAATATTAGTATGGATTTAACAAAAGATTTTCCATTAGCCTTTATTCACCTTTGGTTGGTTCATTCACCTCACTGATCTTTGATAACCAGCTACGGAAGAAGAATTAAATTGTCGTTTTCATAACCAAGTTTCATCATCAACTAACTACTAAAGAAGATTTTTAAATCCATTTCGGTAAATCCGCCGAGAATTGCACACAAATTGCCTTACAAAATGGCAGTAAGAGGAATATTATTTGAAATTAATTCTAAGAGCGTGCAAGATTTATACCCAGAAGACATTACACCACATCTGCTTACCTCCTTAGAATACATAAGAACTTGAACAATATATTTTTCTTACGTGAGAACCCTTTCAGACAGCCGTGTGGTTCCCGGCAGAGAATTTGGGTCACCCCATCTCATCCCATGCGGTGTCGTTCAAGGCGACTAAGGGATAGGGCTGGTTAACATCAGAAAGATATATACAGCCGAGATTCAGTCTTAGATGCATAGCACGAGGCTGGGCTTCAATCCAGCCTTTCATTAAATCATAAATTATACACAAACTTAAAATATACGAGCAATACGACCTTCAAACCTTCAAGAAAAGAGCGTAACATAACATAAACTCACGCCTGTATTCCCCGAAGGAGTAGGCAGAGGTGCTAGCACCCACATTTCGCCAGTTTATGTTTATGTCCCAATGTAATAGGTGGTGAACCTATTGCCATTAACCGTGCACTTATAAACCTGCGATAAATACACACATAACTTCGAAAAGCATCGAAAAGTCATCGGTGTGGGCCATGGTAAACCTGGGATGGAACCTGAGACCTCGTCTCAGCAGTCCATTACCCATACCACTAGGCTACCGCGGTTTTTTTTTGCAGATTATTAGAAAAGAGCGTACTCTCTTTTAAAAGGAAGGCAACGCACTTGTGATTCCGGTGCTGCGGGTGTCCGTGGGCGGCGGTGATCGCTTACCATCAAGCAACCCGTCTGCTGGTTTGCCTCCCTATTCCATAAAAAAAATAAACAAATCTGCGCGCGCCAAGATCTCGTTTCTCTCGCGATTTGTGTTCGACATATGCGCTGCCAACTACAGTAGATATTATATATCTTTATTGGATCAAGAGACCATCGGTACATCTCGCTCAGTATTCTTTATACGTAACCTAACACTAGAACGCATATTAATTGGTTATATTATGGCGTCGTCTAGGCCTCACTGACAACTTATATACTGTTACAGTGTATTAACTATGAATAAGTGTATCGCTGTATAAAACAAAGGCGCTTTCCGCGTCTGTCCGTCCCTATTTAAGCTAATATCTTTAAAACTACGCTACAGATTTTGATGCGGTTTCTTTTAATAGATAGAGTAATTCAAGAAGAAGGTTTATATGTATAATTCATGCTTAATATACTAGAGGGTGCAGCGGGAAAGAGATCGGACACTAAGCGGGGGAAAAAAAATTGCGGTGCGAAGTTCCCCGAGTCACTTAGTCTATTATAAACAGTCTCTTTGCCATGGAGATAGTAAGCGTTCTACTTGGAAGGGAGGAGGTAGTACACGACGGTATTTTCGTCCCAATTGAGCAGTCCGACTGGTAGTCCTCCGTACAGAATACCGCGGACATAATAACCTCGTGTTGTGTTCAACGGTGATCAGGGTAGCCAGAGCTCACTGGAGAGTTTTTGTTCTGTCAGTGGCAAGACCAAAGGCTTGTCCTGCTTTGTTTTCTATACGGACAGAGAGACATCAAACCTTGCACACTCAGAACGATCTACACTTGAAGTTTGAAAAATATCTTCCAAGTCAAATACATAGGGAAAAAGAATCTTCTCGGGCGGGACTCGAACCCGCAGTCTTTTGTATTTGATTTGTATAGTTAGCATACTTAATGCTGTAAAAATTCCTTCAATTGTTTGGGCGCAGTTATCAAAAATCAATGTTTAAAAATGATTGTAACATCATTCATTGATTCCGATAGTTCGTAAGAAAATCGGTAGATGACGCCACGTCGCCTTAAGACGTATAAGATGGGAAATTTGAATCATGTCGGGCGTGTCTCGGTAGCCGAATTGGTCAGGCATTTCCCCTGTAAGGGAAAGACTGCGGGTTCGAGTCCCACCCGAGAAGATTCTTTTTCCCTATGTATTTGATTTGTATAGTTGGCATACTTAATGCTGTAAAAATTCCTTCAAATATCTTCCAAGTGATTAAGAGCAAATAAAACTGTTATTGTCATTGATTTAAATTGTATTATCGTCCGAAGTTTTCGTAGTTCGCGGCAGATTAGAATACAGTCCACCCCATCTCTTCCCATGCGGTGTCGTACAACAGCTGTTTAACATCAGACAGATATATACAGCCCAGACTCAGCCTCGGATGCACGGCTTGAGTCAACAATAGTGCACGGAAGCCGGCAATAGGCTCACCTCCTATTACGTGGGACCAAATCCAATGATTGTTGAAATGAGGGTTTTAATTCTCTTCTGCCCAACTCTCCGGGGATAAAGGCGTTATTGTATGTATGTATCGTCCGTACTAAAAATGTATACCAAGTATCAGAACAATCAGACAACAGGTAGTGTGAAACCAAAGCAATTAAGATAATTTTGAGTAATTTGTTCGCCAAGATTGATTTGATGCCGATTATACCACTTACAAAATAAAGAAAAAAGAAAAAGAAAATAAAGAAAATTAAAACTACTTAAAACCCGACTACCGAAAAATTACGCTCTAAAAAGTGACAAACAAGAAAATATTAAGGATAGCCGTGAGTGTGATGACACAGCATATTTATCTCAAACTAGCTTTTGCCCGCGGCTCCGCCCGCGTGGATGTCGGTTATCGCGACCAAACATAGCCTATGTCCTTTCTCATGGTCTAATCTACCTCTATATCAAATTTCATTAAAATCCGTTCAGTGGTTTAGGCGTGAAAGTGTAACATACAGACAGACAGACATAGTTACTTTCGCATTTATAATATTACTAGCTCTTGCCCACGGCTCCGCCCGCGTGGATGTCGGTTATCGCGACCAAACATAGCCTATGTCCTTTCTCATGGTCTAATCTACCCCTATACCAAATTTCATCAAAATCAGTTCAGTGGTTTAGGCGTGAAAGCGTAACATACAGACAGACAGACAGACAGACAGACAGAGTTACTTTCGCATTTATAATATTAGTATGGATATTAGTATGGATATTAGTATATGGATTTATTTTTAAACACAGTACCTTATGACCGCTAGAGGGCACCACACAAGTTTGAGTGACACGTCATATAGCCTATAACCATCGGACGATCAAGCCGCTTGTAACGATACCTCATTTGTCCAATAAGTAGTTGAGGAGCTATGAGGGAAAAAATGAACATACATAATATACATAGCCTGTCAAAATCATAGCCCTCCTTTTGCTTCGCCGTAGTCGGGTAATTATAGCGACTCACAGCTCGTGTTGTTGTCAGTACAAATGAATATCAAATGACTTGTCATTACAGCCACGTACTCAATTTTCACTAAAGTGGCCCTAATACTTGTCATTGATGAGTTACATACGTGGTTAGATCATCATCATGTGTCAGTTGCAGACGTGATCTCGACTCCGAACACACTAAGGGCAACCACACATACGGCACTTCTTGACCTATGCGAATTTAGCCCCCCGGAAAACCGGCATGCGGGTCCGAGGGGGTGTCATAGGGGACACGACCTCCTCGCCCTCAATCGTGAAAAGTGATCTAAAAAGTAATTTCTTTAGTAGTTTCTGCACTTAAAAAAGGGATCCCCCCTCCCCCAAACTTCTAACTGCGACCACGCGTGGGGAAACGTGACATAAGTATGTGAACCCGTGACATTATAGAGGGAATACTCTGACTCACTGAACTATATAGATCGGTTTTTTAAATAAAGGACTTCACCGCGCCTGATGGTAAGCTAAAGGCAAAGTCTCGGAAAGCGGGTCACCATCATAAACATGTATCATGTTAACAGTGGTGGCACTCAGCTTAAGAGTCCGTACCACTCCAGCTCGAATTCAAATTTTACCCCCGCGCGCCTCAACAACGCACTCGCGCCGGTACTACTCGCGCGCAGATGCATCTATCTCACTCCCGCGATGACCCCGGGCCGGCCGACGCGCGGCTCGGCCGCCAAGTTCACGCGTGTATCAATCGATAGGGTAAAGTAGCTAGTAATTAGACATCAAGAAAGTTATGGCAATAAACAAACTTTTGAGAAAAGTGTGCATATTGTAATGATAATTTACATAAAACTTATATATAATATAATATATTCCACAACATTCTACACAACGCTATCTAGACCCATGGTAAGCTTTTATAGCTTGTGTTATGGAATTTAGAATGCGGATAAACATACTTATATACTTTTTTTTTTTTTTTTAAATACATACATATTATACATAGAAACACCCAGACCAATGCAAATAGCCATATTCATACATACAAATATTTGCACTGAGCGGGAATCGAACCCGCGCCTCCTGCGTGGCAGTCGCGTGCACTATCGCCACGCCACGGAGGCTGTCAAATATAATATATTTATACTTATCCTATTAATATTATAAATGCGAAAGTTTGTGAGTATGTATCGCTGTATGTATGGATGTTTGTTACTCTTTCACGCAAAAACTACTAAATGGATCTGGCTGAAATTTGATACAGGGGTAGATTAGAACCTGGAATAACACATAGGTTGCTTTTTATTCCGGGTTAAGGTTCCCATGGGTTGCGGGAACGGGAACAAAACTCCACGCGGGCGAAGCTACGGGCAGCAGCTAGTATAATATAATAATAGCAGCCCTTTCAATGTCTCACTGCTGGGCACTGCTATCTCACCTGAAGGTACCTTGGTGGCCAATAGTCCACCAAGGAGGGGGGCCTTTATGGTCGGTTTCGAGTTCTCCGCACGCGCTCTGCTAAGCCTAGCGGAGAACTTTAAGGGCGACGAGTACTTTGCCACTGAGCGATCAGTGGTGAAATACACGGTCCCATAGGGACCATCGATCGGCCGAGCCGTACCGCCGTCTGGCAACAGAGGGGCATGGTAGCTCTTAGGAGTAGCGAGGAAGAAAACCTCTATAAAAAATTACCCCGAACCCCACGCCTGGCAATGGGATGCATCACTGGGGGGAACTCAGTGCCTAGGGCGTCACTCACTCACTCCCACCTTTCCTATCCTCACATACAACCCCTCTACTTCCACCTCAATGTCGGTGGACATTAACCGTAAAACAAAATATGGTTATGGAAACGATAACGGATAAATCTACCCATGAGGGTACCCGGACTCCGTCTGGGGAATCCCTAGCTGTGACTGGTGATCGAATGGACACCCATTCGGTGACTAGCCATGGCGACACCCGCCCAGGTTCATCGTGGGTCTGAATCATCGAACAGCGAGGAGGACCTTCCTAGTAAGGCTACGCTAGACGGCTAGGCGCGGGTAGAGGACGAAAGCCGACCTCTACAGAGCGAAAGAGAGAGTAGCAGAGCCGCCAGCGATTGTGTCCCCGCTACGAGGGAGGTCACGGAGGTGCCGACGGTGCAGAACATCCTGGCGGCTCTTTCCCGCATTTCTGGCGCCGTAAAAGGCCAGAAAAATATTACGGGAAAGAAGAGGGTCGTGGCGGACGCGATAAAAGGTGCCGCCAAAGCGCTGGAGGAGCTCCTGGAAAGGAGCGTCTCCAGTGAGGAGGAGAAACTCCGGGCTCGGGTTGCGAGCCTGGAGACGGAGATTGCTGACTCCCACAAGCAGCAACGGCTGATGCGGGAGGAGATCGGTCAGCTGACGCAGCTGGTCCAGGGGGCCGGGGAGGCTCGGGGTGTGAAAACCCCCGCTCTCCGTGCTCCATCTAAGGTGACACCAACGGTGGTCCAGCTGCTGGAGGTCATCGAGCGACGCCTCGGCGTCCTCGAGGACCGGGCATACCGCCCACCGCTGGCGGCACCCGTCGTCGCGTCTTGAGCGACGACGGCTGCACCCAGTGGTGCTACTGGTCCCAAGCCAAGGCCTCCGCCCCTAAGAAGACGGCACCTAGGGGAGGTGGTGGAGAACAACGTGCCCGTAGTTACGGAGGGTGAGGAACATCGGCTACGATTAGGTGCTGCGTGGTACGTTGCTCAGAGGGGTCAGCGTAACGTGTTCCGCCGATGACACCCTCGTTTTTTTTTATTGTGCGATAAATCCCCACGGAGCCGGTGGAGGTGGTTATGTCGAACTCGAACTAAAACGCACGCCGTCCCAAGTCCTTGGTTGCCGGAGGTGAGATTGCCAAAAGCATATCTCTCGCACCCCGGCAGACCCAGGAGGACCATCCCTTTCGAGATGGCCTCCTTCGGGTTGGGGGGACCACAGTGTCCCCATCTAGCCCCGGTTACGGGGAGGCGCACCTTGCGCCGCCGCCGCGGCCTGCTTCTGCTAGGGTGACAGGCGGCTCCACCGGTCACCCTCAGGCCAGCGCTCATAGAGGACGGAGGTCGTTCTGCGACCTCCGACGTCCGGTTCGCATGACACCATCATTACGGCGCGGGGAGCAGCGCACCGAGACGCAGCACTAAAGGCCACGGCAGGGGTTGCTCAAGTCGTGGGTCAGACACGGCGGCTGGGTCTCGAGGTCGCTCTTCACAAGTCCGAGGCTCGGTGCTTCCACGGACCTCGGATGGAGCCACCTGCAGGATCCAGCCTACAGATAGGGGGCGTCAGCATCGGCATCGAGCCCTCGATGAAGTATCTGGGGCTCGATGGCCGGTGGAACTTCGGACATCACTTCCGAAGTTTGGTCCCAAAACTGAGGGGGGTCCCAACATCAGGAGACCCAACGCTCCCTGCAGGAGACTGTACCTGGGGATCGTGCGAAGTATGGCCCTATACGGGGCCCCCGTATGGGCAGAGAATCTGACGGCCAGTAATGTGGCTAGATTGCTGAGCCCACAGAGGGCGATGACCCTTCAATAGAAACAGATGAATGGAAATTCATAATTACGTACTGTCTATAATAAATATAGGAATATGTATGGTAGTAGTACCTAACTACTGCTATATTTATATTATGATCATTCGGGTTGGTAGGTACTCATGTATTTACAGAAATATTCCGTTTATTCCGAAACTGACCCGAAAACTTGACCCGGTCGCGGGTTAGGTAGAAACTTTAAAAATTTGTTCCGAACGTAACCCTCTTCCTAACCTGACCCGACGGTCTCGTTCCTATCATAACCCGATCTGGCACTTCGCCGTCCGCTGCTGCGGCACGCTCGCTACGCTCGCTCGGCTCATGCGTTGGGGTCACAGTTCTAACCTAACCTACAGAAGTTGGAGTTACCGCACTTCGACTTTCGGCTCTGAGTCGCCCAACCGCGTCGTCCGTCGCGTCGTCGCAGTGAGCGACCTGTAGTAGGCAGGACCTGCCTGAAAGACTTGGGCTGCTACTGCAAGATTATTTTTGTCGATACATAGGCAGGTATGCCTATTTCAATCCAAATTTTTGAAATAGGTAGGTTTTTACTGACCTACACTGACGGACTCATAAACTGCATCAAAGTTCAGGTTTACTCTAAAAGGATTTTTTATAATAAGTATGCAAACTTTTTAGATTAAATTATATAAATATGGAAAGACTGGCTCTTAATCTTAAAAAAAAAATTAAATTTAAAAATAGAACTGCAGTAAAACAAATGAATATAGCCGGGAAAAGAAAATTTACTTGTAGTATCAGATTTGCGTGTTATTTATAGCAAAGTTTTAAATTGATTCTCATTGATTTTTTTTGTTTTGTCAATTGAATTATTGTTACCAGCATAATTGTTGGGTTAGTTTTTTAACACATCGAGAGTTTTTGAACCATAATATGGATACTTCGTCCGAACAAGCGGCACAAATTGTAGCATTGGTGCGGGAGGGCTTGGATCAACGAACGATTGGTAGAAATTTAAATTTAAACCAGTCTACGGTTTCTAGAATATACAGAAGGTTTGTAGAGACAGGTTCTTACAGGAGGAGACGTGGTACAGGCAGAACTCGAGCAACCACAGGTCGTGATGACCGATTTATTGTTATAACTTCCCTGCGAAATCGTTTCCTCACGTCAGTTAACATCAAAACCGAGCTTAATGAAGTGCGTGGAGTAAACGTATGTGCACGAACAATAAGAAGAAGGTTAAAGGAAGCGGATATCACCCCTTTTAGACCAGCAAATGGTCCAAAGTTGTCTACAGCTCACAGACAAGCTCGCTTAAGATTTGCGCGTCATCACCTGAATTGGACAGAAGAGCAGTGGGCCTCTGTATTGTTCACGGACGAGTGTAGGACATGTTTATATGGTGCAGATGGTCGCAGAAGAGTCTATCGTCGACGTGGGGAGCGATATGCTCAAAGTTGCATTGAGGAGCGTGTTCCTTTTGGAGGCGGTTCATGTATGGTCTGGGGTGGCATATCGATGAACGGGCGAACAGAACTTGTGTTCATAGACATGGTCCGTCAAAACGGTAATAGAGGGGGTTTGACAGCACATCGCTACATAACAGAGATATTAGAAGATCACGTGGTGCCTTACATGGGATTCATAGGCGAAAATTTTACTTTAATGCAGGATAATGCCCGGCCGCATGCAGCTGCACAAGTTCAACATTATTGCGAAGAGGTTGGGATACGTACAATGAATTGGCCAGCACGCAGCCCGGATCTTAATCCCATCGAGCATGTTTGGGACAATTTAAAAAGAGCTGTATATGCGAGAAACCCTTCGCCCACGACAGTGGCAGCACTAAGAACAGCACTTTCAGAAGAATGGGACAATATTCCGCAAGATCTTTTAAAAACCCTTATAAAATCTATGCGGAACCGATTAGAATCCGTAATAAGGGCACGTGGGGGTAATACACCTTATTAAAACACAAATAAACCCTTGCATAAAGTTTGTGTCTATTGTTAAAACCAATTTTTTAATTAAACCAATTTTTCTTAAATTTCTGTTTTTTCTTCAAAAAAAGTCTTAAGGTCCTTTCCAGTACATAAACTTAAACTTAAAGATATGACCCTACGCTGTTTTAAAGTTCACGAACCAATCTAGAGGTTTCAATTTAAATCTGTATAGAAAGTATGCATACTTGGTTAAAATATTTATTTCAAAGTCGTCTATTACTTTGATGCAGTTTATGAGTCCGTCAGTGTATTTATTACTTTCTACTAATATAGTACCTATTGCAAATTGTTATGTACAGTATAAGCTACTTAGGTAGGTAGATTAGATACTTACTATAATAATAAATAAATAAATATTCCACAACATTCTACACAGCGCTATCTAGACCCATGGTAAGCTTAATTCCCACGAAAAATCCCCACGGATACCACCATCACGGAATCATCATCAATACATACATATTATACATAGAAACACCCAGATCAATGCAAATAGCCATATTCATGCATACAAATATTTGAACTGAGCGGGAATCGAACCCGCGCCTCTTGCGTGGCAGTCGCGTGCACTACCACCACGCCACAGAGGCTGCCTACATAATACATCATTCATATGTTTTAATGTTTTTTTACGCCAACATACACTTTTCCTCTTTCAGTTTACTTTATTACCCATTTCGCCTGTCAAAAGATAGGTACTTGAATACTTTCGTATCGTCTATCGTAATCGTCTGCGCAGAGCGCGTACGACACAAGCTCCCCGTATGATAGCCGAAGCAACACTGAGGAGGAGGCCGGGCGGCAGGGCGGTTCTAAGTTTAATGGTATCGCTTGAGTAAAAATTTAGATATTTGCTAGTTACGCTGAAACCAATGTATATTTGTAAAATTTGAAACACATAATGTCTCTTAACCACTAAACTGCAATTATTGTGTAAGTTTAGTGATCCTATTTTGCGTAATTAATCCATAATATCGTTTTATTTGTACGGTTTAGAGGTAACTTTGCAATGGTTTTCTATCAAGAAAATTTTACGTAATCGTGTTTTTGCCACACATAAACATTAGTATATATCCTCAACTTTACCACAAATGAATTAAAAAGTCCATGCTTTAGAACTTTTGATATTATACACGTTTATGCTATGTCATTTGAGGTAGTACGGACTCTTAACGGCCTCATTAGATGCCTTTTCACGCCCCGCTTAAAGGACTCGGGATTGTAGGAAGAAGGAAACACGTGAGCTGGCAGGGAGTTCCAGGTCTTAATGGTGCGGCATAGGAATGAGTCACTGAAACTCTTGGTTCTAGCAGGTATATTCTGCAGCGTATGTCGGATGCCATCTTAGCCCTGCACGTGTTGTCCTGCGGACATTATAAATTCTCCTTTAGTTACATGATCTCTTGACAGCCTCTGTGGCGTGGTGGTAGTTCGAGTTCGATTCGCGCTCAATCGTTACGGATCGTTGGAGTCCTATAAACCCAAGTACATGGGCGTGAAAGCATGAATAACTGTCGCGTTTATAATTGAACTAGTTTTTATCCGCGGCTCCGGCCGCATGGATGTCGGTTATCGCGCCCAAACACAGCCTATGTCCTTTCTCATGGTCTAATCTACCACTATACCAAATTTCATCAAAATCGGTTCAGTGATTTAGGCGTGAAAGCGTAACATACAGACAGAGTTACTTTCGCATTTATAATATTATATATAGCTTTTGCCCGCGGCTCCGCCCGCGTGGATGTCGGTTATCGCGACCAAACATAGCCTATGTCCTTTCTCATGGTCTAATCTACCCCTATACCGAATTTCATCAAAATCGGTTCTGTGGTTTAGGCGTGAAAGCGTAACATACAGACAGACAGAGTTACTTTTGCACTCTTAATATGTATAGTATGGATATAATAGTATGGATATGGAAGTATGGATTTTCTATTAAATACAGAGCTGCTAAGGCTTTACATGGCTATGCAGATATGGATCGTGGGTATATCCATAAAAACATACGATGCAATACGAGGCCGCGAAACTTAAAATAATTTAAGTTAATAGTGTGCATTGACCCTTAACGCATTACAGTGATTGTTATTTAAAATTCATAATGATTAGTGCGTCAGCCTTGACCGTAAAGCAGGGCACGCCGCCATTTAAGTGTGCCTTCGTATACGGCGCGAAGTGTTGAGTTGTGTAACTTATGACCATTGACTTCCATGTACATACTTGCCTATATTTCGTGTGAAAATCCCCTCATCGTCTCCATGAAGACGTATAGGAAATGGACGAGTTAGGAATATGGACGAGTTAAGAAATGGACGAGTTAAGAAATTGACGAGTTAGGAAATGGACGATACAGGAATACGGACGAGTTAGGAAATGCACAATTTTGGAATAGTAGGTGGACGAGTTAGGAGAGTGGTCGACTTAGTAAGTGGACTAGTTAGGAAAGTGGACGGAATCGTTTAGAGGGGTATTATCCTTATTACATCCGAGGCCGTGATGCCCTCGGAGCTCAGGGTCCACCTTCCGGCTCTTCCTCCTCCACTTCGCTCGATCTTGAGCGGCTAATGTAGTGAGGCCATTTGCACTCATGTCACTCTCCACGACGCCTTTCTTAGACCTACCACTTCTATCTGGACCCGGTGGGGGCACCATTGTCAGGCATTTGTTACACACGTATTCTGGTTTTTGTCTCAAGACGTAGCCTCACCAGTGAAGGCGGCTCTCTTGCATTTTTTTATACAATTTAGGTGGTGGACAAGCCCACCTGATGTAGAGTGGTTTATCTGCTATGTGAAAATTCCCTATGATACAGCTTTTTAATAGTGTGGAAATCATGCTGTGAAGTAAGGTGGCCATTGAGGCATTTCCGGACCATTGCAAGGGTGACAGGCGGCTCCATCATGTCACCCTCAGGCTTGTGTTACGACATAACCACCCCCACGGAGCCGGTGGAGGTGGTTATGTCGGACTCGAACCGACTAAAACGCACGCAGTCTTGGGTCTTTGGTTGCCGGAGGTGAGATTGCCGAAAGCACATCTCTCGCACCCAGACAGACCCGGGACCCTTGTGTTCTTGGAGGGTGGAGGTCACTGTGCGACCTCCAACGTATGGATCACCTCTTCTGCGTCACACACCATTCGCAGGTCTGCGGGTTGTGGATCGGGAAGACTTCTATGCATCTCTACTGGACAAGCTAGAACAATGATATAATAAAATTTACTAGCCGACCCGGCGAACTTCATACCGCCAATTTTATTCCGCCCGTGTAGCGTCAGATCCCGTTCCCGCTGCACCGTCTAATATATTAAGCATGTATTATACATATAAACTTCCTCTTGAATCACTCTATCTATTAAAAAACCGCTTCAAAATCCGTTGCGTAGTTTTAAAGATTTAAGCTTACATAGGGACGGACAGACAACGACAGCGACTTTGTTTTATACTACCTACCTATGTACTATGTAGTGACGATACGTGGTCAGTTTCACTCATTTTTCAGGAAGATCATTCTAAGCTCGAGTGTGCGTGATGAAGTTCCCTCAACGCCGTACCGCATAGTTCGCACCGTTTCCCGTAGTAATGTGGGAGAATGAGTTCTCTGCCTTTTACTGCCCATAGCGAGCAGTATAATGATAGATAGTACCCTCGGGCATCACAGCTCACGGCTTGCTTCTGCTAGGACCTAGGACGATAGCCTTTCGAAATAATACGCTGGTTATCGTAACCTTGCGCTTAATACAACTAGATGTTACAGATTAAACAAAAAAATCACCGCTTAATTTTTTTGCCGCGAAATTGTTCAGCGGATTTATGCGGTGGCGCCGATTTATTGTGTTGCCCTTCACAGAAGTTTTTGCCTTGGATTACGTATGTAATGAAGGGCGAATTACGATGTATTCACCCAATCAGCGGGGCTAAAAACGCCACATTGGGCGATTATGCTAAAAAACGAGTAGCTTGAATTTCCAGTAAGTAAATCTCAATAGATACCTATAAAAGCAGATTCTAATTTCTGAACTTCGTGTAAATATGTATCGTATGAAAGACGAACTATTGTCCTAATACAATAAATCAATTAGCAGTCCACTGCTGGAAATAGGCCTCTCCCAATGTGCACCATTTCATCCGATCCTCCACCTTCCGCATCCAGTCTGTCCCAGCCACCTTTTTCAGGTCGTTAGTCCATCTGGCTAGGGGGTGTCCTACCTTGCGTTTACCTTCTCTCGGTCTCAACTCTAGGACTCGTCTGCTCCAACGGCCATCGATCCTTCGACAGATGTGGCCAGCCCATTGCCACTTGAGCTTGCTTATTCTGCGAACTATGTCGGTAACTTTGGTCACCTTTGGTTCTGTGTCCTCATAACAACATCCATCCATACTAATAATAATATTATAAATGCGAAAGTAACTCTGTCTGTCTGTCCGTCTGCATGTATGTTACGCTTTCACGCCTAAACCACTGAACCAATTTTGATGAAATTTGGTATAAGGGTAGATTAGACCATGAAAAAGGACATGGGCTATGTTTGGTCACGATAACCAACATCCACGCGGGCGGAGCCACGGGCTAAAGCTAGGTTAATTATAATCCAACAAAAAAAACGATTCCAATGTCGATTGAAGTTCACTGTTAGACGCGACCCTTGTTTTTTTAGGCTGGTTTTATCGTTACGCGTTTCGGCAGCGCCGTTGAAGCGCGCGCGTTCAGAGATATATGGGAGTAGAAGTTGCGTTTTAGTGTCGCGCGCTTGGGCAGCGCCGTTTAATAAACGCGCGATGTTCGACGGCGCTGTCCAAACGCGCGCTGCTCATTCGCTTCTACGGCCAGTGTGCGTTTTAGTGTGACGCTGTTGAGACGCGCCGTCGCAGGTATAATTGTGTAAGAAATGAATTACATTGTGATAAGCCTTATTTTTATTTATTTTTGATATATTATATAGGATACGTCAATTTGACTTCACCTCGCCTGGTGTTAAGCAAAGGCAAAGTCTCGGAAAGAGGGTCACCATCGGAAACATGTACCATGTTAACAGTGGTGACACTCAGCTTGACGGCCTCATTACATGCCTTTTCACGCCCCGCTTAAAGGACCCGGGACTGTAGGAAGAAGGAAACACGTGAGCTAGCAGGGAGTTCCAGGTCTTAGTGGTGCGGCATAGGAATGAGTCACTGAAACGCTTGGTTCTAGCAGGTATACTCTGCACCGTATATGGATGGCATCTTATCCCTGCACGTGTCGTCCTGTCCAGTCATGTCCAGTAGTGGACTGCATGATTGATTGTTATTGTGTCTCTCGGTGTCGTCCCTGACAGAATTAATCGACATATTTTCTCTGTCCCACCCACAGTTCAAACGAAAGGCCATAGAGTTATTGACCAATTCGCAGTCACGTGTTTATTCGTATTTTTGACTGGTCTGATTTGTTCAAAACTACTTTTGATCTTTACTTAATTAGTTTCCCTTTAGGCTTTCAGTTCAGTTATATGTAAAAATGTTTTTCATATTTTTTAAAGCAACCAATGCTATATTGCAGTCTAACCACAAAATAATCTGTGTACATCTCTATGGTCAATTCGTGAACAATTGTGTTGGTTACATGGTGGATAATTTGTATAAGTTCGTAAGATTATTTGTACAAGACTTTATCATGTACCTAACTGTTTTTTGCCCCAAATAAATAGATTATAATATCCGCGCACAATGAAGACATCTCCCAAGATTAAATACACTAAGCATGTAAACGATACGTGGTTTGCACGCACGTGTGCATAAGCACATGTACAGAAATGCACGGGTGCACCGTGCACGAGTAAACACAAATAATATTATCATAAACCGCAACTCGTTATTCGTTATCTTGGTATATCAACACACGCTACATGACATATGTGATCATTGACTTTAAAATAATTTACTAGACAAGCAAATTATGAACAAAAATTAAACTCACCGCAATTAAAATAAATTATATAACCGAGCTTATTAAATACAGAATGGTAAAAGAGCAGTAAAAATTGGCTACGTACCCACTGGACCCTCAAAATTCGACCTCATCTATAAATATGATCCACTGGACCTCCATGTTAGAATTGGACCCTCAATCTTGGATTTCATTTTTACTTTAGTGTCCACTAGACCCTCCGTCAAACAACGAGATCCATTCGACCTTATTTGTACATCTTCATTTGAAAAAGTTTAAATACAATCACGCACAAAAGTGAATTGCGTCGGTTCTTATTTTATTTATTTTTAATCATCCACCCAACCTTTAATAGTAACTGATTTGACTATTAAATTATATGACGTCACTAAATCTTTTTCATACAAGTTTTAGCTTATCGTTTTGACGTTTAGTAAAAATTAACTAATTTGACTAGTCAGTAGAATACCCAATTCCTTCTAGTCCATTGATTATAACTCTGTATCAATCCTATCGAGAGCGCAGGGTCGTATTTTGCGGACGATTATCGATATGTCGTTGTTAGCCGTGGTTTGGCAGAGAAATTCGGCCACCCCATCTCTTCCCATGCGGTGTCGTACAAGGCGACTAAGGGATAGGGCTGTTTAACATCAGACAGATATATACAGCCTCTCTCTTGGTGGTACCTCAGAGAAGACGTTAAGCCCTCAGTCCCGGTTGTCATACGAACATCTATTGCAGTCGTTACGGGTAGTTGGAGCCCTAAAAAGTTCAACAACTGGTCTAGCTGCAATACTTCGATGTCGCTAATGGGTTGTGGAGGTCAGTTGACGTGTCCTATGATAGGGCTGTTTAATATCAGGCAGATATATACAGTCAAGACTCAGCCTCAGGTACATGGCTCGAGTCAACAATAGTGCCCGGAATACGGCAATAGGCTCACCCCCTATTACGTGGGACCGAATACAATGATTGGTGAAATGTGGATGGTAATTCACCTCTGCCTAACCCTTGGATAGAGGCTTCATTACTAACACTATAAATGGGAGAATTTGTAAGTATGGATGGATGGATGCTTGTTACAGTTTCACGTCTAAACGGCTGGATCGATTTTAATAAAATTTTGTATGGAGTTGGCTGATACCCTGGATTAACACATTGGCTATGTTTGGCTGCGATAAGTAACATCCACGCGGGTGAAGCCGCGGGCAAAAGCTAGTATTGTATATACCTATGTAGACCTACCATTTAGAGTAGAAATATTTATGACAAAATTTGGACAAAATATAAACTTTACTAACAAGCATCGGTAGCTCCGCGGTTATGAAGTCGGCGTTACGATCGAGAGATCCCGGGTTCGAATCCTATAATAAAAAAAATAATCATCAAAATCGGATTTGTCGCTAATAAACATAAAAAAACATACATACGAATTGAGAACCTCCTCCTTTATTGAAGTCGGTTAGAAATACGTTTTTAACAGTTCGTAAGAAAGTTGGTAGATGGCTCCACGGTCGCCCTTAAAGACAATAAAGTCAATAGTTGGAAAAGCATTCCCCCTGTACGGGAAAGGTCGTGGGTTCAAGCCCCACTTGAGTATTTCAATTTTCCCGATGTATTCGAATAGAATTAGAATAGTATAGAATATGATTTATAATATTAGGTCCTTACATATGAAATTGGCGTTTTGTATGGGAGGAACAAAAAGTCGAATATTTTTAAATATAATATATTTAATTCAAATTCAAATTCATATATTTTATATATGGGTACAAAGAGGTTACAGGTAATACATTTAGGTTCCACCATATTTCAGCCAGATTGGCATGCAACAATGTCACAAATTATGACCATAATAATTAGAATTTAACAATCATCAATTAATAATAGAGAATGCATTAAATATAAAAGATAAAAATATTTCATGTCCAAATTTTAGATGTCAGTATTTTCATGGTAAACAATAATCACCTTCATGCAACATAAAACGTTAAATTAGTCAAGTACATATTCAATTACAATTAAATATATCTAAAAAAAATGTCAAAGTTATGATATATACCCACTAATCACTTACTTCACATTATCAAAGTATGAACCATTGTTTTCCCTTTTGTTTTCCCGTTGATCCCTTTACTAAAAAAACCAGTCGGACGGGAATCAATAAAATCTGTGAAGGCGATTTGGACTGCCCCATCAGAGTTGATTTTTTTCCCTTGCAAGAAGTTGTCCAAATTTCGAAAAAAATGGTAATCTGTTGGAGTAAGGTCTGGGGAGTACGGAGGATGTCTTAGACATTCCAATTGAAGCTCTTCTAATTTGGTAGCCGTCTGTTGTGCGGTGTGTGGTCTAGCGTTGTCGTGAAGCAGCAGTGGCGTGGAGCAATTGACCAGCCTAGGTTGCTTAGCCGCTAGCTTTTCCATCATTGTTTGCAATTGCTGACAATAGACATCAGCCGTAATAGTCTGGCCAGATTTGAGAAAACTGTAATGAACAATACCGGGACTAGTCCACCAAACGCTCACAAGTAACTTTTTTGGGGTTAATTTTCGCTTGGGGCAGGATTTGGCTGGCTGGCTAGGATCCAACCATTGCGCTGAGCGCTTCCGATTATCGTAAAGAATCCATTTTTCATCACAGGTAATGATTCGGTTTAAAATACCTTCATTATTGTGCCGGTTCAGTAATGTAACGCAGCAGTCGACGCGCGTTTTCCGGTTTGCTTCAGTCAATTCGTGAGGTACAAGCTTTTTAATCTTCCCAATTTGCTTCAAGTGAATTAAAACAGTTTTATCACTAACACCGCAGCCTGCAGCTAACTCGGACGTGGTTTGCGATGGATCCGCTTCCACAATAGCCTTCAATACTTCATTATCAACTTGGGTCTCAGGCCGTCCACGGGGGCTTGTTCTGCAGGTCGAAATTTCCAGAACAAAAACGTTGGAACCAAAAACTAACTGTGTTTTCTTTTGCAACATGACCGCCATAAACATCATTCACCCTTCGAGTCGTTTTCGCAGCACTAGTGCCACGGCGGAACTCGTATTCGTAAATAATGCGATATTTTAAGTTTTCCATTTTGTAAAATGAGTGACGCAAACAGAAAAAAAACAGAAGAAAAAAAAACAAATGAATGACGGTCATCGAAGCACAAATACATGAGTAAATAGCTGTACAAATTTGAATTTGGAATTCCTTACCAAAGAGGAGAAAATCGTGATTAAAGTGGCCAGTACGAAAAACGCCAATTTCATATGTAAGGACCTGATATTATATATATACATATAATTTAAGTTTATGACTACATTAATAACTACCCATACGTTATTATTGTTTTGAGATGATTAAAAAACGTCCATCTAAAGGTTGCCTGTAAGATATTGCTTGTAGCGATAAGGCCGCCATTTGTACATTTTTCATTATGTTGTAAATGTAAAATAATGAAAAATTTTAGTACATATTATGTACTAAAATTTATGTGTACAAAAAAGATTTTTCTTATCTTATCTTAACTTATGATTTCTACAACAATTTCATCCTTTTTTGAAGTCGGTCAAAAAAAACGTTTTATTAAGAATCGAATAGTAGGTATAGGACTTCTACAATCATTTCATAGTATTTCCTTCTCTCTTGTTACAGATCCCATAGTGCAATGCGTATGGGGAGTTCTGCTGATACTCCTGTCAATAGGCAGCTTTATATTCACGCCAATGGACTTCGTGTTACTGGAGAAACTCAATATGAGACCAGGTAAGATCTTATCAAACGTTTAATGACAGTAAAGGAAGCTCTTGAAGGCGGGATCGATTCCCGCTCAGTGTTAGAATAATATTAATTATTTGCTTTAGTGGCGTGGCGGTAGTGAACGCGACTGCTACGCAGGAGGCGTGGGTTCGATCCCCGCTCAGTGCAAATATTTGTATGCATGAATATGGCTATTTAAAGCAAATAGGGTAAGGTCTAGGTGTTTCTATATATAATATGTATGTATTTACAAAACATGTATTATAAGTATGTTTATCCGCATTCTAGATTCCATAACACAAGCTAGTTAAGTTCACCATGGGTCTAGATAGCGTTGGGTAGAATGTTGTAGAATTTGTCTGGTGGTAGCTCAGAGAATACGTTAAGCCGTCGATCCCGGTTGTCATACGAACATCTATGGCAGTCGTTACGGGTAGTTGGAGCCTTAAAAAGTTCAACAACTGGTCTAGCTGCAATACTTCGATGTCGCTAATGGGTTTTGGAGGTCATATGGCATGCCTTATGTGTACATATAGGTATTGTGTCTTTCTAAGAAGGTCTAGAGATCCAATAATTATATAAGTACTAGCTGAACCAGCGAACTTCGTACCGTCAATTTTTTTAACACCTGCGTGGCGTCAGATCCCGTTTCCGCTGCACCCTTTACTATATTAAGCATGTACTTATACACCTTCCTCTTGAATTACTCTATCTATTAAAAGAAACCGCATCAAAATCCGTAGCGTAGTTTTAAAGATATAAGCATAGATTGGGACAGACGGACGCGGAAAGCGACTTTGTTTTATACTAATGTAGCAATACCTACTTAACTATACCCCGTCCATCATATTATTGTATTTTAGACAGATGGAAGTAGTGATTGCATGAAAAGTTAAAATATCGACAAAGTTAAAAATCTCGACTAAAAAAATAATTAATCGATAAATGAAAATATTAAAAATTCGCGATAGCCTAGTGGTATGGGTAATGGACTGCTGAGACGAGGTCTCGGGTTCGATCCCAGGTTTACCATGGCACACACCAATGACTTTTCGATGCTTTTCGAAGTTATGTGTGTATTTATCGCAGGTTTATAAGTGCCCGGTTAATGGCAATAGGCTCGCCACCTATTACATTGGGACCTAAAACATAAACTGGCGAAATGTGGGTGCTAGCACCTCTGCCTACCCCTTCGGGGAATACAGGCGTGAGTTTATGTTATGTTATGTTATGAAAATATTATAATAAATATCTGATTTCATGTGGAATTATAATTTATTATCTTCCTGTGCATAGTAATAAAGCATTAGATGTTTCGTGTCTATACCTACAATTTACAAATGTATTAAAAAACGATTGTGGGCCATAACGTACACGCTAATCTCCAAAACAAAACAACTGACTTCTAGAAGAATATTCCAACATGCTGATTCCCTGGTATTTATTGAAGAGTTCCGTGATCTGTCTCTGAAACCCATCATCAGATCATTAATGCAATTTAAATGGGACCATTTTGGAATAAACCTCTTTCAAATAAAAAAGAATTTTGACAATCCGTCTACATATGACGGAGTTACAAAAATAATTTTTACGTAAAAATCATACAAATATAAAAAATATAAGATATCCGAATTGTTGTTTAGAAATCGGTTATAAACCGCCAGTTATTTAACATTTTTTAGAAGAATTATTTTCTGTTGTCGAGTTCGATTGTGACATTTTCAAGTTACGATGTTCGATGGACTAACTACATCCCTAAAATTGCTTTCTGGCTGACGTGACGTTGTCAATGAAAAATGACGTAGTGGCGCCTAATCATACTACATACAGTCTGCCAACGAAGCCGTCTAGACAGAGCAATCGTGCGGGGGGGGAGGGGTGGTGGGGGACGGGGTATTACTCGGTACGCCCATACATTTTACTCGGTACTAATAATTCAGGGCTGTCTCATTTGTAATCACCGTATCACGTGTTTAATCTTTTTTTCATGAATCGTTTTGTTTCTTAGAATTGTTTTTTTTTTCGTTTTCTATATTTAGCGATCCAAGATGGCGGACACGACATTTTCACAAAAATCGATATGGGTATCGTTTTCAGGATACTAGGGGTCGCCGATTACGAATATATCATCCATTTAGCGATCCAAGATGGCGGACTCGAAATTTTCACCAAAATCGATATGGGTATGGCTTTCGGGGTTTTTGGGATCGCTGATTGTGAATATAACATCCATTTCGCGATCCAAGATGGCGGACTCGAAATTTTCACCAAAATCGAAATGGGTATCGCCTTCAGGGTTTTTGGGGTCGCTGATTGTGAATATAACATCCATTTCGCAATCCAAGATGGCGGACTCGAAATTTTCACCAAAATCGATATGGGTATCGCTTTTAGGGTTTTGGGGGTCGCTGATTGTGAATATAACACCAATTTCGCGATCCAAGATGGCGGACTCGAAATTTTCACCAAAATCGATATGGGTATCGCTGTCAGGGTTTTTGGGGTCGCTGATTGTGAATATAACATGCATTTCGCAATCCAAGATGGCGGACTCGAAATTTTCACAAAAGTCAATATGGGTATCGTTTTTAGGGGTCGCCGATTACGAATATATCATCTATTTAGCGATCCAAGATGGCGGACTCGAAATGTTCACCAAATTCGATATGGGTATCGTTTTCGGGGTTTTAGGGGTCGCCGATTACGAATTTATCATCCATTTCGCTATCCAAGATGGTGGACTCGGAATTTTCGCGAAAATCAATATTTGCATCGCTTTCAGGGTTTTTGGGGTTGCTGATTACGAATATATTATTCATTAAGCGATCCAAAATGATTGGGTGGATCATATATTCGTAATTAGCAACCCAGAAAACCTCGAATACGATACCTGCATTGACTTAGTTGTAAATTTCAAGTCCGCCATCTTGGATCGCAAAATCCATACTAATATTATAAATGCGAAAGTAACTCTGTCTGTCTGTCTGTATGTTACGCTTTCACGCGTAAACCTCTGAACCGATTTTTATCAAATTTGGTATAGGGGTAGATGGGAGGACATAGGCTATGTTTGGTCACAATAACCGACATCCACGTGGGTGGAGCCGCGGGTAAAAGCTAGTGGATTATATATTCTTAAGGTGCCCACCCACGATCAAACAGTTTCAGATCGTTATGGACGGCCTGCAGTCCTAAGCCGACTGCACCCACACACGAAAGCCATTTCATTCGAATTCGAGTTCGAATCTGAAACTGAAACCGAAATCGAAATCGAAATCGACAAATCCAAATCCAAATTAAAAAACTCAGACTTAAAATATTACGTTTTTTGTTTGATTGTCATAATTGGTTGAGTAGAACCGACGATTTAACCAAAAGTCACAATAGCCGACATCCATGCGAGCGGAGCCGCGGGCATCAGCTAGTTGATGTGCCCTGACAGAACAAAGAGATCAAATAGGGGTTATACGAAATTACGAAAGTTTTAATTTCTAATTTAATTAGAAATAAAAACTAAAGTGACAACCCTGACAAAACTGCAAAAGGCGGCATTTCCGCAAACATCAAACGCGATGAACTACTGTAAGAGCACTCGTTATACTGTGCCAGTACCGTAGGAAGTGGAAAGCTGTGATCACTACTTACCCCACAGGGAAAGTGTCGTGACTATACATGTAAGTAAGCTGATTAATATCGCAGACACAATTAACCTGCGGCAAAATTCCAGCTCTCCTTAATACAAGCTCAATGCCAATTCTCTTGGGGATCTTCCATTTATTACGTGAGGTGTTTAAAAAGAGGGTGTCAAACTGAATCTCGCATAATCCATACCTACTTCCATACTCCATACTAAAGTTATAAATGCGAAAGTAACTCTGTCTGTCTGTCTATAAATAAAACACTGAACCGATTTTGATGAAATTTGTTATAAGGGCAGATTAGACCTTGAGAAAGGACATAAGCTATGTTTGGTCGCGATAACCGACGTCCACGTGGGCGGAGCCGTGGGCAAAAGCTAGTCTAAAATAAATCTATTTTTCCACATTAAATAGTGAAAAATTGTGAAAAAAGATTGGATTAAATCGAGGCAAACGTGTTTGTTCCAGTACCTAGTCAGTTTTCATGACCATACGAGTCATAAATACTGAATAAAGTTTAAGACTGAACATCGTCTAGTATCATACCTAGTGAAAAATCAAATAATAAAGTATAATGGGTAGGTCTGGTGACTCATGCATGGTCATCAACACTGACTTAGGTAATCTTTAAGTATGATTTTTCTAATATTAAAAATGTGAAAGTTTATGATGATGTTTGCAATTAAATCTATCTGAAATTTGGTACAAGTATAGATTAATAGCGAGCATAGTCAAAGTCAAAGTCTAATCTTTTCTCAATAAATCAAAAAAAATGCAACGTAGGTAGGTATTTTCAAGATGCGTTTTACAATTGAATTAAACTAAACTTAAAGTGACTATAAATCTTAGAAACACCAGAAATAATACAAACTGATATTAGTATCTTATGCATATAAATATGCGTAAACAAATCCCTTATTAAAAGGTATTTTTGAGCCACACCTCACAACAAATTTCACCGAGAAGAAATTCATAAAATCGCCAATATTAATACACAAACATAATTATCGATAAAAACCGCCAATATTGCTTCGCCTCGCGTAATTAACGGCCGCTCCTTCACATTAATTTAACTATATTTATTATTATAACGTGTAGTGACTCCTCCTTTTCATGATGAGACAATGAAGATGTATTTCACCGATAATTGGCTTGTGTGACCTCAAAGAGTCTCGCTAAATATGGCCGTGACCTAAGGCGGCTGGCCTCGAACTTGGGAGCCCGGTTCCGATGGTCGATTACTGGTTAAGTACCACTTTCGTTCACATGACAACAGATATTCCATATAAGGGTGTGTTCGTGAGCATTCGATATATGTTTGGGGTCGGAATTCGGGCTCCTTCGATATTTATACGAAAAATAAAAATGCGTTGGCTGCTATGAACAATCCTTTACTTCAGTCAGCGTCACAAGAATGTGTAATGACGGCAACCAGTGTTCTTTTTTTGTAATAAATATTCCACAACATTCTACACAACGCTATCTAGACTCATGGTAAGCTTAACTAGCTTGTGTTATAGAATTCAGAATGCGGATAAACATAGTTAGATTTTTTGTTGTAAATACATACATATTATACATAGAAACACCCAGACCAATGCAAATAGCCATATTCATGCATACAAATATTTGCACTGAGCGGGGATCGATCCCGCGCTTCCTGCCTAGCAGTCGCGTTCGCTACCGCCACGCCACAGAGGCTATCACAGAGTGTTGCCACAGGTGAAACTTAAAAACTAAACTAAAAACTAGGTATGTGCCCGGAGGTGTCGCAATCTTCCAAATTGAACTGTGTTTTGTTGAAATAATAGCTTACATATACATACATAATATACACTGACGGACTCATAAACTGCATCAAAGTAATAGACGACTTTGAAATAAATATTTTAACCAAGTATGCATACTTTCTATACAGATTTAAATTGAAACCTCTAGATTGGTTCGTGAACTTTAAAACAGCGTAGGGTCATATCTTTAAGTTTAAGTTTATGTACTGGAAAGGACCTTAAGACTTTTTTTGAAGAAAAAACAGAAATTTAAGAAAAATTGGTTTAATTAAAAAATTGGTTTTAATAATAGACACAAACTTTATGCAAGGGTTTATTTGTGTTTTAATAAGGTGTATTACCCCCACGTGCCCTTATTACGGATTCTAATCGGTTCCGCATAGATTTTATAAGGGTTTTTAAAAGATCTTGCGGAATATTGTCCCATTCTTCTGAAAGTGCTGTTCTTAGTGCTGCCACTGTCGTGGGCGAAGGGTTTCTCGCATATACAGCTCTTTTTAAATTGTCCCAAACATGCTCGATGGGATTAAGATCCGGGCTGCGTGCTGGCCAATTCATTGTACGTATCCCAACCTCTTCGCAATAATGTTGAACTTGTGCAGCTGCATGCGGCCGGGCATTATCCTGCATTAAAGTAAAATTTTCGCCTATGAATCCCATGTAAGGCACCACGTGATCTTCTAATATCTCTGTTATGTAGCGATGTGCTGTCAAACCCCCTCTATTACCGTTTTGACGGACCATGTCTATGAACACAAGTTCTGTTCGCCCGTTCATCGATATGCCACCCCAGACCATACATGAACCGCCTCCAAAAGGAACACGCTCCTCAATGCAACTTTGAGCATATCGCTCCCCACGTCGACGATAGACTCTTCTGTGACCATCTGCACCATATAAACATGTCCTACACTCGTCCGTGAACAATACAGAGGCCCACTGCTCTTCTGTCCAATTCAGGTGATGACGCGCAAATCTTAAGCGAGCTTGTCTGTGAGCTGTAGACAACTTTGGACCATTTGCTGGTCTAAAAGGGGTGATATCCGCTTCCTTTAACCTTCTTCTTATTGTTCGTGCACACACGTTTACTCCACGCACTTCATTAAGCTCGGTTTTGATGTTAACTGACGTGAGGAAACGATTTCGCAGGGAAGTTATAACAATAAATCGGTCATCACGACCTGTGGTTGCTCGAGTTCTGCCTGTACCACGTCTCCTCCTGTAAGAACCTGTCTCTACAAACCTTCTGTATATTCTAGAAACCGTAGACTGGTTTAAATTTAAATTTCTACCAATCGTTCGTTGATCCAAGCCCTCCCGCACCAATGCTACAATTTGTGCCGCTTGTTCGGACGAAGTATCCATATTATGGTTCAAAAACTCTCGATGTGTTAAAAAACTAACCCAACAAGTATGCTGGTAACAATAATTCAATTGACAAAACAAAAAAAATCAATGAGAATCAATTTAAAACTTTGCTATAAATAACACGCAAATCTGATACTACAAGTAAATTTTCTTTTCCCGGCTATATTCATTTTTGTTTTACTGCAGTTCTATTTTTAAATTTAATTTTTTTTTAAGATTAAGAGCCAGTCTTTCCATATTTATATAATTTAATCTAAAAAGTTTGCATACTTATTATAAAAAATCCTTTTAGAGTAAACCTGAACTTTGATGCAGTTTATGAGTCCGTCAGTGTATAATCACGGCTTTACCCCGGAGGATTAAACAGAGGTGAATCAACACCCACACTTCATCAATCATTCTATTTGGTCCAATGTAATAAGGGGTGAGCCTATTACCGTATTCCGGGCACTATTTCGAGCCATGCATCTAAGGTTGAGCATGGGCTGTATATTATGTCGGATGTTAAACAGCATGGGAAGAGATAGGGTGGACCAAATTCTACTTTGCCGGGAACCACGCGGCTCCATTAATTCTCCATTTTTGCTTTTTTTATGTATGTGAGTGATTACCAAATAAATTTCTTTCTTTCTTTCAATAACTGCATAATGAAAAATATGCTGCTCATAAGGACATGAACAACTACTACTGAAATCTATATCTTTCTGTATGTTTATCCCGGGTAATCTTCGAAGTGGTTATGCCGAACGAAAATTAGTTGTAAGTAATAACCTAAACTAAAAGTGCTATCTCGTTCGCACTCTTTGTGAGCGCGCACGAGTGCGAGCGAGATGGCACTACTTTAGTATTCCTTTTTGCGGTTTCACTTGCTGGTTCTAAACGTTCCGTCTATATTATTGTTTTAGTCCAAGGTAATAACTCTTCTTCGCAGTCGGGTAAAAATAACGAAAAGTTTATTTGTTTTTTTTTTTTTTTTTTATACTGGACACGTCAATTTGACTTCACCTCGCCTGATGTTAAGCTAAAGGCAAAGTCTCGGAAAGAGGGTCACCATCGTAAACATGTACCATGTTAACAGTGGTGGCACTCAGCTTGACGGCCTCATTAGATGCCTTTTCACGCCCCGCTTAAAGGACCCGGGACTGTAGGAAGAAGGAAACACGTGAGCTGGCAGGGAATTCCAGGTCTTAGTGGTGCGGCATAGGAATGAATCACTGAACGAAGATTTCCTCCAATGCATATGCAATAAAAAAGTGCGAGTCAAAGAATCAAAGAATCAAAGAATCAAAGAATCAATTTCATTTATTCAGTTTAAGCACATAAAGAGCACATATGAACGTCAGAATTTTACAAGTAGGTAATGTCAATCACACAAAAAATAAATAAAATAAATCATTGGAAAATGATTCTTTCGCTGGTTCGGTAGGTGGTTCTACTGAGAAGAGACCAGCAAGAAACTCAGTGAACTCGATTATCCTTCTTTTTTTTATTTTAAATATGGTTTTATTTATAGCAATTTTTTACAGTGCGAGCAAGAGATGAGATTAGGATGACCATGCATCTTTATCATTTAAATATTCGTCTAATTTATAATACCCTTTTTTTATTAAGCAATTTTTCACTTGAATTTTAAATTTATTAAGTGGCATGTCTATCCTCTATCAGATCCTGAGGCATTTTATTAAACAATTTTATACAATTGCCTACAAACGAATTACCAACCTTATGAAGCCTGAGTTTTGGCACTGCAAGTTTATTTTTGTTTCTAGTATTATAATTGTGTTGGTCAGAGTTTTTTTTGAAGAGATCTAGATTCTTGCGTACGTATATAAGATATTATCATAAATGTATTGGGAAGCAACTGTTAAAATATTAATTTCCTTAAAAACTTCTCTCAGCGAGTCACGGGGTCCGAGGCCATAGATTGCTCGTATCGCGCGTTTCTGTAATATGAAAATAGTCTCAATATCGGCAGCTGAGCCCCACAGCATCAGACCATATGACATAACACTATGAAAGTAGCCAAAATAAACTAATCGTGCCGTTTCCTCGTCAGTTAGTGTCCTTATTTTTCTCACCGCATAGGCAGCTGAGCTAAGTCTTCCTGCCAAGGCTGTGATATGAGAACCCCATTGCAGTTTACTATCAATAGTTATTCCAAGAAAAATTGTGGTATCAACTATTTGAACAGATTCATCGTTCATTGTAATACTAGTATCAACCTGTTTTACATTAGGCATAGTAAACTTTACACATTTTGTTTTCTTAGCATTGAGCAGCAAGTTGTTACTTGTAAACCAATGCAAAATTTTAGAAAGGGTATTATTTACATCGTCAAGTAGTACTGTTTGTCTATCAGTTTTGAAAATTAATGATGTGTCATCAGCAAATAATACTATTTCACAAAGATCTTTACTGAAGTAAGGAAGATCATTTACATATATCAAGAACAAAAGGGGTCCTAATATCGAGCCCTGGGGTACTCCAGGGCACGCCGTAATAGCGGCGGTAAGACCCATCATGGAGGAGTGGCTAGAGAGGCCACACGGCAGCCTCTCGTACCGGCTGACGCAGGTGATTACCGGACACGGGTGTTTCGGGAGTTACCTGTGTCGGATCCGGAAGGAGCCAACGTCCGAGTGCCATCACTGTGATGCGAGCGAGGACACAGAGCTACACACGCTGACCGAGTGCCCGGAGTGGGACACGCCGAGGCGGGTCCTAGTGGCGGCTCTAGGGGTGGGAGTCCTCACACTCGTCACATTGCTCACAGCGATGGTACGATGCGCAAACGCTTGGGGTGCGGCCGCCTCCTTCTGCGAGCAAGTAATGCTTGAGAAGGAGGCGGCCGGTCGGGTCCGGACCAGACTCCGGGCCCGGGAAGCCCGTGCAGAGCGAAGGCAAACCGGACGTCGGAGGTCGCATGAGCGCTGGCCTGGGGGTGACCGGTGGAGCCGCCTGTCACCCTAGCAGAAGCAGGCCGCGGCGGCGGCGCAAAGTGCGCCTCCCCGTAACCGGGGCTAGATGGGGACATTTTGGTCCCCACAACCCGAAGGGGGCCATCTCGAAAGAGATGGTCCTGGGTCTGCCGGGGTGCGAGAGATATGCTTTTGGCAATCTCACCTCCGGCAGCCAAGGACCCAAGACGGCGTGCGTTTTAGTCGGTTCGAGTCCGACATAACCGCCTCCACCGGCTCCGTGGAGGTGGCATCCGTGGGGATTTTTCGCACGATAAAAAAAAAAAAAGCCCTGGGGTACTCCCATGACTAAAGGGGCTCCAGATGAATTGGTGCCATTAATGTTAACTTTTTGTACTCTGCCAGTGAGGTAAGACTTAAGCAAGCCAAGTGAGCCGTTCGAAACACCATAATAACCTAATTTTAGTAACAAAGTCTCATGATCAACACAATCAAAAGCTTTTGATAGATCACAGAAGATGCCGATGGCATCCTGCTTTTTTTCCCATGCATCAAATATATGTTTAACGAGTTCAATTCCTGCATCTGTCGTATTTCTACCTTTAGTGAAACCAAACTGTTTATCATGAAGTAGCTTGTTATGCGTAAAATGTGAAAGCAGTTGATTGAATATAATTTTTTCAAAGATTTTACTAAGGGCTGGGAGTATGGAGATGGGCCGAAAATTTGATGGATCACTTTTGTCCCCTGTTTTGAATAACGGTATGATTTTACTATACTTCATGAGAGTAGGAAACTGATTAAATATGAATGCGAGATATGGTGCAATAACGGGCATTACTGATTTTATTATATTGGTAGAAATGCCCCAAAGATCCTCTGTCTTTTTTATATTTAGTTGCTTAAAGGTCTCAAGTATGGTTGCGGGGTCAATATACTGAAAATCAAAGTTAACACTACATTTTTCAATACTAGATTCAAGTAGAATAGCAGCTGCGTTTATTGAGGAATTTAATTTACTTGTAGTGGTAATTGGAACATTTGTAAAAAAAGATTCAAATGCATTGGCCACTGCAGAATCAGTATTAATGTGTTTATCATCTATTTTTAACTCAAAAGATCGATCACGTGACCTTGTTTTACAGGTTTCTTTGTTTATAACATTCCATGTTGCTTTAATTTTATTGTCAGCTTTTTGTATTTTATTCCGAATATAATTAGATTTGGCTATTGAACAGACTTTCTTGAACATTTTTGAGTACTTTTTAGTATATTCAATTACTTGTGGATCATTTGTACATAATATATAATAAATAATATATATAAATGACAAAGTCTCATATAATTCATACAATTTCTTTCTACTTTTATAGATTCCAGGTGTAGCCCAATCACTAAATTTAATTTTGAATTGATTTTTTTTTTTTTTTTTTTTTTCTAATAAAGTATAATATATAATACTTTATTTATATTACAATCTAGCCTATTGACTAATAAGTAAATAACTTTCACCTAAATTACTACATAAACATAATTCTAAGAGCGTGTCCATTAACACTTACTTAGTTTTTGTTAAGGCGAAGACACTTTGTTCATGTGTTCTTTGTGCGCGGCACTTGTCACTGCATTTATTTGACACTAAAAACACTACACTAACTCAAACGGCTTTGTGCGTTTTAGTCTTCTCACTATATCAGTGTTATCAAGGAGCTGGATTGCCTCGACGTTCACGTGATGATGAAGTCTCTTTTCATGGGCTTCGGCATGCTTTTGAATGACTTGATCTACGACGTCCATGTTCAGGTCCCGATGTAGATCACAGTTACGAACGTACCAGGGTGCGTTGACAATATCCCTGAGCACTTTATTTTGGAATCGTTGAATAATCTGACGATTGCTTTTACTGGTACAGCCCCATAGCTGGATACCATAAGTCCATACTGGCATCAATACCTGTTTATATAGTAGGACTTTATTGTGTACTGATACAGGAGAGCTTTTCCCAAGAAGCCAGTACATTTTCTGGTAGCGTAATTTTAGTTCTGATCTTTTCTTCTTGACGTGTGCTTTCCAGCGCAGCTTGGCGTCTAGAGTCATGCCGAGGTATTTGGCTGTATTAGCGTATGGTACTTGTTCTCCATTCATAAATACGGGGAAATACTGTGTTCTCTTATTTGTGAAGTCAACATGAATCGACTTGCTTTCATTCAGCCTGATGCGCCATTTTTTGGTCCAGGAAATAACTTCATTGATTATTATTTGGACCTTTTCAACAGCCTCTTTGTGATTGTCACCTATCGCCATTATGAATTGATTAACATTTATTGTTTTTTAGTGAAAATGTTATTAAATTCGTTTTGGATTACTCCGAACAAATCTCTGTAGAGATCATTCGGGTTTTCGTTACGGTTCGGCTCCAAAAGAGGTACTTTATTGTTAATGTTTTCTTTGAATTTTTCTAATCGATAAGTTGTGATTGGTCTACATACAATAAATTTTTTAGGTAATGGGACATGTTGGTGCTCAAATCTAGCTAACTGACCTGTATGATCTGATTTTATAAATTTTATTTTAGATTTCTCATTTACATTGCCGTCAGTAAAAATATTATCCAAGCAGGTAGCTGTTGTGGGTGTGGTGCGAGTTGGTTCACAAAAAAGATTTTGCAAATTAAGAGATTTAAAAAGATTGAGGAACCTTACCGCGTTTTGGGAGTTTTGTAATATATTAACATTAAAATCGCCACATACAACTACCGTCTTCTTACATTTACAGTTTTTTTTTTAAGGTTTCTTCCATAATTGATTCAAACAGGTGGTAATCCCCAGATGGAGGTCGATACACACTAACAATAATGTATTGCTCAAGCTCTGCACATGCTAATTCAATATTTCGCTCACTTGAGAGTGCTACTATATCTTTTCTTTCCTTAGATTTTAATTTATCATTAATTAAAATTAATGAACCACCTCTTTCAGCGGCAACTCTAGTAAACGAACTAATGATTTTATAATTATCAATACTAACTAATAGTTCATGTTTTTTTAACCAATGTTCAGTTACACATAGTACATGAATATGCATTTCATTTAAAAACAATTCTAGTTCTATCTCTTTGCCAGAAAAACCTTCAATATTTTGATGTATAATATTCATGAACATAGACTTTTCCTTTGTCCCTAAAATTAGATTGCTAGAGATTTCCTCTATTGTCCTAGAATTAAATTTAAATGATTGTCACTATTATTTGGAACAGATTCCAAGGTCGCAAGACAAACATTGTCATTTTTCTGCTCAAAAGAAGCAGGTTGGTTAGCCAAGTTCTTGGCAACCGAGTCGTACTCACACCCAAAGGATTCCGTATCATTACATGTTTTACTCTTCTTCTTCATCCTAGCGTTAATCCCAGTCGCACCCGAAGCTTCCAGCTTGGAGTCTGGGGTCCGCTTTACCGGTCCTACTGCAGATTTGACTGAACTTCGATTTTTTTCTGTGAAGCGACTGCCACCTGACCTCCACAACCCAAAGGCGATATCGGAGCATTGCAGTGAGTTGTTAGACTTTTTAGGACTCCAACTACCCGTAACGACTGCCATAGATGTTCGTATGGCAACCGGGACCGACGGCTTAACGTACTCTCCGAGGTACGACCAGTTCAATTCAAATACCGACATTCGTGCATACAAATATTTGCATTGAGCGGGAATCGAACCGATCGATCGAAAAATTTTGTTCTGTTTAAATATTTTCTTGTTATTAGCGAACGACAACAGAAATATATATCATCGCTGTTCAGGTGCCTAGCTATCACGGTTCATAAGATACGGCCTGGTACCAGAGAAACACTGTTTTTTTTCGTGCGGAAATTCCCTCGTCGGACATATGTCGGACTCGAACCGACTAAAACCGCACGTCGACTGTGGGTCGTAGTGCTAGGCCGGAGGTGGAGTGTCATCGACATATCACTCGCACCCCGGTTGACCCAGGGCCATCCCTTACGGTATGCCCTCCTCGGGACCAGACAAACACCAGAGTTATTTCGAGGATTTTAACTACATTACCCACCGGACTACTGCTACACAATACGAGTAGTACCAATAGTTCGATGTTGTTTGACAACCGAACTAATGCAACTGAAGAGTTGCAGTAGTCCGATTAACCGAACCAACACCGAACTACTACTACTTAATTCACCTTGGTGAATAAGCTACACTATTTGTTTGTGTTAATGCACCTGGGTGAATAAGGTACACTATTTGTTTGTGTTAATGCACCTGGGTGAATAAGGTACACTATTTGGTTGACTTAATGCACCTGGTTGAATAAGGTACACTATTTGGTTGACTTAATGCACCTGGGTGAATTATGCAGGTGAATAAAGACTACGACACCTACTACACAACAGTAGCAATAGTTCGAGGTACTGCTACTAAATAGCAGCAGTAGTTCGGTCAACCGGACTAGCAACCGGACTACTGAGACTAGGAAGTCATCATAATAGGGTTGCGTTTTTACCCTTTGTTTACGGATCTCTAAGAGAGGCAAAATAGCCTTCCAAACTATTGCAAGAGCTACCTTTCAAAACGCAATACAGAAAAAATATGATTGATTAACAATGATTACCCTGCCTTTTGAAAAAAAATGTTCATATAGGCAAAAAAATACATGAAGTTGTTGGTCAATATTTGTGAAGTGATTACGTGTATTGAGTTGAGACACAGTGTAATTAGTATTAATAAATTTTTAATACTAATTACATTGTTATTAATAATAGATAGATAGAACTATCTGAATATTTATTGGAATATATTTTTGGGTTCACCAAAGATCTAAAGGCACCTACACCTATAAACGCATTTCTAAAATACCTACTATTGTTAAACCCGTTTATTTGTTTGCTATAATTAAACTACTCGACCAACATATCGTGTTACACCAAACAAATTCCAAATTATCACCAAGTAGCCTGGTCAGACATTCGAAGGTACATAAATTCCCACCAAGCTGAAAATGAGTAAAATAGTTCAAAACATATTTTGAACATACATTTTTATAGATAATTTTATAATGTACAATTTTTGTCTGAAGTACTTTTATGATAAACGTACCGTTTTGCTGAAAATCGCGAAAAACTCATTTTTTTTATCTTTGACCTTGAATTTTTTTTCCTTACACGGGAATGTTGGGGAACTTTCAGGTATTGTTTATAATTATGTTTTGAACAATTATACTCATTTTCAGCTTGGTGGAAATGAGTTTTTTCACTCTCTTTTTTGGTTTCAATTGACCGGATTAAAGATATAACACTTTTTTATTCTAGTGCGCTGCAAATATTCTATTGTAACAATTATTATTTTATTCTTCCACCAAAAATACTCATCGTGCACCAAATATTTAGGTAAGGTTAGGTTAGTTATTTTTAAAATTAGGTGTATTTTTACAAATTTACAATTCTTAATTAGGTAGGTGCTCATTATGAAATATGTTAGTGAATATATTTTGGTGCACATTCAGTATATTTGGCGGAACAAATACAAAATTAGTTAAACTAAATGGGAATAAATTGAAGTAGGTAGGTACTTTTAAATACCATCCATATTTATTTACCAAGTTGTATTCATTGTTCCGAGTTTTTGTTAGGATTTTATGACAATCTCATCAGTAGCTAGATCTTTATGTAAAGTCTTATTTTGTATTAGGGGTTAATAATGTTGATGATGGTGAATGAGATGATTGCTGCCTCAGTAAAGTTGTGGGGATTTTACTAAAAGCTCACGAGGGAGAGTTGGAATTAACACCAAGAGTCACAATTCACTGTAATAAGCCACTTTCCTACACTTGTGTGCGTTGTCCAAGACGTTATGTCTAAAAATCCACCATTTTTATACTTAAGTAACTCGAAATCACAGTAATTTTGGAAAATAAAATAGGTAATACCGCGATGCATCCCTCTCCAAGTTGGCGCCAAAAACTCACCCGGCTCTTTGGTGATGAGAGTATTCGTGGGGGCTGCCACACGAAAAAAAAGTTAGGGGTTACATGCAGAGGACCTCTTGAACTTTAAACAAACTTCTCAATCGATACCGAAGTTATAAACATCTTATTAAAATCTACTAATATTATAAATAAGAAAGTAACATTGGGACCTAAACATTAACTGGCGAAATGTGGGTGCTAGCACCTCTTCCTACCCCTTCGGGGAATATAGGCGTGGGTTTATGATGATGATGATGATGAGAAAGTAACTCTTTATATCTGTTTCACTTTCACGCCTAAACCACTGGATAGACATGAATTAGACCAGGGATGGGTAAACTACGGCCCGAAGGCCAATTCCGGCCCGCGAGAGCATAATCTAATCCGGCCCGCCGACGGTCCTTCGACTTAGTATATGACCCGTGATAGTTTATTTTGAAGGGCCAGAAGTGTAAAGTAGATTCCAGTGTCCCAGAAGCTGCTAGAGAGCCACCTATACCTCACACTGGGGATCACAGTCTAACGATTCATACTACATGTATACTGTGCTGGGGATGGTGGGTGTCTTGGCCAATCTCATCTCCGTCAAGGGCAACGTATGACACACTTGGTCCAATACGCGTTTGGTCCAATTGTCAAAAAACGACTTGGATAGGTTAGGTTAGAAGGCTAATGACATTAGCCCTTCGTGGTTATTTTTTATAACCACCCAGACACAGGATAGAAAGTTCGCGATTTTTTCCTGTTTTTACCCGACTACGGCGAAGTCAAAAGGAGGGTTATGATTTTGACAGGCAATGTATGTATGTATGTATGTATGTATGTTCATTTGTTCCCTCATAGTGGACAATTGGACGAAACGCGACTAAACGCCCACGGACGGTGTGTGTTTTAGTCGGTTCAAGTAAATACCTCCCAAGGAAGGAGAGGCGAGTATTCGTGATAATTCTGGTCCTCCTCTGAAATTTCTTAAAATTTCTGGCCCCCTATTAGGATAGTTTGGTCTTTAGGAAGAGACATAGTCTGTCTTTGATCACTATAACCGGCATCCACGCGGGGAGAGCGGCGTCCAAACGCTAGTGGCCTATATGTCCTCCTAACATATGCTCATTCTTCCAGGGCTACCCCCCTACGAGTGGTGGGCCGACCCCCCGGACGAGGTGAAGCTCCGAGCCTACGTGTTCAACATCACGAACCATGAGAGGTTCCTCCAGGGTCTGGACGCCAAGCTGAACGTCCAGGAGATAGGCCCGATAGTATACCTGTAAGTACTGATTAATTTTCTAAGGACTGAGGCTTTCTCCAACACAGTTGGGGTCTCACTGAACCGATTTTGATGAAATTTGGTATATGTTTAGATTAGACCTTGAGAAAGGACATAGGCTATCTTTGGTCGCGATAACCAACATCCACGCGGGCGGAGCCACAGCCAAAAACTAGTAAGCTTATATTTTTAACTGATGGTCATATTCTAAGTACAAAAAACCGTCTTGAAAGTCTTGACCTAGCCGTA
Source organism: Eilema sororculum (assembly GCA_914829495.1). Classification (NCBI taxonomy): domain Eukaryota; kingdom Metazoa; phylum Arthropoda; class Insecta; order Lepidoptera; family Erebidae; genus Eilema; species Eilema sororculum. Next base: position 6,188,995 of record OU618561.1, read on the forward strand.
AATATACGTTAAGTCGAACTATAGATAACACACCGCCAAATAAATCGGTAAACGTCGGTAATGTGTAGTGACGTCATAGCACATGTTCGGTTCGGACGGTAGTGTCAGTGGTGTCTAAGGTCAATGGTGCAGTAATACCCGGTGTGGCTTATTTGTTTTAGGGTGGGTGTATACTAATAGCTATAAGACATATTTGTATCGCCTTATAAGACATAGTGTAAAACATATTTCTGTCTCTTTTCCATCAAATTATATTAAGTGTAAACAGAAACTTCTTAGCTCCCATAGACTGCCACACGTGCACAACCACACTGAGCCACTGCGCCATGCCTGAAGCAATGTTTAAAAATGATTGAAAAATCATTCATTGGTTCGTAATAGTGTTGGTAGATGGCTCCACCGTCACCCTTTAAGACGGATAATATAGAAGGGAAATTTGAATAGCTTCAGGCGTGGTGGAGTGGCTCAGTTCTGCATAGACCATTAAATCAGTACTGACAAAACGTCAATCCATACTTCCATACTCATATTATAAATGCGAAAGTAACTCTGTCTGTCTGTCTGTATTTTTGTCTGTATGTTACGCTTTCACGCCTAAACCACTTTGTATAGGGGTAGATTAGACTATGAGAAAGGACATAGGCTATGTTTGGTCGCGATAACCGACATCTACGCGGGCGGAGCCGCGGGCAAAAGCTAGTAATAAATACAGTGGAAAAAGTACAAGTATTCTCAATATGTGTAACAATGGATTCCACCAAGTGCCATCAGTCAACAGTTTAAATAGTTTGACAAATCATTCATTGGTTCGTAAGTGTTGGTAGATGGCTCCACCCTCGGACAATGGGTTGGGGGACAACTATATTAAGCATAATGAACCTTCTTCTTGATTTACTCTATCTATTAAAAGAAACCTTATCAAAATCTGTAGCGTAGTTTTGAAGATATATGTATACATAGGGACGGACAGATGCGGAAAGCGACTTTGCTTTATACTATGTACTTATATGTCTATGAACTAAATAAAAATAGTTCCCGGTGGAGTAGAATAGGGCCACTCCATCTCTTCCTGTGGGTGTCGTAAAAGGCGACTAAGGGATAGGGCTGTTCTCCATCCGACAGTAAACATACAGCCCAAGACACAGAGCCCGCCAGATGGCAATAGGCTCGCCCCCTATAACCTCGTGGGACTGAAAATCATTATTGGCGAAACGTGGGTGCTAATACACGTCTGCCTACCCCTTCGGAGATTTACAGACGTGCGTATATGGATAGATGGATGAATAATAATGCAATCACACAATTTAATTTTATTAGCTCTTCAAATATAGCTCACAGTGGTCCACCGCCCTAATCTATTGAATAACACACAATATTATTCTGACGATGTACAAAAAACCAGGAAATAGCCATCAAGAATACGAATGTGTGCATCTGTCTGTCTGTAACTATATTATCTGATAATGATAAAAAAGCTGGTCAAGTGCGAGCGGTTCCGTACTTATAATACGAGACATTATGTAATATAACTTACAAACATTAAATGAAGGTGTCTCTGTGACCCCACGTCACTAGAATTGTAACAAAAACCACTGTTTAAGAATCCTGGTAATGCGACCAGTCGAAACAGGATTCATAATATCCTTACAGTGCGATCAATCTAACGATGTGGAATTATTTAATAAATCCCTATCTATAAGGACCTAACTATAAAAAACTTTAAAATCCTCTTCGTGCAATTAACCAAACTGCGCGATGGAATGGGGAACACCCAAAAATTCCGAAATATTTAATTCCGAATTTCGATACTCCGATTTTTTAAATTCCGAGTAAGTATTATAATTCCTAAATAACAAAAGTATTCAAAAACATGGTAGTTATTTATCCGAAACTCATAAATACGAATGATCATTATTCCGAATTTCGAACGAAATTCGAATACGAATTCCGAACTTCATTTCGTTACGGAATAAAGTTTTTCGTACATAAGTACCTAGTGTAACCGATGCGATCGAACGATCTTGCCGGAACGGTCTTAGTACGGGTTATTCCCGTGCGCTCCAAATCTATTGTTCTCTAAAATTCATATTTTCATACATTGATTACCAGGAGCTCCACGGATGTTTTTATTAAAATAATAAACAAAGCCAAATTTACCAATTTCATTCCCTAGTGCTCCAAAATATTGTTTAGGTACTTTGACATATTATTCCCAGCAGCTCCAATAATAAAGTCAATTCTTCAATATAAAAATCTTTCCCACCAGCTCCAAAAAATTTAAAGTAACGTCAGCAAAACCCGAACGTAGTAAAGAATGAAATCAGTCAGTGCGGCGGTGCGCCCACACAGCGTTGTCGCGTCACCCCCACCCCGCACCTTTCCTTGCAATCTAACATTGCCTAATGATGTGCAAACAGTGGTCTCGAACCTACCGATTTTTCGGTATTTCTACCGATATGGGCTCTGTTCTACCTAAATATCGAAATATAAAGTTTTTCTACGATTTCAGAGTATATATGGAAATTCTCAATTGATACAGAGTGACGCATTGTAAGAAATTGTGAATAAATCAAAACATTTCCTACTACTTCGATATACGGATGGCCTCTTAGCCCTGTGCGACTCCTGTGAACGAAAGGAGAGGGTGGGACTATTGGAAGAGCTCATCCGAACATTCACCATGGTAGAGACGGTAGAATGCTGCCAAAGACGCAACATCTCTACGGCTCTGCAAAGGCTCGAGGGTGTTCATGACCTCAGGATTCCCAATAAAGGGGACCGCACGTCGCTGCAACCTATCGAGAGTATCTAGTAAGTACTTTGCGGAGCCATCCCAGAGATGTGAGCAGTATTCCACGCAGGAACGAATTTGGGTCTTCCCCGCTGCTTCAGCGTGAAAAACGTCTCACTCTGTTCAGGACTCCGAGTTTACGCGAGGCTGATTTGATGATGAGTTGTGATTTGATGAATATGTTTATTTGCGTTGGTCTGGATATTTTCATACCTCGGAGAGCACGTTAAGCCGTGGGCCCCGGTTGTAATACGGACATCAATGATAGCTATTGCAGGTATTTTGAGCCCTAAAAAGTTCAATAACTGCAATACTTCAATATTGCCAATAGGTTTTGAAGGGGCAAATGGCACTCATTTCGTGGAAAATATCAAAGTGCAAACACGCAGGGTGAAGTAGTACAAGGAACACTAAACAACATAATTCTGTATATTCACTCAATAAGCACGATAACTTTCCATCAAGTGGGCCGTGTGTTTGTCGGCCACTTAAAAAGTATAAAAATTAACATACATACATATAATCACACCTTTATCCCCGGAGAGCAGGGGTGGTAGTTAGGCAGAGGTGAATTAATTCTCACATTTCACCAATTATTGGCTTCGGTCCCACGTAATAGGGGGTGAGCCTATTGCCACATTTCGGGCACTATTGTTGACTCAAGTCATGCATCTGAGGCTGATAAAATTAAATCCTCATACATTTTACTATAGAGCGTATCATTGGTAGATCTTGTAATGTCAGTTGGGTGTTATTTCAATCTGCTACTACCAATAATACATTATAGCTGCAATCTTATCGATTGCGTCTAATAAGTATCTAATAGTAAGAAATGATAACAGTATGCCAGGAGAAGCCAACCTATTTATTATTAGGTTTATTAAAGATACCGCTGCTCCTATCATATAAAAGAGACCAAATGTGGGCAGAGAAACACTCGGTTCCGGTAAATTTTATCAGACCAAATAAATGCGGCCGCGTGGATATCAACTCCAGTATCAATTTGGAAGTATCTACATCATCTGCTGCTACACAAGCTTGCCAATACAAGGAATATGAGTATATAGAAAAATGAGGCTATATGACCCCATCCCAGTCAATGCTGTATTTGCTCTCTTGCCCACTGCGCCTCTCTCCTCTAGCTGTGTGTAAGGCAACGAACAACGATGTCACTGTGGTCGATGGAATTTATCATAAAACTGGAACTAACCACCATTGGCTCGGCAAAGCAGAGGACCACTGCGTGCAAGGCTCCGGGTTTTCTTGTAACTATTTTGTGTGATGCTTGATGTATTTTTAATCGACTTTAAAAATGGAGGAGGTTCTCAATTCGTCTGTATTCATAATTTTTTTTTATGTATGTTCACCGATATTTCTGCCAATTATAGACGATTTCAAGTTTTTTTTCTTTGTTAGATAGAGTTCACTTCGGAGGTGGTCCTATTTTCACCAGGTCAGGATCGGATGATGGGATCAAGGAAGAATCGAGGGCAACCACCGAAAATTGTATGCTCGTATGGTGCTTTTGTTACGTAATCATGTTTTACTCAGGTATATGCTTTAAGGTGTCAACATCTGATGCTGCTGTGCTGATGATGAAGCTACAGAACTCCTTCACGGTTGCGTATGGTGTTTTTGTTACATAATAATTTCTTACTCAGGTATATGCTTCAGGGTGACAACATCTGATGCTGCTGTTCTGATGATGAAGCTACTGAACTCCTTAACGGTTAGGAGTTGGGAGACAGTACTGTCATTGGTCGATGGAAACTATTTAGTAGTATGTAGGGCTAACGTGTTGCTTGTGAGGTATGCTTGAATCAATATCTGATGCTGCTGTGCTGATAGTGAAGCTACAGAACTTATTAACGATTAGGAGTTAGGGGACAGTACTGCAATTGGTCAAAGGAAAATAGGTAGTAGTATGTAGGGCTAACGTGATACTTGTAAGGGTAGGTGCTACTTCTGAGAAAATCACGAAATTTGAGAGATATCGTAATAAAAATCTCAGTGAAACAGAGACAGTTCCTCAATTATTAAAAATAATAAGTATGCTTATAAATGGGGTTTATCTACTCCTGAGGTGGTCTTTTTTTGTCGTGCGCCGGAGCCGGAAGGAGAGGTTATGTTGGACTCGAACCTACTAAAACCATATGCCGAATGAGGGTCGTAGTGCTAGGCCGGAGGTGAGGTTGTTTTCGACATATCCCTTGCACCCTGGCTGGCCCAGGGCCATCCCTTACGGTCTGGCCCTCCACAGGAGAGGGGACAACGGTGTCAACGACTCGCCCCCGGAATGGCTCCCCATTCCGGGGGCGAGTCGTTGACACCGTTGTCCTACGCGCGTTGCCACCGTGGCCTGCTTCTGCTGAGGTGATAGGCGGCTCCACACGTCACCCCCAGGCCGTCACTCATGGGGACGGAGGTCAGTCTGTGCCCTTCGACGCCTGAGGCGCATGCGCACGCGGGCGGCGCGATCTGCGAGTCTCTCTCGCTCAAGCCGCTCAACAAAGTTGGCACCGACTTCTAACAGATTGAAAATCTTTGAATGAATTTTTTATAGCATTTATTATGCTAACTTTTAAGTTCGAAAAACATTGGAAAAAATGAGATGCTCAAGTGAGACTCGAACTTACGACCTTTCCCTTACAGGGGGACTGCTCTTCCAACTGAGCTATTGAGCCACACTTGAATCATTCCAAATTTTCCTTCTCTTTATATCCGTCTATAAGGGCGACGGTGCAGCCATCTACCAACATTCTTACGAACTGTCTATTAACTGTTTATTATTGAAAATCTCTAAATCCTGTTATTTTAAACATTTTTTCCTATTTGATTTTGGAGTCGGTTCATTTTTTTTAAATTATTTATAACTAGCTTTTGCCCGCGGCTCCGCCCGCGTGGAAGTCGGTTATCGCGACCAAACATAGCCTATGTCCTTTCTCAAGGTCCAATCTATCCCTATCCCAAATTTCATCAAAATCGGTTCAGTGGTTTAGGCGTGAAAGCGTAACATACAGACAGACAGACAGACAGTTACTTTCGCATTTATAATATTAGTATGGATTTGTTCAGTTCGTAAGTTGTAGAAGCATGTTTTAAGAATTTAGGAAGAAGGAAGAAGAATATTTAAATCATTATAACTGATGAACATTGCTAAGTCCACATTTAGCAATGTTTATCCACATACTTGATAATGATTTTGTCAGCAAAATATTGAATTTTTCAAAATCCTTCCGCAGTATTTGCCAAGCCTATAGAAGAAGTCTGTCTCTTTTCGTAGTTTTCAGTAGTTTAGCCCTGTATACATTAGTCAGTCACTCAAAAAAAACTGTCTTCATAATTTGTAATTGAAAAATGCAGGGTGGAAGATGTCAAGAAAAATAATTGAAAACAGTTTTTTTTCTTTTTTTAAATAAAGGAATGTTTTCTTTGTGTAAAATTCACTATTTCCAGTATTTCAACTACTTCCATTCCAGTTGGGATGAAAATCTTCCACCATAAATAATGATGAGTCTGAGCTATTCGAAACTTAACGCGCACGAAGTCGCGGGCAACAGCTAGTGACAAAATCTAATAATAGTAAAATAGAAATAAAAGCATTAACACCCACATTTCATTAAACAATATAATACCTAGTCAGTCCCACGTAATAGGGGGTAAGCATATTGTCGTATTACATGCACACTCGAGTCATGAATCTGAGGCTGAGTTAGCTGTATATTATATTCTGTCTGATGTTAAACAGCCCAGTGATGTTATTATAACTTCAGTGCTAACATTACTTTCTCTGTAAAACCCCTTGAATACCGAATTCATACCTAACTCAAGACTTGGCTAATAGACACTATATCCTGTTAATCTATTGACTTCCTATTGTCGTATCATAGTATTAAATGTTTTAATTCTGCTAACCATACACTTTGTTTTGGAGCTGTTGGGAACACAGTATTATATGAGTCTTTTTTTAATTAAAGTAGTATAATTTGGAGCTCCTGGGAATTGATGTATAGAGATAAGAAGTTTTGAAGTAAAAGGCATAAATAAGTTTTTGGAGCTCTTGAGAACGATTTTATAAAATAATAATAATATTTAATTTTAGTCTTGGAGCGCTTGGGAACAAAATCGTGGAGCGGACGGGAATAACTCCTTAGTACTGTAATAAGGTTCCATTTCTTCTAGTACGGATCCCTAAATACCGTTTCAAGTATAACCTTTATGCAGTTGATAATATTAATCTATCTGGCAACCTAAATGACCAGAAATATTTCTTGTTGCATGTAATGAACCTTCGCCAGTATTTTTTTTATTGCAACACTTTATTTCACGGAAGAATTTATGAACACTGACTCACTACTTCAGTTGCTCAGTGGTCTTTAATGTAACTGTGATGTTTGAGGTCCTATGTTCGAACTGTTCGAAGACTGGGTTGGGCAAAATATAACTGGCCTCTGTGGCGTCGCGGTAGTGCACGCGACTGCCATGCAGGAGGCGCGGGTTCGATCCCTGCTCAGTGCAAATATTTGTATGTATGAATATGGCTATTTGCATTGGTCTGGGGTGTTTCTATGTATAATATGTATGTATTTATAAAAAATCGGTTAAGTAGTTTAGGAGTCCATCGCGGACAAACAACGTGACAAGTAAGTAATAAAATATTAAGATTAAGATATCGGATAGGCACCGACTGCGTGCTCGCTTTCACACCGTCGATGTGTACCAAGCCTTATTTTCGCTGCTACCTCTATGTATAATAAACGCGAGTCATACATTATCGCACGTAATAAGATTTTATAATTATAATTAAAACAAAATAAAATTATGAAATATTTCTTCTAGGCCACTTCAATATTAAGTATAACGAAGGTCGATAACTTCTTTTAGTGCCAAGTTCACGAATTTCGCAAGAAACTCCTACGGAGGATTTTTACCAAAGAATGGATGTGATTTTGACAGGCTTTTGTATGTAGGTTCATCTGTTCTCATAACTCCTCAACTACTTATTAGAACTGGACAAATGAGGTATCGTTACAAGCGTCTTTATCGTCCGCTGATTATAGGCTATATGAATTACCAATGAATCTAATGTGGCGCCCTCTAGCGGTCATAAAGCACTGTATCCATACTAATATTATAAGAGCGAAAGTAACTTTGTCTGTCTGCCTATCTGTCTGTCTGTCTGGATGTTTCACTTTCACGCCTAAACCACTGAACCGATTTTGATTAAATTTAGTATAGGGGAAGATTAGACCTTGAGAAAGGACATAGGCTATGTTTGGTCGCGATAACCGACATCCACGCGGGCGGAGCCGTGGACAACAGCTAGTAAAAATAATTTGATATAAACATGCCGTGTTTGGTATCAAATGAAAGGGGTTAATGAGCATTAATTAGCATGATATTTTAATAGTCAGATTTTTACCCGACTGCAGAAGCGAAGGTAATGTTTTTCCCGCCTATGTATGTTGTTTTCCATGTTCCTGTGTACAACACCAGAAGTGTCACACTTGTGCTGCCCCCCCCTGTAGAAACCTTCTAATGCCCTTCTTGAAGAACCCCATATTGTAGTCGCTTGGGAAAACCACAGCAGGAGTTCATTCCACAGCTTGAACGTCAAGCTTAAAAACTGCTCGAGCATTTTCCGAATGTTTTAAATAGACCCTTACGGATTTAGTTTTATTTCGGTATATTTTCCTTGTAGGTATTAGTTTGAGTTATTACATAACATAACATAAACTCACGCCTGTATTCCCTGGGTAGGCAGAGGTGCTGACACCCACATTTCGCCAGTTTATGTTTAGGTTCAATGTAATAGGTGGCGAGCCTATTGCCATTAACCGGGCACTTATAAACCTGCGATAAATACACACATAACTTCGAAAAGCATGGAAAAGTCATTGGTGTGTGCCATGGTAAACCTGGGATCGAACCCGAGACCTCGTCTCAGCAGTCCATTACCCATACCACTAGGCTACCGCAGATTGAGGAGGGCCAGACCGTAAGGGATGGCCCTGGGTCAGCCGGGGTGCGAGGGATATGTCTATAACAACCTCACCTCCGGCCTAGCACCAAGACCCACAGTCGGCGTGCGGTTTTAGTCGGTTCGAGTCCGACATAACCTCCCCTTCCGGCTCCGGCAGGGGGGGTATCCGAGGGGATTTCCGCACGAAAAAAAAAAAAAAAAAAAAAAGGCTACCGCAGATTTTGAGTTATTTAGTTTTTTTAAACTAAAAGAATATTAGAACCGAAGTTACTAATATTCCCTCTAACCCCTCCAACTAAGCTAAATAGCTTGTGTTAGGAGTGGGTTCACGTCGGTAGTGTAATGGCCAGGAGTCAAACCCGGGACTTCTCGATCGTAAGGCCCACTCCTTAACCACTAAGCTACTAAGCTGTCCTGCCATGTTAGTTCCCGGTGGAGTAGAATAGGACCACCCCATCTCGTCCTCTGGGTGTCGTAAAAGGCGACTAAGGGATAGGGCTGTTCTCCATCCGACAGTAAACATACAGCTCTTGACAAAGTGCCCGCTTTACGTCAATAGGCTCGCCTCCTATTACATGGGACCAAAAACCAAAGTTGGCGAAATGTGGGTGTTAATACACCTCTGCGTACCCCTTCGGGAATTTACAGGCGTGAGTATATTATGTACTAGCTTTTGCCCGCGGCTTCGCCCGCGTGGATATCGGTTATCGCGACCAAGTCTTCCGAAACACAACCAAACATAACCATACTCAAGGTCTAATCTACCCCTATACCAAATTTCATGAAAATCCGTTTAGTGGTTTAGGCCTGAAAGTGTTACATACAGAGTTACTTTCGCATTTATAATATCAGTATGGATGTAAATATGTAAGTTACGTAAGAGTGTGTTACATTGTAAATCCAATTTAATTAAAATAATAACTTTTAATTTACCAAATAATTTCGAAAAACATTGCAAAAAAATGAAATGCGCAAGTGAGACTCGAACTCACGACCTTTCCCTTACAGGGGGACTGCTCTTCCAACTGAGCTATTGAGCCACACTTGAATCATTCCAAATTTTCCTTCTCTTTATATCCGTCTATAAGGGCGACGGTGCAGCCATCTACCAACATTCTTACGAACTGTTGGAAACAATGAATGATTTTTCAACCATTTTTAAACATTGAATTTTGATGACTTAAACGTTAGCATAATAAATGCTATAAAAAATTCATTCAAATTACCAAATAATTGTTTAAAATGGTAAATAATTGGTTAAGTAATGTGTCGGTGTAATTTATTGTAACAACATTATGTAATACACTTCAAGTACATAAAGTAGTTAATTAGTTTTTATTTAGTAGTAGTTGTTGTTAATTAAACAACATTCTACATAACGCTATCTAGACCCATGGTAAGCTTAACTAGCTTGTGTTAAGAATCTAGAATGCGGATAAACATACTTTTTTTTTAGGAATACATATTATACATAGAAACACCCAGACCAATGCAAGTAGCCATATTCATGCATACAAAAATATTCGCACTGAGCGGGGATCGAACCCGCGCCTCCTGCGTGGCAGTCGCGTTCACTACCGCCTTACACTAATCTACTTCACTGGCGGCAGTGTGCTGAAAAGCGCGCCTCCCCATTCCGGGGGAGAGTCGGGGACACCGTTGTCCTCCCTCTCGAGACCAGCCAGACCGTAAGGGATGGCCCTGGGTCAGCCGGGGTGCGAGGGATATGTCGAAGACAACCTCACCTCCGGCCTAGCACTACGACCCACAGTTGGCGTACGGTTTTAGTCGGTTCGAGTCCAACATAACCTCCCCTTCCGGCTCCAGCAGGGGAGGTATGCGAGGGGATTTCCGCACGAAAAAAAAAAGCAGCTGGCTAACGATATAATAAAATGGTATTTTGCCTTTCTTCCAGAGAGAAGCTCCTACACTCCAACATCAGCTTCCACGAGAACAGCACCATGACGTATACAGCGAAGCGGTTCCCTATCTATCTCCCGGAGGAGAACACTATAGACCTGAACGCGACCATCATTGTACCTAATATTGCTGTTCTGGTGAGCATAAATATTCTACAAAGTTCGAAAAACATCGGAATAAATGAAATGCTCAAGTGAGACTTGAACTCACGACCGTTCCCTTACAGGTAGAATGCTCTTCCAACTGAGCCATTGAGCCACATCTGAATCACTTAAAATTTTCCTTCTCTTTATATCCGTCTTTAAGGGCGACAACGGTGGAGCCATCTACCAACATTCTTACGAACTGTTGGAAACAAAAAAATGATTTTTCAACCATTTTTAAACATTGAATTTTGATGAGTCCGCCCAAATATTTGAATTATTTTTTTATATCATTTATTATGCTAACAAGTCTCACTTGACCATTTCATTTTTTTCGATGTTTTTCGAACTTTAAAGTTAGCATAATAAATGCTATAAAAATTCATTCAAATATTTTACAACATTCTACACAACGCTATCTAGACCCATGGTAAGCTTAACTAGCATTGTTACGGAATCTAGAATGCGGATAAACATACTTAGATACTTTTTTCTTGTAAATACATACATATTATACATAGAAACGCCCAGACCAATGCAAATAGCCATATTCATGCATACAAATATTTGCACTAAACCAGCCCGTAGATAGCAATGGGGAAGGGTGAAAATTCCCTTCGTCCTGCAGTCCCGGGTCCTTTAAGCGGGGCGTGAAAAAGCATCTGATGAGGCCGTCAAGCTGAGGGCCAATATTGTAACATGGTACATGTTTTTAATGGTGCTCTTTCCCGCGGCTCTGTGTTCAGCCTACCATCAGGCGAAGTAAAGTTGACGTGTCCTCCATCAAAAAAAAATAAAAGGAAGCCAGTGGAAAAAGCTTACCTCGATGTGGATTCTAGAATCTAGATGGTCATGCACTATACGACCCATTGGGAAGCCGGCAAGAATCTGGTTATAGATACTGTGTAGATGTCGGTTATGTGGACCAAATATCATAAGAGCCCAAATGTTGGTTCTAGTGGGAAAAATATTGGTTAATTCATCAAATGGGTCTACCTATTTTTTTTATGGAATAGGGAGGCAAACGAGCAGACGGACCGCCTGATGGTAAGCGATCACCACCGCCCATGTACACACGCAACACCAGAGGAGTCAGAAATGCGTTGCCTTCCTTTTAAAATGTTTGCACTTGCACATTGTACGCTCTTTTCTACCTACTACCTATTCGATTCCATCCGAACCCGGGCCCTCTCGATCGTACTCCTTAACCACAAACCTACTAATACTTCATGTACTAATTAGTGAAATCTGTTCAAAGCATCTTTTTTTCCAGGGTATGATGTCGTACCTCCATGAAGCGCCATATTTAGTCCAGACCTTCTTTCGTACGTTCGTCAACATGCACCGATCGAAGTCCTTCGTTAATAGAACGATATACGAGTACCTGTGGGAATTCAAGGACCCTGTTCTGGACGTCTCCAGTACTTGGGCACCGGGAATTGTTCCCGTTAGTAACGCTGGGATACTGGATAGAGTGAGTATGGATATTTAATATTACAGTACTCCTTGCTGCCGGAGGATGTTGTTTCTGCCACCTCAAAAACTCGTTTAAAAATCGACTTGATAACTGGCTACGACTAGACAATTCAGTGCTTAAAAAAATTACGGACAATAAATACAAAAAAAAATCTATAGACTATTATATTTTATCACTAGAAGTGAACACAACAGCTTGTAGCTGCTTCATAATTAAATAAATAAATAAATAAAATCAGCTAAGTTTTGCAACAAAGGTTCACATTGTGAATTTTGAACTTTGAAATTCAATATGGCAGTCTCTATCTTTTATTGTGCAAAAAATCCCTCGTATATCCTTGGCGTTGGGTGGTTCGAACTTATTGACCGGACGCCGTAAGATTACCTAAAGCATAGAGTCTGGCCAACGAAAGCTGACGTAAAAAAGCGACGCCAAATTTGAAAAACCAACAGGTTTGAGCACTAACTAGACTCTGGCCAAATACCATAATAGGCTAATTTTCATGCATGCCTAATAGGAAAAAACATAGTATTAACTCCGTTAATTCGGTGTATAGTCAGTGTTGCATCCTGTTGATTTTTCAAATTTGGCGCCTTTTTTGCAACAGCTTCCGTTGGCCAGACTCGATCCCGGGCACCCCGGATGACCCCTCGGATATCAGGACCATGGGGCCCCAGTGGCTCCCTCCACTAGGATCCACAATCTAAATTCACATAATAATTAAGTCTGCCATGGTGACAGGCTCCAACTTTCTCCCCTAAGCCTGCGCTCATGAAGGAAGTATAACAGTCAAACATAACTTTTAATATTATTCGAAGATATCTTGAAAAACTGAAATGCTCAAGTGGAACCCACGACCTTTCCTTTACTGCTGGGAATGCTCTTCAAACTGAGCTATTGAGCCACACCTGAATAACTTCAAATTTCTTTTCTCTTTATATCCGACTTTAAGGGCGACGGTTTTAATATTATGTCATAACTCGTGATGTCTGCCCCTGGTCATCTATATAACAATAATATACATACTACAGAATATTAAACAGCCAGTTTTGAGTTCATACTGTGCCTTTATCGCCATTTAGTTAGATAGTTAATTCTCTATTGTACATCTGTGAGGACGTATCCTCCAAAATCGCCTTTATATTAAATTGTTGGAAGTGAAACCACCATTACAAGCGAGTTCAAATATTAATTTTCCACTAAACCATTATAAATAGCTTGCAGCCGATCTTTATATCGCCATTCAGAATATGATGTAAAATGTACCGCGCCAACTAGTGGCACATGCGTGAACTAAAACTAAGACGTTATCTATACCTTGCGGCAGATCTTGCTAGCGCGATTCACAAATGTGCGTCAAGCGCCATCTATGGACACAATTATTAACTAACAACCAAACAATACCAATAGATTTACATTAGAACAAGTAGGTACCATCCATAAAATAAGTAATTCTTTCCAGGGCAACTGTATTCGCTTTTTTAACAAGCTTCCTAATGAAATCAGAGATTTACCTGTTAATAAATTTAAAAATACAGTAAAGAGCAAACTGTGCCAGAAAGGCTATTATAAAATCCAAGAATATTTAAATGATAAACAAGCTTGGAAATGAGCTGTTCGCTCTGCTGTGCTACTCAAGCAAAACATTGTATCTAGACCATAAGTTTTAGGCTAAGTAAATGTTTTGTAAATAGACCAAAAAAAAAAAAAGCCCGCTGAGTTTCTTGCCGGAGTCTTCTCAGGTCTGGGCCGCGTTTCGAACCGGTGGTCCATTTACTAGTATTAGTTAGTATTTAATATTTACTTTATGTTGACGTTTTGTAAGTGCCGATTTAATGGTCTATGCAAAATAAATTATTTTTGATTTTTGATTTTTTTTTTGTATACAGTTTAATGTACAATGGGCGGCCTTATCGCTGGAAGCGATTTCAGGCAACCTTGGGATGGACAGTAAATTTATGCTACTTGATCTTCAAAAATCTTAACAGCTATGATTTATCTATTCTAGATATATGCAGACTTCACAGACGAGATGACGGTGAAGATTGGACCTCAGTGGGGTCACAAGGAGTTTTTCCAGATAGACAGGTTCAGAGGGGCACCGCAAGTACCTGGATTTGACCCCAATGTAAGTGACAAATTGACAAATAACGGCTTATTCCACTTTTCCCCGTTGACAATCCCCGTTGATGGGGATTATTGAACTAACGTACCTAATGGGGATTACTGAACTTTTTAGTTGGGTCAGCCGGGGTGCGAGGGATATGTCGGAGACAACCTCACCTCCGGCCTAGCACCACAACCCTCAGTCGGCGTACGGTTTTAGTCGGTTCGAGTCCGACATAACCGCCTCCAGCAGCTCCGTGGGGGTGGTATCCGTGGGGATTTTTCACACGAAAAATAAAATACAATCTGTCATCAGATACATCGCCATTCAGGCTGAATGTCATTCTAGAATACAGGCCTTAGTGTTGGTTCCCGGTGGAGTAGAATAGGGTCACCCCATCTCATTCTGTGGATGTCGTAGAAGGCGACTTAAGGATATAGCTGTTCTCCATTCTCCATCCGACATTTAACATACAGCCCATGACTAAGTGCCCGCTTGGCAACAATATTCTAGCCCCCTAATACGTGGGACCGAAAATTACAGTTAGCGAAAAGTGGGTATCAATACATCTCTGCCTACACTTTTGGGGATTTATAGGTGTAAGTATCTAAAATCTTCTCGGGCGGGACTCGAACCCGCAGTCTTTCCCTTACAGGGGGAATGCCTTGACCAATTCGGCTACCGAGAAACGCCCGATGTAAATCAAATTTTCCTTCTTATCTGCCTATAAGGCGACGGTTCAAGGCATTCCCTCTGTAAGAGAAGGATCGGGGCGCGGGCTCGAGTCCCGCCCGAGAAGATTCTTTTTCAATATGTATACGATTTGCATAATTAGCATACTTAATGCTGTAAAATTCATTCAAATATTCTAGCCCCCTTATACGTGGGGCCGAAAATTACAGTTAGCGAAAAGTGCCACCGTCACCTAATGCCCGTCACAGTGTCACCTCTGCGTATGCTTTCGAGGATTTCTAGGCGTAAGTATATATGTATATGTATTTTTAATTATCATTTATTTTTTGCAGACATGTCCAGACCGAATTTCAGGGTCAACTGAAGGTGTAATGTACTCCCAAAGGCTGACGAAACAGGACACACTCCGGTACTGGAGGAAGACTGTCTGCAAAGTGGTGCAGCTGTATTTTGATAGTGAGTATCAGAACTGTTCAATTCGGTTCGATGCCCGCTCAATGCAAATGAGTATGAATAACCATTGCTATGTGTGGGTGTCTCTATATAGGTACACTAGCTTTTGTTCGCGGCTCAGCCCGCGTGGATGTCGGTTATCGCTACCAAACATAGCCTATGTCCTTTCTCATGGTCTAATCTACGCCTATACCAAATTTCATCAAAATCGATTCAGTGGTTTAGGCGTGAAAGCGTAACATACAGACAGACAGCCAGACAGAGTTACTTTCGCATTTATAATAGTAAGTATGGAAGTATGGATTACTAGCTTTTGCCCGCGGCTCAGCCCGCGTGGATGTTAGTTATCGCTACCAAAATAGCCTATGTCCTTTCTCATGGTCTAATCTACGCCTATACCAAATTTCATCAAAATCGATTCAGTGGTTTAGGCGTGAAAGCGTAACATACAGACAGACAGCCAGACAGAGTTACTTTCGCATTTATAATAGTAAGTATGGAAGTATGGATTACTAGCTTTTGCCCGCGGCTCAGCCCGCGTGGATGTTAGTTATCGCTACCAAAATAGCCTATGTCCTTTCTCATGGTCTAATCTACCCCTATACCAAATTTCATCAAAATCGGTTCAGTGGTTTAGGCGTGAAAGCATAACATACAGACAGACAGACAGACAGACAGAGTTACTTTCGCATTTATAATATTAAGTATGGATTATGTACCTAATATAAAAAATAATAGGTATACATAATTCGTTGTGGTGTGGAGGTCAAATGGTAGTCCCTTCAAGGAAACTAAACTGGAAAAGTCGACCCCAACTAAATTGGGATAATGTAATTCTTTTTTAAGTACAAAATAATATTTATCCGCAATCTAGAATTCATTTTTGTAATATAGGACGTCAATGCTCCCAATTCTGTTGTTACATCTCTAAACTTAAATTTCTCTAAAAAAATCTAATTGCATCTCTTTCTTTCATGATCAGATAAAAAAGGACAGATGATTTTATTTATGTTAAGACCTGTCAAATTAAGACAGCGCCTTGTTGGTGCGTAGTAAGTTAAGTCGCATGTTCGTAGATGACGACTAAAATTGAAGGGTAACGTCAAGGCGCCGACTTAATTTGACAGGTGTTCAATAAAATAAATCATCTGTCCTTTTCTATCTGATAATGAAAGAAACAGATGCAATTAGAAAATATTAGAGAATTTTAAGTTTAGAGATGTAACAACAGAATTAGCAGCAATATGACTTTCTCATGCCTGATAGTTCGCTGAAGCCAAGTCTCAGGAAAGAGGGTCATGATTACAGACACCTACAGTGTTATAATGTTGGCACTCAGCTTGACGGCCTCATCAGATGCTTTTTGTATGAACCAGGGACTGTAGGAAGAAGGAAATACGTGAACTGAGAATAAATTCTATTATATTACCTATTAGTAAACTATTATTACCATTTTATTCATTTAAATAAAACACAGCCTCTGTAGCGTGGCGGTAGTACACGATCCCCGCGCAGTGCAAATATTTGTATGCATGAATATGCCTATTTGCATTCTTCTGGGTGTTTCTATGTATAATATGTATGTATTTACAAAAAAAAAAGTATCTAAGTATGTTTATCCGCATTCTAGAGTCCATAACACAAGCTATAAAAGCTTAGCATGGGTCTAAATAGCGTTGTGTAGAATGTTGTGGAATATTTATTATTCTCTTTATTCATTTATTATTATTATTATTAAGTATAAATTATATTTTTAAATACACATAAAAGAAACGTCTATTTAAAAATATAAAAAATAGTATCCCACCGGCATCGGGTACAGGGACCAAGCTACCGGAGGTTAGGGGTCCATGGAGAGGAACCTCCTTACAATGCGTGCCGTGTCGAGGAGTACCGCCTTCTGCATCAGGCCCTTGACCCAACTGTCTAACGCGAGCCTCTTGAGGTGTTGTTCGAGGCTCTTGGCAATCAGTCCGTGAACCGACACGACTATCGGAACAATAATCGCCGAATCCACATTCCACATGTTGACAACCTCGTGAGCCAGGTCCAAATTAATTAAACTTATTATTAGGGTTCCTGGACTTAATAGTGCTCCTCCAGGCGGCCGGTCGGGTACGGACTAGATTCCGGGCCCGGGAAGCCCACGCAGAGCGAAGGCGAACCGGACGTCGGAGGTCGCAGAACGACCTCCGTCCTCCATGAGCGCTGGCCTGGGGGTAACCGGTGGAGCCGCCTGTCACCCTAGCACAAGCAGGCCGCGGTGGCGGCGCAAAGTGCGCCTCCCCGTAACCGGGGCTAGATGGGGACACGGTGGTCCCCACAACACGAAGGGGGCCATCTCGAAAGAGATGGTCCTGGGTCTGCCGGGGTGCGAGAGACATGCTTTTGGCAATCTTACCTTCGGCAACCAAGGACCCAAGACGGCGTGCGTTTTAGTCGGTTCGAGCCCGACATAACCACCTCCACCGGCTCCGTGGGGGTGGATTTATCGCACGATAAAAAAAAAAGTGCTCCTCCTTTGTAGTGGTCGTGTTCACCATCACCATGGAGAAGGAAATGATAGCGGAGTTGTAGCAAGGCAATCGAGTCGCGTGCCATCCAAACGTCAAATGGACTCATTTGGTAGGAACGTTATACCTATGAAGTCCTTCGACTTTTGACACCCCGCGCGTCTCTCTTCCCACCCGCATTCGGCGCGCGTTTTTATTAGGAGAAATATCAACGGGGCATCTCCGTTACTTAATCATATTCTGTCCTCCGTGACCATCACCTCGCCACAGAGGCAGCCGTGTCATTATCTTATCTATCTGAACCACCTCCATCTCCTTGCAGGCGAGATTACGATAGACAGCGTACCTCTATACCGGTACAACCTGTCAGAGCATGTCTATGATAGAGTGACAAATGGAACCGACTGCTACGACACCGAGCCTTCCCTACCCACCGGCATCAGCGACGCTTCGAAGTGCTACTTTAGTAAGTACCACCTTCATACAGACATGATTAGATACTAGTTAAGTTAGATAATAAATGGAACACGACGGTATTTTCGTCCCAATTGAGCAGTCCGACTGGGGAAATACCTCCGTCCTACAGAATACCGCGGCCTTAATAACCTCGCGTTGTATTCCCGGCGGTAAGTAGGGTAGCCAGAGCTCACTGGAGAGTTTTTATGCTGTCAGTGGGAAGGTCAAAGGCTTGTCCTGATATGACTACTGCACTGACTGTACCAGAAACTCTCTCTGCTTACAGGGTCGGCAGCACGAGTGTGACTGACCTGGTGTTGCACACCCACCTCCATGGAAATATTCATCGAGAACCATAGCTCGCGAAATGTGAATGATATAATAGACCTACCTCTGTGGGAGGCAGAGGTAGGTATATAATCATTCACATCTTCTGGAGTTTAAAGTTGACTAATAATATGTTTTTCAGACTTCCCCATGGTGGTATCCTACCCCCACTTCTACATAGGTGGTGTGCCGAAAGACCACTATGTCACTGGTCTCACACCAGACAGAACCAAACATAATTCGTGGGTTGATGTCGAACCGGTGAGTGATATGATAACCCCCATTTACTTCTATTGATTTAGCATGGATTCTGATCCCTTTTCCATTACCATGAGAACTTATATTCCTTTCTTTTTACGTGTACGATGTACGGCAATCCCTTCACTGATAGATAGCTCCAAATAACATAACGCTACTACTCAAGGAAGTGGAGCAGTACCCACAAATGTCAGCATATACTGTAAATTCCCATACATTCTTTGAAAATTGAATTGCGGGCATATTAAATAGTTTGAAAAGAGGTGATAGGTATAGGATTTTAAAGCATTCAATGGGCAAAGCCCGAGCGGGTCAGCTAAATGATACGCCAAGTGGATACATTTTTATAGGCCTTTTTTTTCAGTACACTGGTACGCCATTCAGAGCGGTTGCGAGGATGCAGAGCAATTTGAGGATTTACGACATATCATCATACGATTCGGATTTTGCCAAACTGTCGAATCTAGTCCTGCCATTATTCTGGGGGGAATACGTAAGCTTACCTTTATATAATACCTAAAGATATTCATAAACACTTTTCTCTCCATGCAGAGGGTGGATAGCCCGTCAAAACGTATTCTACAGGCTGATAATTAAGGAATGACGCTTTGGCATGTTAGGATTGGTTGGGGAGTCAATTCCCGGGCCTGGGGGTGACGGGTGGAGCCACATGACACCGCAACAGTGGCAGGCCAAGGTGGCGGTGAGTCGGGGACACCGTTGTCCCCCCTCCCGAGGGCCAGACCGGAAGGGATGGCCCTGGGTCAGCCGGGGTGCGAGGGATATGTCGAAGACAACCTCACATCCGGCCTAGCACCACGACCCTCAGTCGGCGTGCGGTTTTAGTCGGTTCGAGTCCGAAATAACCTCCCCTTCCGGCTCCGGCGGGGGAGGTATCTGTGGGGATATCGAAAAAAAAAACAAAATGGGGGGGGGGGTTCAATTCCCTTATAAGTTAAGATAATTAGAAGGACGTGATAAGTAAAAGGAATAAAAAAATTAGTTTGTAATTTTAGTTTGTAGTTTGTAATGTTACAGACAGATTATACCTTTTTTTTCCGTGCGGAAATCCCCTCGGATAACCCCCCCCCCCCCCCCCCCCCCCCCTCCCGGAGCCGGAAGGGGAGGTTATGTCGGACCCGAACCGACTATAGGTCGTGGTGCTAGGCCGGAGGTGAGGTTGTCATCGAAATATTCCTCGCACCCCGGCTGACCCAGGGCCACCCCTTACGGTCTGGCCCTCCTCGGTGTCCCCGACTCGCCCCCGGAATGGGGAGGACAAATTATACCGGCCACATGTCAAACTATCAATCTGTCATCAGATAAATCGCGATTCAGGCTGAGTGTCATTCTAGATTACGGGCTTTAGAGCGAATTTAGTAAAAATCAAGATTAATTAAAAAACTAAGTTATCAGTTCTCAGTAATTGGATCAGATCCCCATCCCCGAGACTACATTTCCCTTTTTATAAGTAGGTATGTATGTACTCCATTTTTATAAAGCTTTCTAATTTTTATGTTTCAGAACCAAGAAGGGTTGCCAGACGGAATAAAATGGATGGTATTTTTAATAGTGGTAGTATTGCCACCATTATCGATAGTGTTGTCCACATCGATGATACTTTTCGGTTTCTATTTAATAACTAAACATATTTATTTAAATAAACTCCACAACAATCGGTTAAAAACGATTTTGTTGTTTAAAAGTAAGAATGTTACTCAAAATAAAATATTTGCCTTTGAAAGGGAAACTTTTATGAAGGCTAGCTAGTTTAGGAAAAGATTACCTAATCGATAGATCTGTCATGGGAATGAGTCTGTTGAAAATAAGATCGCTTTTCGGTTGAAATTAAAAAAGTATGGCGAGGAACGTATATATCTACAAGACATAAATATTCGGGATTCTAAAACATTCATATTAGGTACATCTACATATTGTATAATAAACTAACGATTTTTTTAATAGACTCACTCAATGAAAATCTATTTTTTAAGGGGTACAAGGTAAACAATGTAAGTAAAGACTGAATTTATATAATTTACATGACATGGCCAAAGTGTAAATGAAATTTTTTTTATACGATTGCTTAAAAGAACTTCCTTTCTTTCTTTCTTCCTACCTCAATGTGTCTTAAAAACTTTTGTTACTTAAATAAATTGACGAATTAAACAAGCCAACTATGCAGACAATAAACTTCAATAGGTAGGGAAGTAGCAAATAAGTTTAAAAAAATGCAAAAGGAAATTGCATCGGTTCGAAATAGAAGAAGCGCAACAAACAACATATTATGGAATCGTGTGATGTAGAAGTGTAATTCAAAGAATATTGGTAGATGTACAGAAATATAGATAGAAGGCCATAAGTAGTGTTCACCTGGATGTCACGCGTGTCGGCTTCTCACTGCAAATACCTAAATAATCATGAAAGATAAGAAGCGCTTCAATTTTTTAAAGTTACCTCTCCATTTTTATTCTAGAGTTGGAAATAGCACAAAATGGCACATTCACAGTATTTTTAACAATGTTATTTTTAACAAGTCTTATAAATACTGAGAAAGCGTTCCAAAGTTCCTGTCTCATGGGACATGAACTGTCTAAGAAGTTGCCACGCGTTTCGATCATTGTATTCTAATAATATTTCTGTATGTAGATGGCTCCACTGTCGCCCTATCGCGAACGTACAGGAGAATTACGAATATTCAAGACATGTCCAAGTAGCTCAGTTTCTCAGTGCAATAACCTTGTAAGTGACAGGTCGTAGGTTCAAATCCCATCTTGGACGTTCACTTTTCCTTTCTAAATCTAAGATGTTTCATTGGCTAATTTTATACTTTAAAAATGTTGACAATAGTATTTTTGGACACAAAGACTTTAGAACTCTCTTTCTTTAAATCTTTCTATTTATAAGATCTTATTACAAAGCAGCCATGCGTTTACGTCAGAGATTTATATATGCTATAATATAGACCAATCGTACACACTGTACCGCGCCTTAAGTATATGCGCGACAAGATGGGTGAGTAACCAATCGAATAATCAGATTTGGTTAGTTCGGTGCCAAAACTCACGGCGGCGGTATCTCGCTCGTTCTCGACTAATTTGTCTTTCTATCTCTTTCTTTACCTCGTCCCCCGCCCGCTGCGCGTACCTAGAGCGCGGTTCAGCGATCCGTGGTCTATACAAGCAAAATCTATGACATGTAAGTTATAATATTATTTATGAATGGACAAGGTGTTAAAACATAATAATTAGACTATAAGTGGGTTTAGTTTGTAACTGTGATTGTTCCTAATATAAGTTATATGCATCGAATTTGCTCACTGGTAGCTTTAAGATAAAATAATAAAATAAATATACATGTAAATATAATTTATGGAAGTTTTATTTTCTCCTCACAAAAGAAATTGGCCCGAGCAAAAATGATAGATTAAATCTAGTTAACTCTTGAGAACGTTACGATCTCTTTTTTTCTGTTCCGTGGTTACGATCACAGAACAGAAAGTTACGATTAATCGATATGCCTATCGACATGTATTGTGATACATCGAGATAAAGAATCGAGTATCGAAACATTTGTGACCACATGTACCCAGCGCCATCTAATGACATCAAGCTAAACTACTACGTCACTACGAATCCTGCATCGTGAAAGTGAAGTTATCGCGCTGGTAAAATATACGTACCTATACAACATCCCAACGACAATCGTTGGTTGGCGGACTTTTGTATTAGGCGATTGGCACACTGCAACGCTCGACGCGGCGTCGTTCGTCGACGCGCGTCGCCGCGGGGAGCTAGTATAGTCCGAGAGATATTAGAATTTTTTTGGTAGGTAGGTATGTGAAATAATCTATAATTTTGAGAAAAGTAAAGTAAAGCCATCCGACCATTAGCTCGAACGCTAGAGCTGAAGAGAAAATGATTAGAAGTGCAAGCTATTTTCGACTTATTGACATGACATAGTAACTAATTCTTTTTCTTATATTCGTGATCAGCGTCATCTTTTAACGCGAAAAGAGACGTAACTAAGAAAATGCCATTTAGGTTGAAAGTCGCTTGCAGTCTCTGCGTGTTCCGATAACGAGCCAAAACAGTGGTGTCGGCTCCAATACCCGATATTGGGCATCGATATTTGACTTCCTCCGATCTCGGATGTCGGATATTGGATATCGGACGTCAGTTGATGTGAAAGTGCTCTAAATTTGACGTATATAGTCATGTTGCATTGCAAAAATATTAATTTCAAATTCGCCTCAAATGCCTACACAGAAATTTCTAACAGCTCTCGGACTAAAACTCCCTCGAAAATCACGCGCGTGAATGCAGATTTCAGTGTGCCATACCTCGCGTTTTCTGCTTGTACGCGCGTATTCTGCGGCAACGCGCGTGATTGCGTTGTCAGTGTGTGGGACCCCGCGTTGTTCTATACAAAATGAGCTCCGTAGAGGCGACGAGCGCGACGCCGCGTCGACGCAACAACGCTCGACGCGGCGTCGTGCGTCGACGCGCGTGGACGCGAGAGCGCTGTTCTACTGTCACGCGTGGCGCGGCGTTTTTAGTATAGTCCGAGAGATATTAGAATTTTTTTGGTAGGTAGGTCTAAAATTTGAGAAAAGTAAAGTAAAATATTGATACCAATTCTGTTTTTACATCTCTAAACTTAAAATTTTCTAATTGCATCTGTTTCTTTCATTATCAGATAGAAAAGGACAGATGATTTATTTTAGTGTACACCTGTTAAATTTTAGTCGACATCTACGGACATGCGACTTAACTTACTACGTACCAACAAGGCGCTGTCTTAATTTGACAGGTCTTAACTCAAATAAAATCATCTGTCCTTTTTTATCTGATTATGAAAGAAACAGATGCAATTCGATTTTTTTAGAGAAATTTAAGTTTAGAGATGTAACAACAAAATTAGGAGCATTGAATAATAAAGCCATCCGACCATTAGCTCGATAGCCCAGACTATATTAAGAACGCTAGAGATGAAAAGAAAATTTTTAAATGTGCAAGCTATTTTCGACCTTATTGACATGACATAGTAACTATTTTTTTTTCTTATATTCGTGATCAGCGTCATTTATTAACGCGAAAAGAGACGTAACTAAGAAAATGTCATTTGGGTTGAAAGTCGCTTGCAGTCTCTGCGTGTTCCGATAACGAGCCAAAACAGTGGTGTCGGCTCCAATACCCGATATTGGGCATCGATATTTGACTTCCTCCGATCTCGGAGGTCTTTTTTTTTTTTTTTTTTCCTTGCGGAAATCCCCTCGGATACCCCCCCTGCCGGAGCCGGAAGGGGAGGTTATGTCGGACTCGAACCGACTAAAACCGCACGCCGACTGTGGGTCTTGGTGCTAGGCCGGAGGCGAGGTTGTTATAGACATATCCCTCGCACCCCGGCTGACCCAGGGCCATCCCTTATGGTCTGGCCCTCCTCAGGAGGGGGGACAACGGTGTCCCCAACTCGCCCCCGGAATGGGGAGGCGCGCTATTTAGCGCGCCGCCGCCGTGGCCTGCTTCTGCTGGGGTGACAGGCGGCTCCACCCGTCACCCCCAGGCCCGCGCTCATGGGGGACGGAGGTCAGTCAGTGCCCTCCGACGCCCGAGTTGCCTGCGCGCGCGGGCGGCGCGATCCGCGAGTCTTTCTCGCTCGCGCCCCCTCTCCCGCTCCGCCGTCTCCTTCACGACCATTACCTGCTCGCTGAAGGAGACGCCGGCCGCCCGATCTCGGATGTCAGATATTGGATATCGGACGTCAGTTGATGTGAAATAGTCATGTTGCATTGCAATACTATTAATTTAAAATTCGTCTCAAATAACTACACAGAAATTTCTAAGAGCTCTCGGACTAAAACTCCTTCGAAAATCACGCGCGTGATTGCAGATTTCAGTGTGCCATACCTCGCGTTTTACGCGCCTTCACGCCCGATTTCTGCTTGTACGCGCGTATTCTGCAGCAACGCGCGTGATTGCGTTGTCAGTGTGTGGGACCCCGCGTTTTTCTATACAAAATGAGCTCCGTACAAGCAACGAGCGCGACGCCGCGCCGCGTCGACGCAACAACGCTCGACGCCGCGTCGCGCGTCGCAGTGTGCCAATCGCCAATGTGTTGGCGTCCACACATTTAATACAAAAGTTTTGTCCATCAAACTTGTTCTATTTTAAAAAAGGCGCGTGCAAAAATGCAACGCCTGATTCTTATCATTTGCAATATACTCGTATACTCATGTATCACAGGTATTAAGATTATCTAGCTAGACGGACATCTGTCTTATCTAACATAATAAGCTATGAGTAAGAAAAAAATACAGCATCATTGCATAAACAGTTAAAATCGGACATTCTCGGGTTAGTGGCGCTCGCACATTGCAAAATGAGCTAAATTATGGATGGACTGGACGAGTGGCCCCCGGCATTAAAGTATGGGCTTGGAATGCGATAGAAATCAGTTCTATGCTGATGATGATTTTTGTAGGTAAGTATTTGAACATAAGCTAACTTATACCTACTGGGTTACCAATGAGTAAGCATGCCAAAAATAGAAAGTTAAAAAAACAAATTGTATTTAGCCGAACAGTTAACCTTGTAAGCCTCTGGCACACTGGTATAATAAAAGCAGAAGCAAATACGTAGACGGAGAAAACAGCAAATGTGAAATTTTTTCCACTTTCGTATCGGCACAGAATAGATAAATAGTACTAGCGTAGTATCGGGGTGACACTAGAGCCGTCTAATACCAATATTCTTATAAACTATCGGAAACAAAGTTCAATGAATGATTTTAAAATAATTTTAACATTGTTTTTAATTATTCACCCATAATATCCGCTATGTTGGAAAAGTTAATAATTAATACAAATTTCATTAAAAAAATATTTTATTTTATAATACTAAAATTATATAACTTTTAATTTCGTGCAATAAATCGAATAACGAAACGCAATACGTTTAGTTCATTGCTTGATCGTTTGGTTTATTTGACACTTCTGAATTGCGTTTAGTTGTTCACAGTAGCACTTCATTATATTCACTTGACATTTGCCATCATACATTAAACAAGTGACGTGTAAACTGTATTCGTCGGCACCCCACAATTTTCTTCTCACCCCTAAAAAGCTCAAAATGAGCTTCAAACGTGATAAGAAGGAGGAAGAAGACAGTGGAGGCAACCCTTACCAAAATCTAGACAAAACAATAGTCTTACAAGAGGCCCGCTACTTCAACCAAACTCCTGTAAACCCAAGAAAATGTTCGCTTATTTTGACGAAAGTCCTCTATTTATTGAACCAGGGAGAGAAGTTTACTACTCAGGAAGCAACAGAAGCGTTCTTTGCTACTACAAAACTGTTTCAATCGAAGGATGTGATGTTGAGAAGGATGGTGTATTTATGTATCAAAGAGTTGAGTACGTTAGCTCAAGATGTGATCATTGTAACGTCTTCTTTGACGAAAGATATGACTGGGAAGGAGGATTTGTACCGTGCAGCGGCTATAAGGGCGTTGTGTAGCATAACGGACAGTACAATGCTGCAGGCCATCGAAAGGTATATGAAGCAAGCTATTGTCGATAAGAATCCGGCCGTTAGTTCTGCTGCGTTAGTTTCCGCTTTGCATTTGTCTTCGACAGCGCCAGATTTAGTGCGGCGGTGGGCTAATGAAGCTCAGGTCAGTAGTCAATTTATTATCCATATCCATACTAATATTATAAATGCGAAAGTAACTCTGTCTGTTTGTATGTTACGCTTTCACAACTAAAACACTGAACCGATTTTGATAAAAAATTTGTTATAGGAGTAGATTAGACTTTGAGAAAGGACTTAGGCTATGTTTGGTCGCGATAACCGACATCTACGCCGGTGGAACTACGGGCAAAAGCTAGTTTATTATAAAAAATATCTGTTTGTTTATTCTTATTTGTACATTGTGCTACACATTATCTGTACCATATAATATGCAATTGTGATAAAAGATTGTGTTATTAGAAGTACATTTATTGAAGGCAGTAGGTGTACAATGCTCTATGGGTGATTATGAATAGGGTTTAGGATAACTAATATTATAAAACAACATTACATCCGACAGTGAACATACAGCCCTAGGCTCATCTCCTATTAAATCATGGGATAAAAAATCATGATTAGCGAAACATGGGAGCAAATAAACCTCTGCCTACCCCTTTGGGGATTCACAGACGTGAGTATATGGATGGATGTAATATTATAAATGCAAAAGTAAGTACCATCATGAGTCACACCGCGAAAATGGCTGCTGCAAAGCAGCCGAAACGTCGGGTTAAAAAGTAATAATAACAAATATATTGCGATAGAATCCATAAAAAGTGGTTTTATTTAAATAAAAAAAAAAAATTCAATGTGATGATGTGTGGAATGTGATGTGGGCCCTTTATTGCCCTCTGCCACCCCTAGGATTGGTGGTAAACAACACCTAATTAGTGCCAACCCCCACCCTGGTGGCAACCCTAGGGGTGGCAGATGAGAATAAGGGATGTGGGCCGGGTGCTTGCCTACCACCTAAAAAAATCCCTACAAATGTAACTATGTATGTATGTTTTATGTTTACTGGTTGTTGAATGGAGAACAGGCCTAGTCCATTAGTCGCCTTCTATGATACCCACTTATGTACACTCATAATGGTAATTTAATGTTATAGTGATAAAATATGAAGTGATTGTAAATCTTATCATCTAATATATCTAGGACATACCTATTGCAAACTTGCTTCAAATCAGAAGGGTATATAAAAACATAATGATGCTAATTCTGTATTGTCAAAACTAACTTAAATACACTAAAAATCTCTAAAATTTATAGATGTTACCGGAAATGTATGAAATCAAGGAATTGTATACAAATCCTAGGAAATGTGTGTTAATACATAGAATTCCTGCTGTTCCACCGGAAATGTGTGAAATAAATGGGTTATTGTCTATATTTGCGGATGATTTTGAGGAAAAATTATATTTTTGAATGAATAAAAAAAAATAACCACGAAGATTAATGCGGGAGCTTCGCTCCGCTCCGCTCCCGCATTAATCTTCTAACCTAATCTATCCAAGTTAAATTGCGTGGTGTGGACACTGCGCCCCGACCTGGATATATTATAGGTTAGAAGACTGAAGCGAAAGCGAGGCTCCAGCATTAGCCTAAGTGGTTGCATTTTTTATAACCACCATCAATATTCTTTGATACCATTTCATACATTTCCTGCTGCGCACTCGGCATTGTATAGAATTCCGGATTATACACATTTCCGGTAACATAGACATCACACAGATTGTATAGACATAGATTTTAGCGTATTTTAGTTAGTTTTAGAATACAGTATTAAATTAAAATAACCTTAAATGATATGAAGTCACAATATGTATAATATAGCCCAAACCATATATCTTGTACATAACTCGCGAGATATAAAAGGCCCTGGTGTGCGCAGATTGTTTCTGTACACGATTGTTTTGTGATAACCTATGCTTGGTGAATTTGGGTTTGTCCACTGCAGTAGCGTCCCATGCTATTTTCAAAATACATCCAAGAAACATGTACTGTATGTATAGAGCGCTTTTTAGGTCCAAGATATATGGTTTAAGCTATATGGCAGCTAACTGGGTGGCCAACTGTTTTATTGCTCATAGAGGTACTCAATAGATATGTTAATAGTATGAGAAGGCCACTTAAAAGTTTTCACATAATAAACAAGACAATGAGTATTAAATAATAGTAAACAGTAACAAGAAATAAGTACAATATTAATCTATTTGAAGTGTTTTAATCTATTTTAAAGTACTTATAAGTTTGATATACCAGATAAATCATGTTCAACTTACTTTTGCCGAAGTTCCGGTTTGGTCACGACTTGGTCAGTCAAGCCGTGGAAATTTATCGCGTGAAGTCCCGAACTATTATAAAACATGAGTATATGACGCGATACTTTAAAAATAACACCAGATAAATCATTTTCACTTCGCATAATTTTCAGGTTTATGTTTTCCATCTTTATAAAATTAAAAATAACCAATATTACTTTAGGTCTCAACCAGTTGGCCACCTATTCCATTTGAGTAAATACAATAAATAAGTATTCCACAACGTTTTACCCAACACTATCTAGACCCATGGTGAGCTTTATTAGCTTGTGTTATGGAATCTAGAATGTGTATACTTTTTTTTTGTAAATACATACATATTATACATAGGAACACCCAGACCAATGCAAATAGCCATATTCATCCATACAAAAATATTTGCACTGAGCGGGAATCGAATCCACACTCCTAGCAGTCGCGTTCACTACTGCCACGCCACAGAGGCTGTCTATTAGTAGACAGTTACTTGACTTACGCCACTCCACTTTGGTTCAGACACAAACAAATCACACTGCATATTGCTAAACATATTTTTTTTACTTCTTTCAGGAGGCCATCAGCTCCGACAATGCCATGGTGTCATACCACGCTTTAGGAGTCGTCGCTGGTTCCAGAAAGAACGACAAATTATCCACAGTCAAGCTTGTGACTCGACTAGCTTCATCTCCCCTAAAATCTCCATATGCGCTCTGCCTCCTCATCCGTTTGGCCGCCCAACTGGTTGAAGATGATGATTCTGATGCTGCCAGACCGTATATAGAATTCATTGAGTGCTGTCTAAGACACAAGTCTGAAATGGTCATTTATGAAGCTGCTCATGCTATTGTTAACTTGAGAAAGACTACCAGAGATTTAGCTCCAGCTGTCTCGGTGCTGCAGTTGTTCTGTGGTTCTTCGAAGGCGTCTTTAAGATTGGCAGGTGCCAGGACACTTGCTAGATTGACTGCCAAACATCCTACTGCAGTGGCAGCCTGTGCAGTTGACCTGGAGAATTTGATTTCTGATCCTAACAGGTCCGTAGCGACATTAGCAGTTACTACTTTGCTAGCGACTGGTGCAGAAAGCTCAGTCGACAGACTTATGAAACAGATTTCCAGTTTTGTTTCCGAAATTTCGGATGAATTTAAGATCGTCGTTGTACGTGCTATCAGGCGTCTCTGCACAAAATTCCCAAGAAAACATCAGTCTTTAGCGGCTTTCTTGGCAGGAATGTTACGGGATGAAGGTGGTCTCGAATATAAAGCTGCTATCGCAGATGCTATCATAGCTTTGGTGGAAGAGAATCCTGAAGCCAAAGAAACTGGTCTAGCCCATTTGTGCGAGTTTATTGAGGACTGCGAGCATACTGCGTTGGCTGTCAGAATTCTGCACTTGTTAGGTAGGGAAGGTCCTAAATCGCGTCAACCTTCGAGGTACATCAGATTCATTTATAACAGAGTTATTCTGGAGTCCGGACCAGTTCGTGCGGCCGCTGTGGCAGCCGTAGCTCAGTTTGGAGCCCAAAGGCCCGAACTCTTGCCAAATATTAGAGTACTGCTTGCTCGCTGCCAATTGGATGAAGAAGATGAAGTCAGGGACAGAGCCATTTACTACAGCGCTATTCTAGATACTGGTGATCCAGAATTAATCAATGATTACATAGTAAATGTCGCGAAACCAAACCCTGTATTACTCGAAAAGGCTTTACGAGATCACTTGGCAACTACGCCAGATGAGCCTTTCAATATTCTGACGGTACCTGCTGAGGAGGAAGCTAAAGAAAGCAAGGAAGCTATCGTCGAAATTGAGGTACGGAAACCAGTCCAGATGTCGATTGAAGAAATTTACGCTGAGCAACTATCCAAGATCCCTGGCATCGAGCGTCTTGGTCCAGTGTTCAAAACGACACTTCCGTTCGATTTGACGGAAGCAGAAACTGAATACAGGGTGCGTCTTCTAAAGCACATATTTGCACGACATGTTATCCTTCAATTCGAATGCGTGAACACTTTGAGTGATCAACTTCTCGAACAAGTCACCGTTAAACTTGAGTTGCCAGCGGAATACGAAATAAAATCAGTTATACCTTGCCCTAAACTTGCATACGATAAACCTGCTTCAGTTTTCGTTATAGTCGAATACCCAAGCGCTTATATGGACAGCTTGGGCATATTTGTGCCCAGCTTAGAATTCTATGTCCGCGATTGCGATCCTACTACCGGAGTCCCGGATCCTGGTGAAGGTTACGCGGATTCGTACCCCTTGGAAGAATTCGAAATGAGTTGTTCTGATCAAATCAGGGCTAGGGCTGGTGGAGATGATTGGGAACAAACTTGGGAGAGAGCATCCAATGCTCCAGAAGCTACGGATACATACGTTTTATCTCAGAATGATATTAATGACGCTGCTAAGGCTGTTTGCGAACATCTAGGATTACCTAAAGCGGCTGTATCAGGTGATGCAGTGAAGGAAATAAGAGGAGGTGGTATATTTAGAGGTGGGGCCCCAGTGTTGCTGCGAGCGAGGCTTGCGGCGACTGGCGGTGCGGTCACTATGAAGTTAGCTGCCCGATCGCCAAGGGAGGATATTGCACAGATGTTTATGGCCGCTATTGGCTAAATTTATTGTAAGATTAGATTTATAAGCTTTCGACTTCTTGGTGCCAATATTTGGAGTGAAGTCCCCCTCTAACCACTCCTGATCCATAAGTTCACATCGGTAGTGTAATTGCTAGGAAGAACCCGGAACCTTTCGATCGCAAGTCCTCCTTTAACCACTGTCGATAATTTGAAGTGTCATTCACAAAACTTCTTCTAAGTTTTCACTGTTTATATTTCAAATATTGTCATGAAGAATTCGATCAATTCCATTACTTGAATATTTTAAAATTTATAACGTATATCAAATATATAGTACATATTCTGCCGCAAATATCTGTTTACCAATTGAAGAATTTAAAAAACAAAAGAGTATTTACTCGATTTTGAACCTTAATCGCGAGATACAAAAGACCCTAGCGCGCGCAAATTGTTTTGTAATAATCTGTACTTGGTGAATTTGAGCTCGTCCACTGCAGTAGCACCCGTGCTATTTTCAAAATACATCCAAGAAACGGTACTGCGCTTATAGAGCACATAGGTCCAAGATTTATGGAACGAGCAATACCTTGTATCGAATTATGTTTTTGCTTACAGTACAGCTGTTTACGCCTATAGTACAGCCGTTAATGTCTACAAGTACAGCCCATCTTAGTTGTATCCAAAGCTGCACTTTGAAAGTCTTTAACTACAGAGAATAAACCATTTTATGATGGGAGTCATCGGGACTATTTATATTTTCTATCTCGCTCGCTCTCATTAATGTGCGCACCATAATTGGGTATTCTACTGACTAGTCAAATTAGTTACTTTTTACTAAATGTCAAAACGATAGTTATAAGGTAACTTGTATGAAAAAGATTTAGTGACGTCATAAAATTTAATTGTCAAATCAGTTACTATTATAGGTTGGGTGGATGATTAAAAATAAATATAAAATAATTTTACCGCTCTTTTACCATTATTAATTTAATAAGCTCGGTTAGATAATTTATTTAAACTATAGGATAATACCCAATTATGTGCGTTGTATGTGAGCTGTATGATCAAGATGCGAATGGCCGTACTATAGTTAACGAAACTATCGAGATTAAACCGAAACTTGAACTAATTTAGATCCCATCGCTACTTTTTACCAGGCTCAGATAAGCAGTTGAATAGTTGCCTGCATATATCCTGACGTGTCCTATGCGCAGTATGCGTTTTTTGGGTGTCTTTTGAGGATAACATGGAATGCTAAAAGCTGGAGCTCAAATCTATCAATCATAGTAAATATTAATCCAATACGCGCGCCATGGCCTCGTTTCTCTCTCTCGATTTGGTGATATATGCCGGTGACTATATTATCCATTAAACAGATACGAAATGTGCGCAAAAAGAACTAAATTATGTTATAATAACTCTATGTATCTGAAAGTTTTGTAGTTGAAATATGAAATAAAATCAATATATGTTAGATAACAATTAATTTAAAATATACCTAACCTGAGAATAATGTTTATTATTGCGCCTAACTCCATATATCCTGAACATTTTTTATTTATTTATTTATTTGGCTCAGACACAGAATGTCCACTTCTCAAAATGTCCACTGGTCGCAAAAGGTCTCTTTCGCAGAATGTCCCTTCACACCTCGTTCCTCCACATCATGTTATTGGTTCACAAAACTGTTTTGAACAGTTTGTCTGTGAACTCAGTTGAGTCTCTGTGATTAGAACATAATTATTGGTTTATTTATTTAATTTAATATTATTTAATAGAAAGGAGGATGGGCAAAGTGGTCTACCTACTCAATACCGACAAGCTATATGTCAATTTAAAGGATATTTTATGTACTTCATTTTTTGGTATGGCCGCAAATGTGTAGCTCATGGGGTTTCTCTCTTAATTAGAGCAGACTTTATTTTTTTTTCTTAATTGGAACAGAATTTACATCGAATGTTCTATACTTTTGTGGGGGAGACGATCGGGCGTGAGGTTGTTTTGAATTCCCGACGACGCGACGCAAGCGCAGGTACATGTTTGCAGCCTGCCCCCGCAACTCCCGCACCCCGCCTCGCCCGCTCGCACTGTCCTTATCACAGCACCTCGCAGCTTGTGGGGGAGACGATCGGGCGTGAGGTTTTTTTGAATTCCCGACGACGCGACGCAAGCGCAGGTACATGTTTGCAGCCTGCCCCCGCAACTCCCGCACCCCGCCTCGCCCGCTCGCACTGTCCTTATCACAGCACCTCGCAGTTTACCTTCGCTTGTCGTTGTGTATTGTACTGTGCGATTCCTTGTTCTTGTTACGAATTATCTACGACCTTTGCTTGTTTATCGGACTGTTGAATATTGCTATTATTTTGACCTGTGCTTGTTAATTGGACTCCCATATTTTTTTTATAATGGAAGGAAATAGACTTCTATGTGTTGTTTGTGAGCGCTCTGTTTTGCGTCAGCGGCAACGTCATTTAATAACGTATACCCTAATACAATCCAGACCTTTTGTTGAAGTATATATACGAAGACATTCTTCACGCGAGGTAAGTTCTGTTTGTTAATTCTATAGCACTAGGTACCTAAGTACCTTATAATTAATCCTTTTGATTGTGATCTAATACCTCTTGTGAATTTGGTCGCTTCGAGGTCCGAAGCGACTTATGTCATTATTATTAGAGATATCGCGATATTTACAATGGTATTGTTTTGAGTTTCCTTTAAGCATCGTTAGGAATCCAGCTTGTTCGAGTTACTGACCATGATAGTTTAAATACCTAAACTTATAGATTTACTGGACTGAAAATAAAAAGAGTTCCTAAGTAAGATTATGTCATACCCAACCGTTAGTAATTATATAGAATGGAGAAGACCAAATTACACAATACATGTTAAACTAGGCTCAATCCCACGTGCATAATATAAGTTTAAAGGTTGTAATAATAAAATGTCATATTGAGAAATGATGCTATGACCAGGAGGCCAAAAGTAAAAATAACACAACATTAATAAACATTTTCTGTCTTTCTTTCCTATCTGTAGGTATCCTTCGATGAAGGTGAAGTTGTATTCACGTGCCATCGATGTTGGCAACGAATTAACACTGCCGAATGGGCACAGCTGGCTACAGAAGCTCCCAACGAAGATATTGATGTGCCAGTTCCACCAGATACAATTGACACTGCCGAACGGGCACAGCCCGCTACAGGAGCTCCCAACGAAGATATTGATGTGTCAGTTCCACCAGATACAATTGACACTGCCGAACGGGCACAGCCAGCTACAGGAGCTGCCAACGAAGATGTTGATATGCCAGTTCTACCAGCTATGCCAGATATCCAACGAAATCTCGCTAGAGCATCTAATACGGCCCGCCATTGCATATTTAATGGTTGTTTAAACGAGTCACGGCTTCGAATACCTAATAGCATAAAAGCTTACATGTTATCATATTACAATTTCTACATACCAACAAGTGCTCGTGTTTGTAATGAACACATAATGGTGCACGATTGGGACCAGTTGCTCAACGGAAATGTTTCTCATGATTTTAATCAAGACCATATATTGGACATCATTTCAATTTATAGAACAGCTTTAGAGAATCCATCGACTATTTTTGATTTTAATTTGCAAAGAGTAGACGAAAATGAGTTTCGACACTGGACAGGACTTACGGTCGCCGAATTCAATTTGGTACTCGAACAAACTCCATCACTACGACAGCGGTCGAACGCGCCAAATGTGGTTCTAGGTGGATATCTAATGAAACTTCGAACAGGCGAACCTAACATACGCCTAGCATCACTTTTAAAAATATCGCGTCGAACATTCGAACGCCATTTAGTGACGGCGAGAGAGTGCTTACTGGCAGACTTCGTGCCATGTCACTTGGGAGTAAATCATTTAAGTAGAAATGAAGCGCTTAACAAGAATTTGTTGATACCAAGTGCCCTTTTTGGAGACCAAAATAATTCCAAATTAATATCAATTTGTGACGGGACGTACATTTACATCCAGAAGAGCAGCAACTTCCTTTTCCAAAGACGTAGTTATAGTCTTCATAAGTATAGGAATTTGCTGAAACCGTTTCTCATTGTATGCAGCAATGGCTATATTATTGATGTAACAGGCCCTTATGCAGCCACTACATCAGATTCCACGATCATGAGCAATCTATTAAATGATCAGGATAGCGCATTTCATTGGTTCTTTGCAAGGAATGACGTGTTCATTTTAGATCGCGGCTTCAGAGATGCTATACCTGACTTTGAAGCATGCGGTTACGAAGCACATATGCCAGCCAGTAAGGATAGAAATAATACACAGCTATCCACAGATCAGGCGAATAAGTCTCGTTTGATTACGATTGTAAGATGGGTAGTAGAAGTAGTGAACGGAAGGTTCAAACGCGACTACAAGTTTCTACGGATAGATAATTTTAATACGTCCGTCCCTCATATGTTCGAGCATTTTCGGATTGCTGCAGCATTGATCAATGCTTTTCACCTGCCAATCCGTGACAATGCTTATGCCGACGCAATAGTTGCAATTATTAATGAACGAATGAATTTAGAAAATTATCTGGCCGAATATGTCATTCAAAAAAACTTAAATATGCGACGGGTTATATTTACCAGCATGGCAGCAAATATGCCTGGTTTTGAAGATATTCCTCGATTAGAAGAGGAACACCTCATTCTAATCGCCCTAGGCACTTACCATATTAAAATAGCCAGTTCTTACTGTGCCGAACATTTAAACGATGGAATGTATATTATCGAATTGTACAGAGACACTGAACTCGATGATATCAATAGATATAACATCGATGTGGGGGAAAGTAGTTTTTTACTACGAGGGCGAATACAATCACGTCATTCCAGGGCCAAGAAACACTACACATATGTGTTAATAAACCCAGAGAATCAAGGAAGAGGTGCCTTTAGCTACTATTATTGTACGTGTTTGACTGGACGTCGTACAATTGGGACATGTGCCCATGTAATAGCAATCTTGTGGTATTTATGCTGGGCACGCCATCAGGAAGCTTTGATACTGCCTGCCGCACACATAAATGATGTAATTTTAGATACAAGCATCATGTAATACTATAAATATAATATTATTGATTAATCACTGGTGTTTTATTTTTATCTATTTGTATTCTCTTTTAAAAAAAAATGCCAGCCCCTAGAACTGCTTCATTATGTGTTATTGGTTCGCCAAAATATACTCTATTATTTAGCATAGGTGGCGTTGGTATTGAGTAGGTAGACCAAAGTCCATACATTTTGCCCATCCTCCTTTCCTTGGACTTAATTCCTATGAAAGTCTATGAATCACTCTATACTGTCACGGGGTACAATCTTTAGTATCTGTCAAAGGTTAATAGATGGCACTAGTAGTATCATTCTAAGAAATACTT
This sequence comes from Eilema sororculum, assembly GCA_914829495.1. NCBI lineage: Eukaryota > Metazoa > Arthropoda > Insecta > Lepidoptera > Erebidae > Eilema > Eilema sororculum. The sequence goes on from OU618561.1 coordinate 6,225,990, forward strand.
CCCTATAGAATCACGTAAATTATTTCAGAACTTAAAAACATGATAATGCTTTCATTGTTATGTTTTGCACGTATTTATAACTCGTTGGTAATAATGATTTCGTGACAAAAGTGATATTTTAGGAAACCGCTATCTAGCGACATACTTTTTTCTATGACTTTTACAAATTACTGTAGAATCAAGGTATAGATTAGGATATTTATAACTTAATATAATAACTTAATTTTAATGGTAAAAGATAGAAAAGTTAGACAAAACAATGTGTCGCTATCTAATAAAAATATTTGCTGACTAGTTGCCTGCCTTCTTTTGCAAGTTTATACGAGAGTAACCGTTTTAAGTTCCTTATGTTCAGTACCTAAAAATCAGTAGAAACAAAAAAAAAATTGTACTATGTTCTAAAAATGGAAAAAAAAACGGCAAAAAGCCAACAGCACGTGGTATTCCCAGGCGGTCACCCATCCAAGTACTAACCACGCCCGATGTTGCTTAACTGCGGTGATCGGACGAGAACCGGTGTATTCAACGTGGTATGGCCGTTGGCATTTGCAACTGCAAAATAAGAATACAATTTCTTCTGTTATTACGTCATTCAACTTCTTACAAGATAAGGTAAATCTGATTATTTCTATTTTATTAAACATTTGATAAAGATAAAATAAGCGAAAGAAAATAAAGATATACACCTACCTACACAAAAATTGGTGCCTACTATGGAACAAGGGGTTTTCCCAAGCGACTAAAATATTGGGTTCTTCAAGAAGGTCATTACAAGGTTTCTTAAAGGGTCGGCAGCGCGAGTGTGACACCCCTGATGTTGCCACACGTCCAAAGGACGCGATTAATACCGAGATGTATCTTTTTTCAAATTGTAATTTAAACACAGGGGACAGTGCAAAAGTGAAGGGTACACTTTTTTTAAAAAACGCTCAGTACCGTAAAACAGGACGAATATGAATTTAAATTCTTTAATTTTTTATTTAATTTTTGTACAGTAAAACAGTAGAAGCACAGAATAGATAAAAAAAAATCTAAAAAATTAAAAAAACGGCAAAAAGCCAACAGCACGTGGTATTCCCAGGCGGTCACCCATCCAAGTACTAACCACGCCCGATGTTGCTTAACTTCGGTGATCGGACGAGAACCGGTGTATTCAACGTGGTATGGCCGTTGGTATTTGCCATTGCAAAATAACAATACACTTGCTACTGTTATTACGTCATTATCTTCTTACAAGATAAGGTAAATAGGAATAAAATTATTGTTTGCCTCACGGCCATGTACTGTACGGTTAAAATCTGTCTGCGCTTACCGGAATCGGCCTTTCACTATAATAATCTTTTTCTACGAAAAGACTATGTAGGTAATCTGGGTGTATAATAAATTTTAGAGATTTTTAGTGTATTTTAGTTAGTTTAAACACAACAGAATTAGCAATATGTCAGCCATCCATACTAATATTATAAATGCGAAAGTAACTCTGTCTGTCTGTCTGTATGTTACGCTTTCACGCCTAAACCACTGAACCGATTTGGATGACATTTGGTATAGGGATAGGTTAGACCTTGAGAAAGGACAAAGGCTATGTTTGGTCGCGATAACCGACATCAACGCGGGCGGAGCCGCGGGCAAAACCTAGTAATTTATAGATTCTTAGGTACTACCCAAAATTTGGTGGCAACTATGAAAAGTACTTCTTGCAGCGACTACAATATGGGGTTCTTCAAGAAGGGCATTGGAAGATTTCTTACAGGGTCGACAACACGAGTATGACGCCCCTGATTGTGCACACGTCTAAAGAACGCGGTAACTACTACCCATCAATTGGGATGTGTTCTTGTCTACCACCCAAGTGGTTAAAAAAGGTAAATATGTCAAGAGATTAAAGAAAAACAACAGTAAAATACATTTCAATCAACTTTTTTTATAGATTTTATAAACTAACATTATACTTATAACAATAAAGACTTTTAGCAACTAAAAATACGCTTACAAAGTAATATAATTTGTTCTTAGATTAATCATATGGTAACACCGTCAAACGGTATACCGAGGGTAGTTACCGGCATTTATCTTGGACCAAACACGTTACAAAATGTGCTCTATATGGACAGTAACGCGTTTTTTGGGTATCTTTTGAGGATTACACGGAGTACTACAGCGGCGGCGGAGAAGCTTAAGTGTACCAATAATAGATTATATCAAAACAATACGCGCGCGCCAGGGTCTCGTAACGGAGATGCCCCATTGATATTTCTCCTAATAAAAACGCGTCGCCGAATGCGGGTGGGAAGAGAGACGCGCGGGGTGTCAAAAGTCGAAAGACTTCATAGGTATAACGTTCCTCGAATGAGTCCATTTGACATTTGGATGGCACGCGACTCGATTGCCTTGCAACAACTCCGCTATCATTTCCTTCTCCATGGTCTCGTATCTCTTGGAGTCATGATATATGCCGGTAACTAAACAATACTGGGTGATTTTATAGTCGTTTTGGATAAAAAGAATTTGAGCACAGTTTCAATAGCAAAATAATCTGGAAGTATTAATTTGGAGAAAAAAAAATTTTTTTTTTAAACCCCCATACATTTTTCGTTTCAGAAGAAGGAGAAAAGAAAGAAAGAAAATACATTTATTTCTCGCAGCTGCAGCACATACACATAAATGATACCAAGTAGATCGTTAAATAACTAATTCCAACAACTAATCATATTTTTTCTATAACGGCAACACTGCCCACCATTGTTGATCTCCTTCAGCCCATAGATTATGTCATGACCATGACTATGATTTTATAAATTATCTGTACTTGTGTATTATGTCATACAGTATAACCATGACTTAATAAATAATAATGACATAATCTATGGAACTGGCTTTAAGATGTAAACTGACGCGATGACGTCAACATGTTAATAACTTCAACAACAAATAAAAGAAATAAAAGTGCGGTGGCCTAACTAATGTCGTAGTTAATCATTAATCTAGTGTTGAAACAATAATGATATAAAGGATAATATGCGCTGCAGCCACCAAAATTGGTCGCTTCTCAGTTTTCACGTGAACATCATTCCCATACATTTTCAAAAAAAAAAATCGCCTAATTAATACTTCCAGATGATTTTGTTATCGAAACTGCAAAATTTTTTTTATCCGAAACTATAAAATCACCCAGTAGAGGCGAAGGCTTGCTTAATATAGGTACGTACAATCAGGTACGTACAATCAGCGTCAAAAATATATGTTGATTACACAGATTACAAAACTATTAACAGATTAGGAGCCATGGCTCGCTTGAGAGACACAGCTGATCTATTTTTCAAGAAACCCTTTTATAATGATAATCGTGATTTTATTTGACATTTAATTAGATTTTGACAGAGAATCGAATGAAGACAACATTTTTTTATGTTATATACTGACTGTGATCGCTATACCGCACCTTGGGTAGACTGTAACCAACGAAAGATGGCGCAAGAAGTAGGCGCCAAACTTAAAAAATCAACACATTGCAACACTGAATATACACCGAAATAATAGAGTTGATACTAGAATCTTTTTCCTATTAGGCATGCATGAAAACTACCCCATTATGGTCGAGACCGGACAACCCCGTTTACGAGTTAAGCCTTTGAAACGGTAACCCGTAGGATAGGATAACTCATATCGCAGTATTACCTCTTGATCGAGTATTCCTTCTAAGCCCAGCGAAGTGGCTTAACTCGTTTATCACGGTATCTAAGTGAAGAGGTAATCCATTATGGTACATGGCCAGAGTCTAATCAGTGTTGCAACCTGTTGGTTTTTCAAATTTGGCGCCAACTTTTTGCTCCATCTATCGTTCGCCATACGGGGGGAGCATCGACCAACCGAACGTCAGATGTGGTCTCGCTATCTCGCTCGCACTTGACTCATGCTGTTTGTTTCTCTTTCTTTACCTCGCCCCCCACTGTACCGCGCGAGCCTAGGACGCGGTAAAGCGCTCCCAGTCATACTATAGGAGAAATTTGCCTTCAGATTCACAGCGAGATATATGATAAAAAAAATAGTATTAGTTAGATTAAATTCCGATAAAAATACTAGCACATGGTAAAGAGATTGAATGTGATATGTACTTAGAGTACTACTCGGGGTTTTTGGCTACGGGAGCGTTCCCCTTAACAAAACTAACTAGAGGTTCAATATCGGTTATCAGTCTTCAAAATAATTTCTAAACAGAAAAATATTTCTAAAATGAGTTTTTAAATAAAACCTATTAAAAAAGATAGGTACACAAGATTTTTGATGTTTAATTAAGTAACTAACCGAATGATGTATAGGTAATTTAAATAATAAAATATTTAAAACTGGAATTAATAGATTCTACATTGTCGGATATACCGTCCAAGTCTCCTATTGTAACGCAAATAACAACTTCTAGAGCCTTCTGCAATATCTCCGCCTGTACCAAGGATTTCTTGACGATTTGTCTGAAAAAAAAATAATGTTGTTTTTAATTACCGGCAAAGTGTGAAGCCGAAAAACACATTGATACGAACCCCTTTGACATGCATACAAACCCCAAAGACTGCAAATAAATAGTAAGAAAGAAAAATATATTTATTCCGACATGAGGCACATTTATAAAACAGTAAAGGCCGGCGCCCATTATCGGCATCGGCGAGCGTCAGGATTTTTTTTTGCCAAGCATATTAGATCTTATCACTATCATCATAAAATTGAAATTTCAATGACGATCGTCGGCATAGATCGGCATTCTGCAGCGGTATGGTTAACAATTAAAGTTCAATCTTATTTCTATAACAATAAGCTCTATTGTTACACGACTAATACAAATCCTCATGCCGGCACTGGGCGCCGGCCCTTAGGGTCCGTTCACACAGACCGGCTCGGAGTGGAGAGCAGATTTTTATAATGTTGGAAACAGAGTTTTGAGTAATTGTAGTAAAGTTTATTTTTGCATGTGCACTTTTCTTGTCATTAAGAATGCTTGGACGCGCTAAGTGTGAAATAATAAGAGGAGCCGACCAGCTCGCTCGCGCAGCTGATCAGCTCCGATTACACGCTCTTTCTCTTCCAGCCAGTCTATGTGAAATAACTCCAAACGTATACGATCCGGTCTGTGTGAACAGAATAAAGCGGGCCGATGCTCTTCGAGCAGGTCTGTGTGAACGGACCCATATTCTACTATATAAAAATAAGTCGGGTTTTCCTTCGTGACGCTATAACTCTAGAACGCACGAACCGATTTGGCTAATTTTGGTCTTGAATTATTTGTGGAGGTCCAGGGAAGGTTTGTACGTTGAGAAAAATTCGAAAAATAGCCGGGAACCGACATCCACGCGAGCGGAGCCGCGGGCAAAAGCTAGTTTGCAATAACACAGTAAGCAAAACCATGTTAAAATTAAATCATTTAAGGTTTTTTTTTGTATTGACAACACTGACAATCACGATACAAACTTCTTTTGACACAAAAACTCTATCAAACAAACACAATAGCCCCATCGGGCATATATAAACCCCATCGAGCACATCTAATAACCCCGTCGGGCACACAATAAGGTAGTTGACAGAAAAAAAAACAACGTAAATTTTTGTTTTTTTATATTTGTATAAGGTCTAAAAATGCTAAAAAATATGTATAATTAATTAAATAAAAGAAGATTAATTAATATTTTTGAAAAATATAATTACGAAATTACGGCCGTATGTCACGTGACATTACACGCCAATCGAGGCGCATGACGTCATAGTTTGTAAAACAACAAAAACGTCATTTATAAGACTTGTTAGAGCACTTGCCGCACTGATTGTTTGTTTTGCAGACTATGACGTTATTAGAGAAGCCATGACCGTTTAACACGTTTTAGTGGGGAAATGTCAAAAAGTTTCGAAAAATGTAAAATACAATATTTTGGGTAAAATAGACCATAAGACAAAATATAAACCAGTTTCTGAATATTGTCAACTACCCTATTCTATCTGATATATATATATTATATATATACATATTATGCCAGCTGTGGTTTTCCAGGCATGCATACGAACGCAGCGGCGTTCGTATCACGTATTCGATGAAATTTTTATTTGCAGTCCTTGGGGTTTGTACCTATGTCAAAATGGGTTTTTTAAACATGACCGTTGGGGTTAGCATGTATGACTGGCTATACGTACTAACCCCAACAGGCATGTTTAAAAAAATAGGGCACACAGACTAATAGTCTACTGAAAAGTTACATTTGGGGTTGCGTTTGTCAGAGGATACAATTTTCTTTATTAGATATAAAGAGGGGTAAGTTTTAAGTTAAATGCAAGTGGGATTGCAACCCCTGTGCCATGGCCGCCATCTTGAAAAATGGTGGTTCAAATGGGTATGATGGTTTATTTCACGAAGTCTCACAAAAAAAATGTCAACATTTTTGGTTAAAAAAGTTTAAAACTAAAACCCGACTACCGAAAAATCACGCTCTAAAAAGCGACAAACAAGAAAATATCAAGGATAGCCGTGGTCGTATGCCACTTTTCCCTAGAATATATTGTTTTGTTAGAGTAAGTGGCATACGACCACGGCTATCCTTGATATTTTCTTGTTTGTCGCTTTTTAGAGCGTGATTTTTCGGTAGTCGGGTTTTAGTTTTAAACTTTATTTTTCATTTAAATTATTTTGGGGAAGGTAAAGCTAATAATGCATACATATTTGAAATGTGCTCATTAAGCACTTTCATTTGATACCAAACACGGCATATTTATCTCAAATTTATTTTTTAACACAGTACCTTATGAGCGCTAGAGGGCGCCACACAAGATTGAGTGACACGTCATATAGCCTATAACCATCGGACGATCAAGCCGCTTGTAACGATACCTCATTTGTCCAGTTCTAATAAGTAGTTGAGGAGCTATGAGGGAACAAATGAACATACATACATACATACATACATACATACATACATACATACATACATAGCCTGTCAAATTCATAACCCTCCTTTTGGCTTCGCCGTAGTCGGGTAAAAAGAGAATTGCATCCTCTGACAAATGCATGCTAAGCTCAGAAAAATGCTAGATTTCAAAGTCAAAAATCATTTATCCTGCATAGACCATTAAATCGGAACTTACAAAACGTCAGTATAAAAAGAAATATTAAAGATACATCTGCGGTAGCCTAGTGTGGTATGGGTAATGGACTGCTGAGACAAGGTCTCGGGTTCGATCCCAGGTTTACCATGGCACACACCAATGACTTTTCGATGCTTTTCGAAGTTATGTGTGTACTAGCTTTTGCCCGCGGCTCTGCCCGCGTGGATGTCGGTTATCGCGACCAAACATAGCCTATTTCCTTTCTCATGGTCTAATCTACCCCTATACCAAATTTCATTAAAATCGGTTCAGTGGTTGAGGCGTGAAAGCGTAACATACAGACAGACAGACAGAGTTACTTTCGCATTTATAATATTAGTATGGATTTATCGCAGGTTTGTAAGTGCCCGGTTAATGGCAATAGGCTCGCCACCTATTACATTGGGACCTAAAACATAAACTGACGAAATGTGGGTGCTAGCACCTCTGCCTACCCCTTCGCGAATACAGGCGTGAGTTTATGTTATGTTATGATATTAAAGACTAGTTTAGCAAATGGACCACTGGCACCGGTTAGAAGGGCGGCGGTAGTTTAGATTTCAGGGAATTCCTTTCATTTAATTTACCAAGTTTGTTAGACAGATTTGATCCTTATGATTTCCACTATCGACTGAAGCTATAAAAATACAGGATGTGATTTTTTCGGGTTTTAGTCGGTTCGATTACCGGGTGTGTCAAGGGAGTTTTCGAAAATCTTTGAATGCAATTTTGTTTCTTTTTAAAAATAAAGGAATGTTGCCTTTTTTTTTGAACTGTGGGGGAAAATCCTTCATGGATGTTATGCCGGACTCCTACCGACTAAAAACCCCCACGGTAACGCCCGGCACCCTATGGTTGGGAGCCCGGGGTAAGCCCTCGGAAGGATGTCCCAGGACTCCCATCAGACCTACGGCTACAATTGCGGCCGCGCCTAGGGGGTGGTTCGGGTGCTATCCCGCGTCTATGGGGAGGTTTTCGGGTATTATCCCGCTTCTTTGGGGGGGGCGTGCGTGAATCCCTCACGTCACGCTGCCGTCATGGGCCTTTAAGTGAAATTCTCTATTTCCAGTATTTCGAGTACTTCCCCTCGAGGGGGCATGAAAATCTTCCACCCTGTATAACCCCATCACTCATACATACCTGTATCGAATCATTTTTGGATCATTGGTAGCCTGCACACTAGATCTGAAGAGAATAGTCTTCAATGCTGAATCTTCATAGGATTCCCTTTCAATAATGCTGTAATAAAAAATAATAATAATTAAAAATTCCACCCAGATTGAGAGAGGGACAGAAGAGAAGATTACAGTTCTGTTTAGAAAATGTAACTTAAACTTTGATGATGTAGGTATTTGGAAATAAGCTATTTGTTTTATTTTATTTAATATTTTTGTCTTAATAAAATTCACTCAATTACCAAAAGAAATCGAAAAAATACAATATCTAATTTATCAATTCTTGGCCTAAATACTAGCAGATATTTAAATAAATAAGGCCTTGATAAATATATTTAGATCGATTCGTTTTTTCCTGAACCGATTATATTATTAATAGCCTGTAGAAAATATGAAATAATCGTTATGCCCAGCACTGTGGTCTCTGTCAATGAAAAATTTGATTAACTTCAGAACATTTAGATCGGTTAAAAACATAAAACTTCATGGACCTCACCCATAGAGTTGAGAATACATCTGTCCAAGCGGACCTTTTAGATTGTGAAGAGTGTAGGACTCGATAAAATGAGCCAGTGTATCTTTACCTTTTTAACTGTTTTATTAGATCTTGAATATATTGAAGGCACTTGTTTGATTTCGAATAGAGAATATTCTTTCTTTCTTCGCATAGAGCTTCTTCGCGAATTTCTTTTACAAAGTCATATCTGAAATAATTGGATTAAGTAAGTATAGTAGCCTTACTAGCGTACAGTAGCGTTAGCAACATATTCGTGGGCCAAATAAAATAAATTAGCAAACTTCGACATTATTTGATAACGGCGATCTTAAAAACTTGTTTGAAATAGCGATTGGAGCATTTTAGAGTTATGTTTGACGCTATTTCTATCGAGGCAAATATTATGAATTGTGTTCTGTCTTTACACGCCCCTAGACGATTTAGCCTACTTCATGAATATTTATTTGCTACAATTTGGTATATGTATAACTTGATCATAAATGTTTTTAAAACTACTGCAATCCGGCCTTTATAATGCATTAACAATAAAAGTGAGCGAGACAGTTAATTCAAATGATTGCGGCCGTACTATAATATTTCAAATATGAATCGTCTCATTGAACTTACTATAAAGTCGTGATACACAAACATACAGATTATAATCTATCCATGTAAGAAATTTCATGATCTGTTCAGCCCCCAGAAATATTATTAAGCTAGAACGGCCATGTGAGCGGGAAATGAGTGACAACTTTTTGACAATTCCTGTCCAATGAGACAGGAACTTTCGAACGCTTACTCAGTACTTTTAAGACTAGCTTGTAATAACATCGGTAAAAATAACGTCAATATGCCATTTTGTGCTATTTCCAACTGTAGAATAAAACCCTCAGTCGGTGTGCGGTTTTAGTCAGTTCGAGCCCGACATAACCTCCCCTTCCGGCTCCAGCAGGGGGGTATCCGAGGGGATTTCCGCACGGAAAAAAAAGCCGTTAGAGCATGATTGAGTTCTAAACCTCTTCACAGACTATCACGTTTATAATATTAGTAGAATATTTGATACTTACATAAATCTATATATTTCTTTGAGAGTACTGCCCAGTTCAATCAAAAATATTTGAACCAACGAATACGCTTGAGAGCCTTCATTCTCAAATCCCGAATCATTATTAGAGTCATAATCTCTTGAAGGATGTATATCATTATCATTATTAATTACGTCATATGTCTCATCAATTTCTTTCTTCAAACCATCAATACCATTAGTTAAATCAATGGTTAAGTCCTTGCTATTATGCGTTGTGTTAATGTCATTAACAATAGCGGAGTCGTCATGATTTATTTTCTTAATTTTATCATTTTCATTATTAACATTAATTTTACTTGGGTCAATATCTTTTTTAGGCACTTCCTTTGATTTACTTCTAGTGTGGTAATAAAAAGCGTTGTTTTTCGGATCAGTTTTATTCTTATCATTACCATTATTAGAATTATCATTATTAGCATTATCACGTTTTTCAGAATGTTCTAATGCTGTGTTACCCTTTTCAGAATTTAGTTTTCTATTACACTTATTATTTTTTTCAGACAATGCTTCGTCAGGATCATCATTTATTTCTGAATAATCTAGCATATCTAAATCTAGAGGCTCTTTATTTCTAATTTTCTTTTCATGTTCTTCTATTCTTTTAAAATTTATAATCACTTTCGGTCCAGTTGGTTTATCATTTAATCTTGCAAACGTGTGTCCGTGTTCTTCGTATATATCTTCATTGTGTAGGTTTATATTTTCTATTAAGCTTATTATTTTCGGTTCAGTATTTTGTGCCAATTGATCAGCTTTAGTTTCTTTTGTATTTTTGTCATTTGCTGTTTTAGATTTATTCATATTTGATTGGGTTTCCTTTGAAGCTATATTTTGTTGCATAAATGGAGGCCTGACTAAAAATGATCTAGCACTTTTGCAGGGCATAAGCCCTGAATTTGGTTTATCAATACAACCTAAGAGTTTGACTAATTTTGTTTCTGCGTCAGTCTTCGACATAGAGTTATTGTCTTTGGCTGTTTTATCGTAAGAGAAAGACTTTTTGCTGTCTATTTTGAGCATGTTTATATTTTTGCCAATGATTCTCACAACTTTCATGTCACCCTGTAAATCAAACATTTGTATTAGATATTCTTAAATTAATATGTAGCGTGGCAGTAATGAATTGTTGATTCCCGCTTAGTGCTAATATTTAAATGCATGAATATGGCTATTTGCATTGTTCTGGTCGTGCCTCGGAGAGCACGTTAAGCCGTCGGTCCCGGTTGTAATTCGAATATCTATGGCAGTAATTATGGGTAGTTGGGAGATCTAAAAAGTCCAACAACTGGTCTAACTGCAATAATTTGATATCGCCAATGGGGTGTGGTGGTCAGATGGCAGTCGCTTCACAGAAAATATATTCAGCCAAACCCACAATTAGACTGGAAAAGAAAAAGCGGACCCTGGAGCGAGGTGACAGCTACGGATGCGATCAGGATTAACGCTAGAATCGACAACATTCTACACAACGCTATCTAGACCCATGGTTAGCTAAACTAGCTTGTGTTATGGAATCTAGAATGCGGATAAACATACTTAAATACTTTTTTTGTAAACACATACATATTATACATATAAACACCCAGACCAATGCAAATAGCCATATGCGTAGCATAGCGTTATATATGCCAGCCATATGCGTAGCATAGCATAGCATTAGCGTATGCATAAAAATACATACAAATATTTACACTGAGCGGGGATCGAACCCGCGCCTCCTTTGTAGCGGCAGCGTTCACTACCGCCACGTTACGGAGGCTGTCGTGACCAGGACTAACGCATTGACTAATGGCAATGGTGATGATGATGATGATACTCACATTTGGTGATACTTCTGATGCACTAGCCTCACCGTCCTGTCTTTCGTCATACGTCGACCATTCTTTGTAATGTTTCTTCAAGTACTCAATGATCATTGACGGATTTTTCGCAACTGCAACATTTTTATATTTGATGCTATTTTTCTTCTAAATAATAACTACGCTACCTTGCAATATTGGTTCTAGAATACGGATAAGCATACTTAAATTGTAACATAACATAACATAACATAAACTCACGCCTGTATTCCCCGAAGGGGTAGGCAGAGGTGCTAGCACCCACATTTCGCCGGTTTATGTTTAGGTCCCAATGTAATAGGTGGCGAGCCTATTGCCATTAACTGGGCACTTATAAACCTGCGATAAATACACACCTAACTTCGAAAAGCATCGAAAAGTCATTGGTGTGTGCCATGGTAAACCTGGAATCGAACCCGAGACCTCGTCTCAGCAGTCCATTACCCATACCACTAGCCTACCGCAGAATTGTACTGGGTGATTTTATAGTCGTTTTTATAGTCGTTTCGGATAAAAGGAATTTGGGCACAGTTTCAAAAGCAAAATCATCTGGAAGTATTAATTTGTAGAAGGATTTTTTTTAAAACCCCCATACATTTTTCCTTCAACCTGAACATTATTCCAACATAAAAAAAAAACATTTCGTTCGCCACATTAATACCTCCAGATGATTTTGCTATCGAAACTGCCCAAATTCTTTTTATCCAAAACGACTATAAAATCACCGTGTATAAATACATATTAGGATAATAGGTTTGTCCGGCTAGGTGGGTGTATAGCTCTAAGCATAATTTCGTGCAAGCAAGATTTCGTCACAAAAGTGATATTTTAGGAAACCGCCATCTAGTGAAAATATCCTTTTTATCTACAACTTTTACAATTACTGCGGAATGAATATAGATCAGAAAATTTATAGTTTTATTCAATTTACTTAGCGTATTTTTTTTTACATACCTACATACATAAAATCACGCGGTAGGCAGAGATCACGGAACTCCTGACCTGCCCTTTTCTAAAACTTCCCCGATTTGGTCCAGGTATGTGCGCCTAGGTCTTCCCCTACCGACGGTACCCTCCACACTCGCCTCATACACCTGTTTCGTTAGTCTTCTTTCATTCATTTTCTCAACATGACCGAACCATCTTAACATTCCTTTCGCAATTCTCGTCACTACATTTTCTATTACTCCACATCGCTCTCTTACCACGTTATTTCTCACTCTATCTCTCAAGGTCAATCCACACATACTTCGCAACGCACGTATTTCTACTGCATTCACTCTACTCTGATGCTTTTTCTGCCACACCCAACTTTCGCTACCATACATAAGAGTCGGCACTAACACTCCTCGATGTACAGCCCGTCGTGCCTTTTCGGACAGTTTCCGGCTGCTCATAAAGTTGTGCAGTGCCCCATTCACTCTATTTCCAGCTGTCACTCTCCTTTCAACATCTACTTCATGCTTTCCATCTCTTGTAAACAATGTTCCCAAATATATGAACTCATTCACTTGTTCCACTCTTTCTCCATCTATAAAAATCTTACACTCTGTCACGCATTCATCTCTTTCAAAAACCATAACTTTTGTCTTACTAACATTCACTTTCATTCCTTTCCTCTCAAAAGCACCATGCATAGTTGTTACCATCTCCTGCAACTCATCTGCCGATGATACAAGTAAAACCTGATCATCAGCATAGAGAAGACATTTAACGAGTAACTCATTCATTCTTAAACCACATTCTTTATATTTCAAATCTTGCAAACAACTGTCCATGAATAAGTTAAACAGCCATGGCGACGCTACACATCCCTGTCTTCACCCTTTTGGATGCGAAACCAATCAGTGTATGACCCATGTATCCTCACGCAAGCACTGGAGTCCTCATAGAAAGACTTCAGAGCTCGAATAAGGCTGCTGCTCACCCCATACATAGACAGTACCGACCAATCCTCATCACTTTGTCATAGGCCTTTTCCAAATCCACGAATGCGCAATAGACCTTTTGACTCTTGGCCAAAAAAATTTCGGCTATGCTTCGCAAGGAAAAGAACTGATCCGTACATTATTATTTGCGTGTTTTTTATTATTTGATAAGTTAATTTTTGATAGTAAAAATTAAAAAAGTTTGCGAAAACATTGCCGCCATCTAGTAAAAAAACAAAAGTTGCCTGCTTTCTTTGCAAGTTGCAAGTTAAACGTTATTTATTCCTGACTAGCTGACCCGGTGAACTTCGTTCCACTAATTTTTTTCCACCCGCGTGGCGTTAGATTCCGTTCCCGCTGCACCCTCCACTATATTATGCATGTATTATACATATAATCCTTCCTCTTGCATCACTCTATCTAATAAAAAAATCGCTTCAAAATCCGTTGCATAGTTTTAAAGTTTTAAGCATACATAGGGACGGACAGACAGCGACAGCGACATTGTTTCATACTATATAGTGATTGTGAATCTGTATTATAAGTATATTATAATATTTGTACCTTTAGATAAATACCTAGCCGAATGGAGTATAAAAATTTAAAATGTATACTTACAATACTGCCTACCCCCGTTGCCAGTATCATCAACCTCGCTTCGACAGACCGCGGTAGGCCTGAGTAGCTCTGGGTCCAAATATATAGTTTTGCATCCTATTTCACTCACCATGGTATGTAACAACGACTCATAGTAAGATAAACCTTCGTAATCAGGTACAATAGTCTGGAATAATAATTTCCTGTGTTTAATATTAAAGAAAAAGAAGAAACTCAAGTGGGACTTGAACCTACGACCTTTCCCTTACAGGGGGAATGCTCTTCCAACTGAGCTATTTAGTCACACCTGAATCACTTCAAATTTCCCTTCTCTTTATTTCGGTACCCATTAATTTTCTATCGGTGTATGATTGGCTAATGGGTACCGCCTGCTATTAAACTTATTTCGATATTTTCAGTGGCAGTCGGATTTTCTTATTTTTTAATCATTTGTTTTATTTTATTTAGTTTTTAGCCAATCTTATCCACTTCCTATCCAAAACAAGAAATTTAATCATTGTAGAAATTTGATTTTCTTGCTGAAATGTATGGGAAACGATTTCTGTCTTTCTTAGTACTCAATGATAAAATGATCCCGTGGAGTCTTTTGATCCCCTTAAGAAATAGGATCAATTGGCATCAAAAAAATTTTTTGGACTCTTAGCATTTTTCTTGATGACCGTACGTAACATAACATAATATAAACTCACGCCTGTATTCCCCGAAGGGGTAGGCAGAGGTGCTAGCACCCACATTTCGCCAGTGTATGTTTAGGTCCCAATGTAATAGGTGGTGAGCCTATTGCCATTAACCGGGCACTTATAAACCTGCGATAAATACACACATAACTTCGAAAAGCATGGAAGTCATTGGTGTGCCATGGTAAACCTGGGATCGAACCCGAGACCTCGTCTCAGCAGTCCATTACCCATACCACTAGGCTACCGCAGATTTCTGTACCGCAGATGACTTTTCGCTTTTTCCAAAATCTGTGAATGCAGTTCAAAATATCTCAAAAACTTAGGGGCGGTCTCCTAAGAACATTTTGCTGTAACTACAACAGTTAAGGTACCTGCCTTTACTGCCCCGTTTCAAAAATACACCCTGTATATCTAAAAATCTCAACTCGTAAGTCTCAAAACTTCACCCCTGACCTGAGAATCGTACACGGGACTTATCGCAAGCTATATTAACAAACAATACCTCTAAAACTTGTACAAGCACCACACCACATCCAAGTATCCTCATAAAGTCTCCGGGTGGGGTGTCCAATTTGAATTTACCTAAAACAATAGAAAATAAATGATAAGGCAGGATGGTAGAAGGTCTAAGCTTAGTACTAGATATAGTTGTCATAGTGGTCATAATCCAATCTTATCTTTACTACAGGTACAGTTGCCCAAAAACTCCAATCTTACCTTTAATTCAGGTACAACTGCCCAAAAACGCTCCAACCTTACCTTTACTTCAGGTACAGTTGTTCAAAAAAGCTCCATTCTTACCTTTATTTCAAGTACAGCTGTCTAAAAACTCCCATCTCACCTTTACTTCAGATACAGCTGTCCAAAACCTCCAATCTCACCTTTACTTCAGGTACAGCTGTCCAAAACCTCCAATCTCACCTTTATTTCATGGTACAGCTGTCCAAAAAAGCTTAAATCTTACCTTTACTTCAGGTACATCTGTCCAAAAACGCTCCAATCTCACCTTTACTTCAGGTACAGTTGTCCAAAAACTCTAATCTCACCTTTACTTCAGGTACAGTTGTCCAAAAACTCCAATCTTACCTTTACTTCAGGTACAGCTGTCCAAAACTTCCAATCTCACCTTTATTTCATGGTACAGCTGTCCAAAAAAGCTTAAATCTTACCTTTACTTCAGGTACATCTGTCCAAAAACGCTCCAATCTCACCTTTACTTCAGGTACAGTTGTCCAAAAACTCCAATCTTACCTTTACTTCAGGTACAGTTGCCCAAAAACTCCAATCTTACCTTTAGTACAGGTACCGTAATATTAGCACGAACAACTATCGTAATATATAAAGAGAACGGAGCATTGTAATAGGCTATTTGACTATTATTTTTTTACGTTCGACAAATTACAACTTTCTTATTATATAATGAACTGTCAAAGTAAAATTTTCGCACGACAAATAGTTTTCAAGATATTTTATTTTGAAAAATTCAATTTGTCGCGCCGCCCGAAAACGCTCCATACAAAATCGCACGAAATTGTGACGTCACACTTCCGTAGCGCGTAGTGCAAATGTATGGAGTGCAAGAGAATATTGCATTTATCTCGGTCTACGTTGCGTTTACACGTATATAGTTTTAAAATTTAATGAGGAATCTAAAAAGTTATATATTTGAATTTAATTTGATTGTTTATATTTTGACTCTTTTTGGGAATTTCAACTAATGAAAAATCATAGTTTAGAAATGCAATATTTTATTTTGCAAGGCATATTTTTTCAGAACAAGCTATCATATTAAGCAGTATTGGAAAGAATCGACGACTTAGTCAAATAGCCTATTGGCTGGCTTCAAACACACACAGGTTCACAGTAGGCAAGCGGCTAATCGCAATGCTCTGTTCTCTCAATACGCTTACTATACGATTATGTGTTATTCGTGGTAAGGGTACAGATGTCCAAAAGCTCATCTTACCTTTACTACAGGTATAGTTGTCCAACAACTCCACAAGAAGTCCCACTACATCTCTCAATCTTGTATCATCATATAACATCTTGATACACGTAAGCATTTCATGCAAAATTGGATCCGAGACCATGATTTGATTCACATATTTCGCGTTGATCTGTAAATTTATTAGATTTGTTGAAGTTGAAATTTCCTAGATTTAGAAGGGCAGATGCGGCCGATGACTTGGTTCTAAAGTAAAGCCAACGAAGCGAGAGAAAAAAGGTAAACAATGTTTCAGCGGTTCCAAACTTTTTTATTTGAAAAAGATTATGACACTTCAAGCGCGTTCCAGACAGGAATAAAATTGCTCATAAGATGGCGGATCTGACAGTTTAGAACCGCTGTGCTGACAGCTTTCCTGTACTACGAAACACGCAACGACAGCTGTCGCTCGGCCATTGTCGCGTACGTGTGATATGTGCGACAAGGATAGGGAAAATAATCGGTAGTTATCGCAACGTAACTCAGTAATGGTCGCTTTGTTTGCCTTTTATCTCTCGTTTCGTTGGTTTTACTGACTATGTAATGATGAAAATTACCTGTAAAACATCATCCAAAATATTTTCCATAATTTGAGTAAAAGTACAAGTCCATTCTTCCATCCGTGTAGTTAATTTCTCATGCATCATTGCACTTTTGATGTTATACTTTTTTAAATGATCCTCCAACCATTGTACTGAAATTTTAAAATTCGAACGGATTTCGTCATTTGAAGCCGGACTCTTGTTCAGAGCGGACGTCGTTCCATTTTTTGCAGATAGTCGAGGAATTTTAAATTTTTCCCACAAATGTTGATTTGACTCTTTTTCATTTGTTTTGGGAGATTTTGTATTTAGTGAACTCATGATTTTTTCTTTGCGTCTTTTTTCAGGTGTAGTTGCTCCTTTCACTTCATGGCCACGTTTAGACGTGTTAAAGTTATCGCAATGAAATTTATTCGAATTGTGTTCTGTGTCAAGATTGCTTTTATTAGAGATATTTTCAACCTGATTTTCTTTGAAACTTTTATCAGCTTCGCCTACTTGGTTATCATTTTTAGCGTAAACCGGCGATTTATTATCAAGTTTAAGTACATGTTCAGTTAATTTTGAACGACGAATATTGATTTTTAAACTGGATTTATTTGGAATCTGTTCGTTACCGAGATTGCGTACATTGGAGATATTTTCAACACGATCCTCTTTCAAATCCATCTCATTCGGTGGGTTATTGATTTTATCACGATTAATAGGGGTATTTTTTAAATTTAATAGCTGTACATTATTAATTTTATCATTGCTATCAGTTCCAAATCTTTTTTGAGCAGTTTTTGGTTTCGTAATATCAATCAATAGATCATTTCTCTCTGTTTTTCTGCTATTCGCAAATAATTCTCTTTTGTATGTATCCACAGGTATATTGTTATCTGAAACCGGATTTCCGGTAGTTTGATTTTCAACGACAATATTGTTTTTTTCAACCTTGTCGTTGTCTACTATGACTCTTATTTTCTTTAGTTCTGTGAATAGTTTTGGTCGGACAATGGCTCCATTTTGGATTTCCTCTGTAGTGAAACAGCGTATGTTATTTGCGCTGGCTGTGGTTTTGAAATGCGTGTCATTGGTAATAACTACCTGAAATAACAAATATATTTGTAGGTTTTGAAAATTATACTTCAAGAACGGAATATGTCACAAATTGTTGAGGTGTTGAGGGCACTACATAAAATACATGGTTAAGAAATTAACATACAATTGTTTAAAGACCTCGGATTTCCAAGAGCTTCAGTATGCTCTTTACTTGATTGAATATCTAAAACGGCGTTGATAGGATCTTATAGGATAAAAAAAAACGATTGACGGTGGAGGTGAGCGCTGAGGCATCACAAGGTGGCCCCTAAACCTACACCTGGGCCGCAAGTCCCAGGCGCCGTCACAGTGTTCCTCTCTGTACCACGCCATGGACCCGGCGATCGCACGGTGAATCCATTGAATGCTGAGAACCGGATCTCATTTCATTATTTTTTTGTTTAAATTATACATTTTAATACCTTAAAATGTATTCTTAAGCACTCCGGTAGTGCTGACAGAAGTTAAAACAGTCTGTATAAAGCGCCTCAACATTCGGAGAAGCCGAAAAGATGTTCAGCAGTGGACTGCGACTACGACTAATTTACTGTAAAAAGTATTTACTTCACAAAAAATGTGCTTAACGCGCTTAAAAAGTTTTCAATTCAATGAAGTCACATGTCAACTGTCACAATTTGTCAAATAGGCACTACTAGTACTATACTACGAGCGTTATATGATGATCCCTATGACAGTTCGTTAGCGCTTAACATTGTACTGACGTCCTATCACATCAAATCCTTTAGAGGTCCATTAAAAAGACGAAAAAATCATAATTGTGTACAATTGTAAATTATAAAAATGAATATTAAGAAATTATTACGTAATGTTCGGAAATAATAGAAAAAAACTCAATGCAAATGTACATGGTACGTGCTGCAAAAGTTACGTCGTCAAGCTGTTATCGACTAAGAAGGGACACATCGATAAACAAAATATCGATAATTTGTTGGAAATATAAAACAAATGCTTTGAGTTTGTATTTTATTTATATCAATCTGAATCTGATACAGGGTCAATCGGATCTTCAAAATCTGAGTCTGAACTGCAGCTATCCGTGACGTTTATTATTAACGGTTGGTCAATGATATTGTCGTATTGTACATCTCGATCCCAGTCTTGTAAGCAAATTTTCTTCGTTCTTTCGACCACTTTTCGCCAATCGTCAGCTGTCACTTGAGCGCAAGCTTCTTCCAATAAAACCATCATTTTATTTGCCGTGAATGGCGGAGTTGTGTTATGCCTAGCTGCATGACCTGAAAATATTTGTACATTCAGTAATTATTTTTAGAAATATATGCATATACATAATATTATATAAATAAAAAATATAGATACCTTTGATCTGCGCCCATATCAACTCGATTGCATTATATTGGCAGTGATAGGGCGGTAACCGAATTACCGTGTGTCCATTTGATTTGGCCAATTCATCCAAAAAATATGATGGGTGCGTCTGTTGTTTGTGAAAGTTCAACAGTCTAACCAACTCTTTTTTTAACATCTGACTGTCAGTTTCCACACCATTGCCGTGTAACCACTCTATAATTTCAGCTTTTTTGTTATTGCTGCTGGGGGGTTTGTTAATTTGAACTGAGTGATATGAAGCATTGTCCATTAAAATATAGTGAGGCTCATTCAAATTTTCTAATAGTTTTATAAACCATGTCTTAAAGTTTTCGAAATTCATTTCCTCGTGGTACTCCGTTGTTTTCACTGACTTAAAAGCCCACAGGCAATTCGGCACAAAACCTGTAGCTGTGCCAGCGTGGCAAATGATTAAGCGCTGGCCCTTTCCTTCAGGAGTTTTTGTGCTGGATTTCGCTGTGTCATCCGTCCATGCCTTACCTACAGTATGATTGGCGTTCAGCCATGTCTCATCAAGGTATACTACCTTTTCCCAGTTATCAATTTGTTTGATTTTGCGAAGAAAATCGCATCGTAGTAAAGCTATGTCAGTACGCTCCATTAATATTTTTCTCTTGTCACATTTTTTATAGCGGAATCCACATTTTTTCAAAACAATTCTAAGAGAAGTAGCACCGCCTTTGAAGAGTTCTGCAGCTTTTAATGAAGATAATAACTTCTGGCAGGTCGGTAGTTCAAGCGGTAACAAGGGTCCGCCATTTTGTTGTTCACGAGCAAAATAGTCTCGCAAACGAACTACAAACTCGCGAACTTCACTGTTGAGAACAGTTTTCCGCTGTCTTTTCGGCATTTTGCAAAACCGAAAATCAACAAACAGGTAACAGAAAATCAACAAATAACACAAAACAGCGAAAACAGAAACAAAACTCAACTAACAAAGAAAGACGTGGCGCATACAAGGCGTTAGAGCACTCGTATGACGCGATGTGATGCGGTGTGACAAGAAGACAAAACAGACTAACAAGACATGACATGACTGAATTAAAAAAATACGGTAGGTCTATGGCCTCCATTTAAATACTTTTCCATGTAATCCATAATTGCCAGCTAATTATGAATTCTTTAAAATTCAATTCAAAAAGAATTTTAAATTCTTTAAATTATGCAATTTGAATAAAAATTAAAGTATAGTAAAATAAAATATAATAAGGCTGTTACTTTTTTATCTAGTGTTTTATGTCCATCAATGCGCGTAGTCTTTTTTTCAAAATAAATAAATATTGCTTATTATGTTGAATGACCTGGCTGAATGACATGACATTTGCCTGAAAAAACAGTATTTTATCGAAATTGTTTCGCATAACTAATACAACTGTCAGTTGAAACGTCATAGGGATCATCATTCGGCGTGCGGAGAATAGCTGTAAAGAATTTTAAAACTATATCGTCGTGACGTCAGACTGGGCGCACATGACACGTGAGACGTGAAAGGGCTCGTACACAAAACTGCGATGCGGTGTCGCATCGCAAAAATCTGCGAGCTCCCTCTACGCATCGCAAGAACTTTTGAACAGGGGGCTCGCAGATTTTTGTGATGCGACGTCGCATCGCAGTTTTGTGTACGAGCCCAAAAACCATGATTTGGATGGAATGAATTGGAATTGGGTGGATCCCAAAGAAAACTTAAAGCATAAAGAAGAATAACATAACATACCACGAATTGTTGATTGCTCATAACCCTTAAACAGCTATTTAAAATGGCATCGCGCATTGTGATAGAATTATTGGCTTCTTCTTCTTCTGTTGGCAGTTCCACTACAAGAATAATTAACAAATAAGAAAGGTTTTTTATAGTATTTATTATGCCAACTTTAAAATACGAATAAATCGGGAAAAATGAAATGCTCAAGTGGGACTTGAAACCACGACCTTTTCCTTACAGGGGGGTTATTTGAAATGAATCAGGTGTGGCTCAATAGCTCAGTTGAAGATTGTTTCCTGTAAGGGAAAGCTCGTGGGTTTAAGTCCAACTTGAGCATTTCATTTTTCCCGATATATCCGAAATAAGAAGTCTGTCATGACAGACTTCTATATACCTACACACATGCAGCTCAAGCAACTGTTCGGTATTGAAATACAGAAGATTTCAATGACAGTATGCAAAAAGGAAAGGGATGGCTATACAATTAAGAAAAGAATACAAAATGTCATTTGATATAACATGACAGCATTTTTGATGCTGTGGCGATACCACATGTACCCAGCGCCATCTAGCGACAGCAAGCCGAACTACTACGTGACTACGAATCCTGCATCGCGAAAGTGAAGTTCTCGCGCTGGTACCATACATATACAACATCCCAACGACAATCGTTGGTTGGCGGCAAACGTGATCACCTTGTCTGGTCAGAGGATCCTCCCTATGTGTTGGAGGAACATCACACCTCGTACCTCCACAATGCTATTGAATTTAAAATGATGGTATCTCTAATATAATCTTGTCGACCTTGATAGATACTTTTTCACGCCCCACCTGAAGGAGGAGTAGGTTTCTAGGCAAGTCGGAACAAGTGGAGGGAGATATCACACACATAGTAAGCACTCACCAATACACTGTTCCTGTGGTGTAATCATTCTTCTACTCAACTGCCTAGCAACTAACACTCTTTTCTGACCGCGACAGTCTCCGATACACAGCGCATCTAGCTCTGCACGCATGCAGTGAGGTATTAGCAGTCTGCATTTTTCATCTGGGAAGAAGTCATTTATTATTTTTATTTGTAGGGTAATAGGCGAAAGCCTCCGTGGCGTAGCGGTACGCAGCAGGCGCGTGTTCGATCTCCGCTCAGTGCAAATATTTGTATGGATGAATATGAGTATTTGCATTGGTCTGGTCGTGCCTCGGAGAGCACGTTAAGGCGTCGTCGGTCCCGGTTACCATACAAATGTGTATGGCAGTCGTTATACGGGAATTAGGTGAAATGGCCCCACATAGAAGGGCTGATCACCCGTTCGGTCAAACGGCATCTCCAGATAAGATTCAAAATGGTGCGATGCCGCTGCCGGCCGCTGCTTTTTGCTAGTGATATTGGTGCATATGTGTGGGTTCTTGGGGTTTGAATTCCACTGGAAACCTTCCTGGATACCTCGCAATAAGGTCCAAAAAGGAACACACAGTGAGGATTTTAGTAAGTCACAAATGTACAAAAAGAAACATACCTGATTTCAACAGCCCATCAATAATTTCTAGATCATCTAGCAACACATCCATATCGACCATTAAGTACCATGGTTTTCTGGTTCTGTCGTCTTTGCTCAAAAGTACCTCATTAGCACTTTCTTTAAGTGCCACACTGTTAGACGTTTCTATTGATGCCGTACTAATACTATCGTATTCAGGAGTAACGATTTTTGATGCTTGATTTTTGATTGGCATATTATTTTGTTGTGGCATACTTTTTGGCATATTTGTGGTTATTGTCGTGGAATGATCTTGTTCAATAGCCATTGTTTGAACTTTTTTAGAGTGAGTTTTTACAAGTGTTTTATTTTCTGCGCATGAAGTTTGTGCTGTTGTACTTTCAGTGTTTGTTGTGGCATTATTGACAGTATACTGTTTCTTTGTCAAGAAATGTTTGGGTAGGCTTATTAATAATTTTTTGCTGGACATATTTTGCGTTGGCATATTTTGTGATTGTTCATTTTGTTTTGGCATATTTCGCACTTGTATATTGTGTGTAGGCATATTGTTGCTGTTTCCTATATTTTCATTGATTGGCATCTTATTTTCGAGCATTTTATTATAATTCAAAGTGGTTTGTGTAGGCGACATCGGTATTTTATATGATTTTGATGTCTGCAAGAAAGGAAAACTACCATTTACAAAGAATACAATGGCATAGCTATGGGCTAGTGGCAGTTTAATAGGGTATTTGACTAAGTCGTCGATTCTTCCCAATACTGGTTAATATGATAGCTTGTTCTGAAAAAATATGCCTTGCAAAATAAAGTATTGCATATCTAAACTGAAACTATGACTTTTCATTAGTTGAAATTCCCAAAAAAAGTCAAAATATAAACAATCAAATTCAATTCAAATATATAACTTTTTAGATACCTCATTCAATTTTAAATAACTTTTATTATGCACTATACACGTGTAAACGCAACGTAGACCGAGATAAATGCGATATTCTCTTGCACTCCATACATTTGCACTACGCGCTGCGGAAGCGTGACGTCACATTTTCGTACGATTTTGTATGGAGCGTTTTCGGGCGGCGCGACAGATTGAATTTTTCAAAATCAAATATCTTGAAAACTATTTGTCGTACGAAAATTTTACTTTTACAGTTCATTATATTAAAGACAGTGGTCATTTTTCGAAAGTAAAAAAAAATTAGTCAAATAGCCCATTTCTCTGCACCGCTTAGGCAGCAGACAAGCATACGTTTTCTACACCAGAGGCGTCACACTCGCGCTACCTACCTGTAAAAATCTATAAAAAACCCTTCTAGACTGGATGCGAAAAGCGCATATTAGTAGACATCTATGTCCAGCAGTGGACTACAGTACTAATTAATTGAATCACTTTAGAGAAGGCAAGGCAACCTCACAAGTTTGTCAACACTATTATGGCACTGCTCACCACAGATAGAGAATTCATCCTCACACATTGCGACCGGAACTAGTGCACACAGTGTGGTATGAAAGGAACTACCTTCCGCAGATACTTAAGCTGTGGAATGATTTGCCTGCGGGGGTTTTCCCAAGCGATTACAATATAGAGTTCTTTTGGAAGGGTGTCAGAAGGTTCTTGCAGGGTCGGCAGCACAAGTGGGTCGCCCTTGGTGCAGCATAAGTGGGGCATCCTTGGTGTAGCACACGTCCAAGTAGTAAGCAGACCTGGAACTCCGAAGCAAAGGCCTAAATGAAACTGATACAACACTATGATTATGATGATGATATACTTACATTTAGCCGATATTCATCCTCATTTTCATCATCGGTTGATATCGAAGTGTCATGGTGATTATTCAAATCAAATGTCACTCTTTTCTTCAATGGAATCTTACACTCTTCAAATTTAACTTTTTTGGCTGAAAACACAAAAAAAAACCTAAGTATCTGGTATAATTAATAAAGGATCAATATGGTTAATTTGCACTAAGCCGTAAGAACTAGATAGCCTCTGTGGCGTAGCGGTAGTGAACGTGGCCGCTACGCAGGAGGCACGGTTTCGATCCCCACTCAATACAAATATTTGTATGCATGAATATGGGTATTTACATTGGTCTGGTCGTGCCTCGGAGAGCATGTTAAGCTGTCAGTCCCAGTTGCCATACAAACATCTATAGTAGTCGTTACGGGTAGTTGGAGCCCTCAAAAATCCAACAACTAGTCTCGCTGCAATGCTTTGATATCGTCTTTGGGTTGTGGAGGTCCGATGGCAATCGCTACACAGAAAATATCGAAGTTTAGCCAAATCCGCAGTTAGAATGGTAAAGCGGACTCCAGACTCCAAGCTGAAAAAGCTTTGGATGCGACTGGGATTAACACGAAGATGAAGAAGAAGAGAGATGATTAATTTGCACTAAGCGGGAATCGAACCCCCGCGTTCACTACCGCCACGCCAATGAAACATGTATAGTAGGTAAATGAACATACTTTCTACTGAACGATCAGTTTTTTCTGTTTGAGTTTTCCTCCTATTAGCTAATTTTCTCTTTTTCGCTATCAAGACAAACCTCAAATCATGTTTGTGCAAATGCTCTACATCTTTTTTTGATGATTCTTCTGTATCCGACTGTGATATAGGACATTGAGCCCTATCATAATCACTGAGAGTCGAATTTTCAGTATCATCGTAATTATATCCAGGTTCTGAATAGTAATCAGGAATTTCAACTGTATCAGAAGTCTCTAAAGTTGATTTTCCAGTAACATTGTTCACTGCTATATTTGATTCAGTGTTAACATTATTTTGTTCCAGAATACATTGCGAGTTTGACGCTTGATTTTCAAACGGATTCACATTGGAATCGGAACCCTTTTTTGGTGTGGAGGATTCAAAATTTTCGTGTTTTTTAAGTACATAAAATATATTTTTTTCTTTATTGAAATATAGCGTAGGTTTTTCATAATTGACAAATTTCTGGCTTATAGGCCCACCACTAGTGTGGACAAATAAATCCCTTTCTATTGGCAAAGCTTGAGGCGACTTCTCATTTGGAGTAATTTGAGACCACCCAGGTGTTGGCAATGCGACTGGTGTCCAGATAAAATTGGGTATACCTATGTTTGGCATACCAGGCATAAACGGGCCTAAATTTGGTAGAAATGGGGCTGATTGACCAAACGCTGGAATTTGTTGAGGGTAACTTCCATTATGGAATGGTTTATATTCCGGCCAAGGGTTGAATGTTGGCGGTTGTTGGGTACAACGGTTATCCTGGAATGGTGGTCTGTTGTATTCTGGCCACTGGTTTGAAGTTGATGTACTTGGGCAGTTATTTGAAGGGGCAGTCTGACGAGCCTCACTCTGTTCAGGGGGAGTGGTGGGTTCTGGGTACCCCTGGGTTCTAGGGTCTGGTTTTTTGATATTCGGAGTGTTTCCTTCATGCTGCCTATTCTTCTGTAAAAAATATACAGTAATTTTTATTTAATATTTTTTGCAAGATATTATTTCTGTTATTATTTCTTGATATTTTTTAAAGTTTACACGAATGGCACTCATTGAAATAAAACCACTGTTTAACCGAACGGATAGTAGTGCGATATATTTGTTATTAGGTATTTACTTTCAACCATCATTTTGGCCACTCATTATTTCTTGTTTGTATTCTTTGTTATGTGCAGACAGATCTTTTTTTCCTTTGTTAATTATCAGTCAGTCTGTAAGACCTTTAAAAAAATTATAAACTGTCTCTAGTGCAAACTTTTCAGTTAAGTAAATATAGTACACTATTGATTTGGAGTAATCTGTAATGATTGTGTATGATATGTAAATAAATAAATAAATAAAAAAGGACCTATACAATACCTATATAATATATAAATATCCCTTGTTACCAAAACCATAGCTGAGCATTAACTCGTTCTAGTAAATCTGTTAATCAACAAAGTTAACATTTTTATTAATGGATTAGTGATTAACGAAATTAACTTTCTCATTAATGGTGCCCAGCTATACATAGAACTGGTAAATTTATATCTTGACCCCAGTTTAGTCCCATTGTGGACCCAAATGTTCTCTATATGCGCTGTACACGTTTATTGGGCGAAGAAGCTCAAATCCAACACTCATAGGTAGAAGTCATCGATTATTTCATTCAAACGCGCGCGCCAGGGCCTTGTTTCTTTCGCGACTTCAGGTCGAGCCAGATATATGCTAGGACCAGGGACCTTTACCTACTTATTTCGTCGCAGTTTCTTAGAAATAGAAAAGTTTGGGTGACTACTGGATATGAAATAAAGTTTGTACCTACTTATTGCAATATAAATATATAACTTACCTCATAACTGTTTAAACACCAAACAGTTTCACCATTAGCAACATTAAAGTAATATAATTTGCCGGGAAAGCTTTTAGAATGGCATAAAACCCATTCATTGTTTATCAAAGCACTTTTTTTTGGAGTGTTCATTTTGCATGTTAGCAAAATAAATATTTCGACAATTACAACATAAATAAATGAAATACAGAAATACACTTTTAGGATTTAACGCGAACTACTCAGTAGAAGTTAACGGAAGTAGCTTTAAAGTTAAAAGTTTGCACTTAACAAAGGTAAAGAAATTTTTGCTTACACCCGCGAAATTTTTGTTTTTTGCTGTTCACGAACTTTTTCATGTCAAATAATTTGTCATTTGGTTGATTACGTTCCGACTTACGTAGGTATCTCATATGCACTGCTGCTTGATTAAAAACTTAATGAAGGAATAAGGTAATGCACAGGAATAATGAATAGGGGCGCCAATTATTTGCACCATCTTTCGCTGGCCAGACTCTAGTTTTAATTCACAGACGCCAAGTCGTTGCGTTAAATATAATAACTCCGTGAATTGAAACGGGCAGTAGTTTGCATTTGGTTTGGTTGGAGTACCCTATGCAACGCAACAGGGTAAAATAATTCTATTGAAGTAGGTCTGTCTGTGAGCGTAACTTGAGCGATATTGCCAATAATTAAATAAATAATGTAAAAATACCATTCTTTATGGCTGATACACCTGCACTGCGATGTTTTCCACCTTTCATTTGTGTTCAAATGACTTTTTCTTCCATAAGGAACAACCCATTTTGAACTTTATAGCTTTATAGGTTCAAAATGGTTTGTAATATTTTGCCTCAAAAGACCGCTTTTCAGTGGGGATTCATCCGAAATGTTTTATTTCTTCCTTTTCTTATACCCAGAAATATAAAAACCTATGTTAACATTGTTCACCGGTTCCATCTGTGGCTTTCCAGCCCGGGATCCATTTACTCTTTTTCGTCTTTTTGATTTGGTATAAATGGTTTTTACGATCACTGATGACCTCCCAATGTCAGAAGGAAGGCCCGCCTTTTGCCGCTTTATAGCAGGGGCACCGACTAACATACAGAAAAAAAAACAGATAGAAATGGTTATAAAAGATGCAATGTCTACCCCACGGACATAACACGACGGTATTGCTGTCCCACTGGGGAAGTACTCCGCCTTACCGAATACTGCGGCCATAATAACCTCGTGCTGTGTTCCCGGAGGTGGGTAGAGTAGCCAAAGCTCACTGGAGCTTTTGTGCTACCTGTGGGAAGATCAAAGGCTTGTCCTACTTTATCTTCTACACTGACGGCAAAGAAACTCCCGTTCTTACGGGGTCGGCAGCACGAGTGCGATTCCCCATATCCTGCACACGTCCAAAGGCTACGGTAACCACTTTCCATCAAGTGAGCCGGCCGTGTGATTATCTGCACCTAAGTGGTATAAAAAGTGCCCACTGGAGAAGAAGAAATAAAACACATAATTTATATAAATATTTACAATTTATTTCGTTTGTCTCCATCAATTGAGAACCCACCTTACAATGGCGTTGCTGTATTTGACTGTATGTACACAACTTTAAAATTGACGAGAATGCATCACTTCATTGTATATTTTGATTAAATAAACATATTAACTAAAATATAGACTTGTGATTTTGATGATCAGTCCTTTTATATTATTTGATATTAATTAACAGGTAGCCAATATACTTAAGGCCGGCGCACACTATCGGCATCGGTAAGGAAAAGAATTTATATTTTTCGAAAAAGAATAAAAATTTAAATTCGTCAAGCATCGGAATTGAAATTTTTATTTTATTTCGATAGCAATAAGATTTTTATTCGATAAATATAAAACCTTTTCCCTGGCGCATAGTTAATGCAGCTCTTAATCATCATCACTACAGAATATAAATGACTAGCTGACCCGGCGAAATTTGTACCGTCAATTTTTTCCCGTACCCGCTGCACCCTCTGCTATATTAAGCGTGTATTATACACATAAACCTTCCTGTTGAATCACACTGTCTATTAAAAAACCCGCTGCGTAGTGTTAAAGATTTCATCATACATAAGGACGGACAGACAGCGACAGCGACTTTGTTTTATACTATGTAGTGAAGACGAAGTACCGACGGATGAGCTATCCTTAAAAATAAGTTTCACAATTTATTAACTACTACTGCATATTCTAATAATTGCTCGAAGGATTTAATTACTTAAAATTACTAACCCGGCAGTACACAGATTTTACCGCCGAAAATAAAAATGCATAAATTATATTATGATATTACCATCACTAATGCCGGCAAGGTAAAGGATCCTTCGGCCTTTGGTATCATTCCTATAGGAAGAAGCCAAAGCGAACTTTCCGACAGTATCGACGGATGCCAAATGATCCTTTTAGCACCGGTAGCACGAAAAACTATCGTAATCATATCATAAACGCATAGCGAGAACAGAGCTGTGGACGAACGAGGTGTGATGTTCCTCCAACACAAAGGGAGGATCCTCCGACCAGGCAAGGTGATCACGCCTGGCGGGCCGCGGCCCAACGATTGTCGTTGGGATGTTGTACATATATTGTACCTTCACTTTCGCGATGCAGGATTGGTAGCAATGTATTAGTTCAGTTTGATGTTACTAGATGGCGTTGGGTACATGTAGTATCGCCACAGAGCATTGCGATTGGCCGCCTGCGTACTGTGAACTTCTGTGTGAAGCCAGCCAATCCCAACGCTCCATTCTCTCAATATGTTAACGATACTATTGCGATAGTTTGTGCTAGGGGTACCGATGTCGATAATATGCACCGGCCTTAATACACCGTTTTTTCATTATGCAGAAATCTGATATATTTTCCACTTAAACAAAAGTGGTTGTTACCAATTTATTATGCCTACATAGTTTCAGAATGAACTCTGAATTCATACCAAAGTTATTTTTTTATTTATACAAGTTCTTAGAACAAAAGCAAAGAGTCAAGGCAAGTCAGGACAAGATTTAAGTGAAAGTCTGGACTCCAGACTATTTAATTACGATACCACAAAAAACATCCAAATCGGCTAAGCCATTTTCAAGTTTAGATAGATAGATTTAAGTCGAAAAAAGATGACATCCAAGATGGTTTGTAAAAGTTAAACCCTCGACCAGTCCCTCAAAGGAATGCCTCTATTGTACAAGAGCATACCACAGGCACTGCAAAAAACAGCATTAAAGACTTTAATACAATGAGGTTCAAGTTCAAAATTAAATGACTGTTTGCGGAGTGAATGAAAAAGTTTAATGACACTGTTTTCATTTTATTTTGAACCTTAACTTTACAGAAATAAAGTCTAAAATTTTATGTATTTTTTGTAGTGGCTGTGGTAAGACAATCGTTTAGATGACCAATTGAGCTACACACACGTCTTGGACACTCGAAACTCTCCCATACTTCCTACAAAAATTTCATAAAACAATTATGTCCTAATAGGTACATATTTCTGCAAATATATCGTTCAACTTTAAAACCGTAACATTTTAACTATTTGACTAAACTTAGTATAGTTCAAATACAGCACGCGTCATCAGAATCATCAAAATCATAATATATACAATCGTATCAGTCGTTTATTAGAAAAATCTTAATTTACAATAACAACCTTACAGTTGATAGACACAAGTTTTTCAATACAGTTTTTTATTAAAATTATTTTTTATTCTCTAAATATACAACCCATAAGTGCCCGCTTGACGGTAATAGGCTCGTCTCCTATTACGTTGGATAGAATCATAAATGTCGAAATGTGGGTGTCAATCACGGAGGACAGAATATGATTAAGTAACGGAGATGCCCCATTGATATTTCTGAGAATGCGGGTGGGAAGAGAGACGCGCGGGGTGTCAAAAGTCGAAGGACTTCATAGGTATAACGTTCCTACCGAATGAGTCCATTTGACGTTTGGATGGCACGCGACTCGATTGCCTTGCAACAACTCCGCTATCATTTCCTACTCCATGGTGTCAATACACCTGTGTCTACCGCATCAGGATTTAAAAGCGTGAGTATGTATGTACATGTATTTTAATTTTCAACACAACACAATAAGTTAATATTCAAAATTAGTAAAAATTTGGTATAGGGATAGATTATACCATGAGAAAGGACATAAGCATAGACATCAATGTAAACCTTTGAGAATGCCGTAAGGCGAAACCGATCAGGTTCAGAATTAAAATAAACTCAGTGGAAAAGTACAAGTGTGTTATTCAATATGTATAGCAGATTCCACCAAGTGCCATCAATCTCCAGTATAAACAGACATAGGCTATTTGAAATTTTTCTTCTCTTTATATCCGTCTTTAAGGGCGACGGTGGTGCCATCTACCAACATTCTTACGAACTGTTGAAAACAATGAATGATTTTTTAACCATTTTTAAAAATTGAATTTTGATGACTCCGCCCGAATATTTGACTGAATTTCTCACTTGAGCGTTTCATTTTTTCCGATATTTTTCGAACTTTAAAGTTAGCATTAAAAATGCTATAAAAAATTCAGTCAGACATAGGCTATGTTTGGTCGCGATAACCGACATTCACGCGGGCGGAGCCTCGGGCAAAGTAGAGAATATAATAATAATAGTTATCCTGTAAAGAAAATATGCTCTTCAAAAATTAATGAATTTCGTCTTGTGTCTGTCAATTACCGAAAGGTGAGTGCCGACTTAATCTAAAACTTATATTATCTAAAATATAAAAGATATGTATGCATGCACAAATATTATATTTCATATTACGTAATTGGGTTGTTTACTACAAAAATATTAATGTTTGGCAGTAATAACTTGGATTTTTTAAACTAGCTACATATTTCAATGTATGTTTTGATGCACATGGCCCACCTGATGGGAAGTAGATGGCCTATTATGGGCGTGTACAACAGGAAGTCACACTTGTTCTACCGACCCTGTTAGCACAGAGAATTTCTGTGCCGTCAGTGTAGAAGACAAAGCAGGACAAGCCTTTGGTCTTCCCACTGATAGCACAAAAACTCTCCAGTGAGCTCTGACCTTACTCAGCACACATATACATTAATTTGAGTGTACACCCACTATACATAAATCCTTGAACACAAAAGAAAAATCTAGAACAAGTTAAACTAATATCAATTCCTTTGATATTTCTGCATGCATACATTTCAGGAGAATTCATGTATTTGTTTTTTTTTCTTTATTTGGGGAAGCCCTTTAGTATAACTTTTTTTTAACTATGAATGTATTTTTTTTTAATTATCTAATTATAGTAACAGGAGACCTATACTCCATTTGTTTAGGTATTTAAAAAAAGGTAAACAAATCGTAAAAAGGGTTCTTTTGTAGGGGCATTTTTCGTTCCTAAATAAAAAGAGACCAATATAAAATCATTTTAGAACTTAAAATCCGTTTCTTCATTTATATTTTTCTATATTCAACTACTTTGTTTAATATTAAGTTGCAATTATTATTCCCTAAGCTGAAAAACTATAATAATTATATTATTTAGAATGATTTTTAAAACTATTGCACTGTGCCTACCATAAAGAAACTAAAAAGACAGATATTCAAAACAGTTTTCTCCAGATCGCGCCATACATGCGTGACTGTCAAAGTCTATTCACAGTTTGTATATTGTTATTGTTCGGTACCTTATTGAGCCGCGAAGAGCATGTACTGAAAGAAAGAAGTGAAGCGCTAGATAAGAATATTGACGAAACCTATGACCTTTTTGTAATTAGTGTTGGTGATAGTTCTTCGGACTCCGACTAAAATTTTATTCAGTGATTGAATTTAAAATCACTTTGATTGTTATTATAATTTGTGAATGTGTTGAACGTGTCAGTTTAATATTATAAATTTTAAAATTATTTAATAAGATAAATATAGTCTTTGTGTTGCCCATAATCATGCACAAAAATACTTTTGTCATTGAAGGTTGACTATCTCTGAAATCCACCATTTTTCTTGTTTACCTTTTTTTAATTACCTAAACAAATGGAGTATAATATTTATGAATAAAAAAATATTTTATACTGTCGTGTGTGCACGCCATGTGAGTTTTCTGTTTTGTTTAATATGGAGTTCTGTGGAGTGGCGGTAGTACACGCGACTGCCACGCAGGAGGCGCGGGTTCGATGTCCGCTCAGTGTAAATATTTGTATGCATGAATATGGCTATTTGCATTGGTCTGGGTGTATCTATGTATAATATGTATGTATTTACAAAAAAAAAGTATATAAGTATGTTTATCCGCATTCTAGATAGCTATAAAAGCTTACCATGGGTCTAGATAGCATTGTGTAGAATGTTGTGGAATATTTAAAAAAAAAAATATAATACCTCATGCCAATTGGATTGAATATAAAGTTTGTTGACCTTGGACCGGTTACTCAGGGGTTGTAAACATTTTTCACACTAGCGAAACCGACTGCAGCGCTACGTGGCGCCCGCGTGAACCTTTATTTTGGTTACACAAAAATTACTACTTATAATACGATATTTACTGCTAACTTTATTCTCAATCAGTCTGGCACAGACTATAATATTCCCTTTAGCCCCCCAGCAGTCGGTTCAAGTCGGTAGTGTATTACTGAGTCCCAAGATACGAACATGTCTCAGTTTGGGACAGGTGAATCAATAAGAGCGGAGCTTGCCAGTGAGAGGAACCGCGCTCGGGGCCTACTGGACTGGGTATATCGCACCCTAAAATTATCTAATGCATTCATTTAATAGAAACTTGAGTCATGCTCGCGGTTGAACTCATTGGTGAAATCAGACCTACTTTATCTGCCTCTGTACAGAAATAACGAAAAGAAAATAGCCAGGATTCGAACTATCCAAATCATACAAAACAAAGCAGCGAATGGCCTAAAATGCTAAATGGATATCAAAATGGAAGTTTCTCTCTCTAGTCTCGCCACATTATATTCATTTCTACGTTTATACCAATTTAAACTGCGTCAGCACACTCGTGTTATAGAGCGACCGTAACCGCTGTACCGCATCCTGGGTATATGCGCGGTCCTCCCGAGGAGGGCCAAACCGTAAGGGGCGGCCCTGGGTCAGCCGGGGTGCGAGGGATATATCGATGACAACCTCACCTCCGGCCTAGCACCACGACCCACAGTCGGCGTGCGGTTTTAAAAAGGGTATATGCGCGGCGAGCCGCAGGAG
This sequence comes from Eilema sororculum, assembly GCA_914829495.1. Classification (NCBI taxonomy): domain Eukaryota; kingdom Metazoa; phylum Arthropoda; class Insecta; order Lepidoptera; family Erebidae; genus Eilema; species Eilema sororculum. The sequence continues at coordinate 6,260,622 of OU618561.1, forward strand.
TACCGACAACTTGACCTTCAGATGTTGTCAGTCCGCCGCCAGCGCTCGCGGCGCTATAGCCTAGTTCGCAATGCTTTAGTAATATAGTAAAGTAGCGTGTAATTTAGTGACTAAACTACTCGCTTTTTTTATCGTGCGTATAAATCCCTACGGATATCACCCCCACGGAGCTGGTGGAGGTGGTTATGTCGGACTCTAACCGACTAAAACGCACGCCGTCTTGGGTCCTTGGTTTCCGGAAGTGAGATTGCCAAAAGCATATCTCTCGCACCCCGGCAGACCCAGGCCCATCTCTTTCGAGATGGCCCCCTTCGGGTTGTGGGTACCACAGTGACCCCATCTAGCCCCGGTTACGGGGTGTGAGCTGTGAGCAACGTGGCCCCTAGGACCCGCCTCGCTAGGGCACTCGGTCAGCGTGTGGAGCTCTGTGTCCTCGCTCACATCACAGTGATGGCAAACTACTCGCTACTTCACAGAAATCGTTCGAATTACGGTTTATTACAGTATAAAGTAAGTGGTGTTGTGCATGATGAACGGGCGGCGGCCATTAAAAAACTCGACTTAATCAATAGATTCAGACTTGTTTAGCCGGTGAACCAGTGAGCACGGATGCGTGGTGCGAGGCGCTACTCGCCCAAAAAAATAGAGTATAAAATGGAACAACTAAACTAAATCTTTTACTAAATTACTCGCTACTCTACCAAATTACTAGCCTAGTCCGAACTAGGCTTATCTCGCTCGGTCTCGAGTCATGCTCTTTTTTTCTCTAGCTCGTCCTCCACTGTATCGCGTGTACCTAGGGCGCGGTACACCGGTCACGGTCATACTATAGTGAATTAACGGACTCTACAGTAATTTATTAAAGAAATGACGCAACCAAAACAGACTATCAAATAAATAGCGATAGATTCCATTAAAACATTGTTAAACTAACTTTTAAACTCTCGCGTTCCATGATATACACTTATTATAACGGCAATTAACGCGATCCTATGGTCACAAGCTGACTCAGTCTATGAGCACGGCCGGTGTAACCTGGTCAAAACATCCAGGCAAATCAATATGTAACTATACCATGAGTTGAGCTGAGTTTCTTGCTGGTATCTTCTCAGTAGAACCAACCTACCGAACCAGCGAAAGAATCATTTTACAATGATTTATTTTATTTATTTTTACTGTGATTGACATTGTAAAACTTTGATGTTCATATGTGCTCTTTATGTGCCTAAACTGAATAAATGAAATTGATTCTTTGATTCATGATCGCGTTAATTCCCGTTATAATTTAGTGTATAAAACATTGTTATTTCGAAAAATACTATAAAATGGTATAGGTATCCTGATAACACATAAAAATCAAATAAATACATGAATTCTCCTAAATCTATTTTATTGTTTTCTTGTATTACAATATTATTTTTTGGCATTTATATGGTACAAAATTTACAAATGTTAATCAAATTGTATAAACAACCTTTTAAAATAAATCATCTTTCTGAATTCACAATATAAATTCAAGATGAAGTGCCCTCAGAATTTTCTTATTGTTCAAATACATAGGGAAAACGAATCTTCTAAGTGTTCAAGTCCCGCCCACGAAGATTCTTTTTTCCCATGTATTCGATATATAGTTAGCATACTTAATGCTTTAAATTCATTCAATTTTCTTCTTGTTATTTCAAAATGGGGACAGGGACAGATGACCCACCAATGATGTCTGGGAGTCACTTTCCCCCATTCCTTTACTAGGGGAGAGCCTAGTTCATCCAGCTTTTACGGCGACCTTTCAAACCAGCATTGTGGTTCACAAGGGACACTTCTTTTCGATTTTATATCTTCTGTGGATATGTTTTCCACATTTTCTTTAATAAAATTAAATGCTATCACTTCAAAATGAGTAAATATTTCGATCTTTATCTTTAATAGGTTGTATATAAAATTTGATGTTATACAGGGTGTATTTGATATTTGTATTGTTTTTACAACCATGTGACCAGCTGTGAATATATAAAAACTGGATTGTATTTCTCTTATTAAAAAAATTACAATTTTTCGAGTCCTTATCTGTCTTTTTAGTTCTTATGAACTCCTAAATATAAGGCGACCCTCCTGCATTTCGCGTCACTCTTCATGTCACATCGCGTGACATGAAGAGTGACGCGGATGCGAACGTTACTTACGCGATCCTTACGCGTCATTCTACACATCCACCTAAATTATTTATTTTTACTTCCGCAATTTTAGAACACTAAAAAATTAAAGAAAAATACAATTTTCAAGTCAAAGCTGTTTACTGTATAACAGATGATCACATTAATTAAAATAGATAACTAATCAATTTCGAATACACCCTGTATATGACGAATATATTCGCGCCAAGCAAAGAAACATAAGTAGTTCGAATCTGTAGGTACTTCTTTGCTTTAATCGTAAATAAAAGCTTAGTAATCAAATTATACAACACATGCTAAAGACTCATTGATTAGAAACAGAAGCGAAAACAAAATTCTCTTTTGGCGTGCAAAATATACATACGTGTTGCCATTGCATGCATAACTCACTAATGTCCGAATACGTCGCGTTAGCGCGTTTGACGCTCACGTAGGACAATGCCTTATGCGTGTGCACGCATTATATACTTATTTTGTTTGAGGTACACAGAGTGGATCTTGAAACCAGAACTTCTTTGAAGTTACTTACTGAGTGTCAATGAATTATTAACACAATGTGCATAGTAGCTTTTTTATATAAAGTATTCGCGTAAATAAGCTTACTAAGCTTCCATTATTAAAGAAAACTCCCTTATATTAAGCAAATTGTGCAAGAACTTACAAAAGAAAAGGTGCCGATAATACAATTTTGTTAGTACGCAACACTCGAAAAAAGCTAAATGTTGCCCAAATAAAAAATATAAAATCCTTTGGTCTAATCCAAAGTGTAATAAAGAGAAAAAAAATCATATCTATACACTTGATCAATTAACAAGTCTGTTCCACAGTCTTGCATAATATACTTGCATCACTTTGTCTTGCATAACTTACGATAATTCTTGTCTATCTATACACTTCACTTCACAAACTGTCTTGCATCACTTGTGGCACTATAGCAAGGTGTCTTGCATCACTTATATCACTGTGGCAAGTTGTCTTGCATCACTCACAACACTGTTACCAGCTGTCTTGTGCTACCGTAACACGGTGCCTTGCTTCACTCGTGCGTGTAGAATATGAGTTGTGGATTGGAGTCGTCTGGCGAGACTTCGAGCTGGACGTACTGTGGTGTTGTCCGTGCGGACTCGTAGGAATTGCCTCCGTTGCGTGATAGTGAGTTTCTTGACCTGAAAACGTATTAAATCAATTAAGCGTTGTTTATATGGGGCAAGTCTGTCGCCTGGAATATACAATTCTCGAAATAAGTGAAAAAAGTTGTTTCGTCTTAACGTCATTTTGACACGATAATATGTAGGGCGATTATTGCATACGACTTTATCAAATCCAACTTTATCTAACCTAACCGCACGCCATCTGTGGGTCGCTGTGTTAGGCGGAAGTTGAGGTAGTCTACGACATATCCTTCGCACCCTGGCTGATCCAGGGTCATCCCTGTCACTCTGGCCCTCCTCAGGACAAACATCTATTGCAGTTGGGTACAGGTAATTGGAGCCTTAAAGTACATCAATAGTCTAATTATAGGTTAGATGGCAGTCGCTTCTTAGTTCGAATGGCCACTGAGTTTCTTGGCGGAATCACCTCAGGCTCAAACTGGTAGTCTTTTTGTTTTTTTTTTTATTATGACGCTCAGTGAGCGCCTCATGTAATACATGATTTTTTACTTTAATTGACTTATAGCTGACCGCTGAACTACGAAAAGGGTCAGACGATGATGACTACTGCTACTGCTACTGTCATTGGGGACGCCATTTGACCGGACGGGTGATCAGCCCTTCGATGTGGGGCCATTTCACCCAATTCCCCTATAACGACTACCATACATGTATGGCAACCGGGACCGACAGCTTAACGTGCTCTCCGAGGCACGACCAGACCAATGCAAATACTCATATTCATGCTTACAAATATTTGCACAGGGCGGGGATCGAGCACGCCATAGAGGCTGTCAGTTAAATTACTTATAAAATATACGTACTTACGATAATTCTAAAAGAGCCTGCGGTAGCCAAGTGGTATGGGTAATGGACTGCTGAGACGAGGTCTCGGGTTCGATCCCAGGATTACCATGGCACACACCAATGACTTTTCGATGCTTTTCGAAGTTATGTGTGTATTTATCGCAGGTTTTTAAGCGCCCGGTTAATGGCAATAGGCTCGCCACCTATTACATTGGGACCTAAACATAAACTGGCGAAATGTGGGTGCTAGCACCTCTGCCTACCCCTTCGGAGAATACAGGCGTGAGTTCATGCTATGTATGTTATGTTTATACGTACTTGGCCTTGGCGTGTGTGAGTATGTGCGATTTGAGGTTGGTGCTCTGTGCGAACTTCTTGTTGCAGCCGTCGAACGGACACACGTATGGACGGTCTCCCGTGTGGATACGCACGTGTGTTCTGTACACAGAATATAAATACAACTTGTATTATACCTTTCGGTCTCTTGGGTCCAGTTCCTGTTAGGTCCACATTCAAAGAAATGGACATTCAAAGAAATAGAGCTATTAGGAATGTCAAAATAAACTGGACCTAACAGGAACTGGATCTAAGAGACCAAAAGGGTATTAAATAAATAAATATTCTACAACATTCTACACAACGCTATCTAGACCCATGGTAAGCTTTTATAGCTTGTGTTATGGAATCTAGAATGCGGATAAACATACTTATACACTTTTTTTTTGTAAATACATACATATTTTTTTTTATTTTTTTATTTATTTATAAAACTTCATGCACAAGTACATAGGCGGACTTAATGCCATAGGCATTCTCTACCAGTCAACCAAAGGTGGTGCAGAGAAAGACTCAGTAGGTGCATTATTAAAGTAACTTGTATGGAGAGAGCGTACCATACACACAGTACATACCTGCCATGAGGCATGTATACCAATATACCTCACGACAGGCATGCACCTATGATGTCTGGTATACAATTTAGATACATATAAGTAAACAGGTGTACCTACATAAAATATACATACTAATGAACAATACATAATATTATATATATACACAACGATACAATATACACATCATAAATAGCGCAATTATACTTATTATATACTTTATATACCATATACATCATATATATAAGTATATATAATATAACACAATACAGTAGGTACATATTACACATATTACATAGTTATATACAGTCTAAAACACTAACTTTATGTTATACCAATGATTCCGATGATGATGCCAATTTATCCAACATAAGTTGGCGAACTTTCGCCTTGAATACTTGTCGGCTGGGAGCCCTTCTGATTTCGAGAGGTAGCGCTTTCCATAAGAACACAGATTGGACAGCAAAGGAAGAGTGCACGAAATTAGTCTTGTGCGTAGGACAAGATAAAATTAAATTATTTTTTGACCGAAGATCTCTATTGTGAACGGTGTGAAGGTACTGAAAGAAAGGAGATAAATAGATAGGAGTAGTAGGAGATGTGAGTATAGTAAAGAGAGTGGTTAGTGCCCGCAGGTTTCGACGTTGACGAATTGGCAGCCAGTTTAATTGGGATCGGCAAGCAGACACATGGTCATACTTGCGAAGATTAAAAATGAACCTAATGCAGTTATTTAGAAGTCTGTCATATTTGTTGAGATGTTCCGCATTGAGGTCGAAGTAACAAACATCACCATAGTCGAATATAGGGAATAGTAAAGCCTGGACGAGCATAGTCTTGGTTTCGGTTGGCAGAAGGGTCCGTAGGGGATAAAATGCGCGAAGCGTCCCAGTTACTCTCTGGCTAACATTAGACACTTGTTTTACATATTATACATACTATACATAGAATGTAGACATATTATACATAGAAACACCCAGACTAATGCAAATAGCCATATTCATGCATACAGATATTTGCACTGAGCGGGGATCGAACCCGTGCCTCCTGCGTGGCAGTCGCGTGCACTACCACCACGCCACAGAGGCTGTCAAGGCTGTGTATTATAAACATTCAGACAATGGGAAGATGAATTGGACAGCTGGGATAACCTGGACTGGCACAGTGGATAGAGAGACAACTGGAGTACTGAGGAAGCCTTTTGCGAAAAGGCACACACAATCTATATCTATATAAATAAAAATATAACCCCTATAAATGTGTACATAAATTTACTTTTTAATGTTTGGTTTGATTTTTTTTATAAAAGACACATCATTTTGACTTCACCTCGCCTGATGGTAAGCTAAAGGCAAAGTCACCATCGTAAATATGTACCTACCATGTTAACAATGGTGGCACTCGTGGTGTTTACAAATAAATAATAGAAAGTGCATTGAGAAAGGGATCAGGAATAAAAGCGTAAATTTAAATACATATTCAAATTTACGCTAACGATTTACGGACGTTTCCAGCGGAATAAATATTCTATGACATTCTATATAAATAAATAATGGCTTGTCCTATGGGCTTGTGTTGTAAACTTTGAAGTTTCAACACATTCCGTATTTAGGATTCAACATTATTAAAAATGAACAAAAATTGTAGTACCTTAAGTTAAAATCTAGTGAGAACCTCTTCCCGCAGCCTTCGAAGGTACACTGAAAAGGTTTCTCGCCCGTATGTACGAGCTGGTGACGTTTTAACTTTGAACTCTCCACAAACGCTTTCCCTGGAACATTATAATTACAATACTAAAATAGAACATCAAGATTATAAACTTGTTCTTTGTGAAAATTAGGTATTTGATTGTCAAGTCAAATTAGGGCCGGCGCCCATTATCGGCATCGGCGAGCTTCAGGATTTTTTTTTGGCCAAGCATAATAGATCTTATCACTATCTTCATAAAATTGAAATTTCAATGACGATCGTCGACTATTGTCGGCATCGATCGGCATTCTGCAGCGTTATGGTTACCAATTAAAGTTCAACCTTATATCTATAACAATAAGAACTATTGTTATTCGACAAATACAAATCCTCATGCTTGCCGATGCCGGCACTGGGCGCCGGCCCTTAGTTGGCTCCCAGCAGAGTAGAATTTGGGCCACCCCCATTTCTTCCCATGCGGTGTCGTACAAGGCGACTAAGGGATAGGGCTGTTTAACATTAGACAGATATATACAGCACAGACTCAGCCTCAGACATAGGTTGAGTCAACAAAAGTGCCCGGAATATTATAGCAATAGGCTCACCCATATTACATGGGACCGATTACAATTTTTGGCGAAATGTGGTTGTTTATTCACCTCTGCCTAACCCTCCGGGGATAAAGGCGTGATTATATGTATGTATGTCAAATTAGTAACTTATAACTAAACATCAAAAGTTAATAGAAAACTTTTATGATATAATCTACGGCTGTCTCAGCCTGCTTCGGTTTTTTCTGAGGTAAGATGGGAACATCATAGAGCCCTCCGATGGCCTTGGGTCAGCCTGGATGCGAGGAATATGCTGACATAACCACCTGCTGGGTATCCATTGACCGTAGGGATTTCAGCAAGTTTAATGGTTTTTCCTACCCACTAATAAGTATTTATGTGTCGCGGATAACACCAGTTGTTACCTGCGACTTCGATTACAAATTTAGGTAAAAAGTAGTAAACTTACCACACTCCGCACAGACGTGTACTCTAGGCCCATGCGTGTGAAGGTGTTTCCGCATTGCGGAGTTATCCCGGAACATTTTTGTACAGCCCTTGTGTGGACACGCTGGAAAGGTAATAAATTATACTTAAAAAGAAAAACTTCAACAAATGCCAGACTAAGCACACAGGGTAATATTTTACCTTCCAGACCGCAATGTTGAATTCTCAAAATGTTGAATTCCCAAAATGTTGAATCCCCAAAATGTTGAATTCTCAAAATGTTTCAAGGAAAATAGGGAATGCTCTTGTAGTTCAAATTATTTGCATTACATTTTGCAAATTCAACATTATGCGAATCAACATTGCGGTCCGGAAGGATATTTTACAGGCTCCTTACAGAATCCTATTCCAAGATCCCACTCTAGGGATGTCTGTGTATAGGCTGTGTGAAATTTTTAGCAATGCAAATACCCTATGGTGATACATGGTGAGTTTTTAGACAACTCCACTCCCCGACTCAAAATCTCATGTATTTATACAGTATGGATACGACATATAGGCATTTACGGAAACAGTGAAGCGTCCTGGTCCATAGGAATGAAACAAAATTAAATTTAAACTCAAATTCGCAGATTTAAAAAAAACTAAATTTCCTAACAAACTAATTATTAAAATAAATGTAGAAAATGTAACCACTTTTATAAGTCATTGATTCATTCACAAAAATACACACGCTTAGAATTTGCACAATACATACTATAGGTACAGCTCAAAGCGGCAACGTGCCGCCAGCTGACGCGCGCTCGCGACCTACCTACTGAGGTAAGATTAGGCACCTATCACGAAAGTTCACTTAACTTTATAAACACCACTTTTTCACGGCAGTGCTTAAAAATGTGAATCTAAATTTTAGAAATGCCCGCCACTAACTTGAAAACATAAAATGATATCGCCAAACTAACTGTTCAACAGATTTCGGTTAGGTACCTACCTTGCTTTCAATTTATCAAATGCCTCAATAATACGGCTGCGAGTCACTTTCAGAGACACGTTAGGTACACTATACACTTCGTTGTTTTTTCAAAAAAAGAATACGTAACAAAACTAGCACAACAAATTTACTAGGTAGGTATTTAGACTCATTTTCACCGTTAAAATTAAGGATAGAATAGCTAAACAAAAAATAAACACAATTCACAAACACAAAAAGAATAGATTAGTGTCAATTTCACTTTAAAAACAAATTAAAACGAGAAAATAAACCGAGAGGATCAAAGAACGACACGCGGTCCCCAGTGACGTCGCGGTTACTGACAACATTCCAGAAATTATCGAAACATAAAATTGTACCTAGGTTAATTAATAAGGTAAAGGCACCAATATCCATCTTTGAATATGTTTATTTATTATTAACCTGATTGATGAATAGTTGGAAGGTATTTATTGTCAATTTTCATGGTGTTCATTATCATGTCATCGTGCGTAGTTTTCCTGTCAGAGTTGGAGGGTAGCCCGGTAGTCGCTCCCACAAAAGCCAAGATAAACCAAATGAAAATAAAGATTAGGAAAGCAGCCCTCAGGCACCAAAGTACAAGATATGGATGCAACCGGGATTAACACTGAAATTATGAGCTTTAAATTCTTCATTACGTAGATATTAATACTCTTAGATATTGAATTTGTTATGGAAAAATTATAAAGAAATCAAATACAAAGTTAATCATTGATAAGCAGGTACCTACTTATCAAATCAAAAAGTTTTATGTGTAATCAAAACAACCATTATTCTCTGTACCTACGAGTAACAGACTGCCGTTAATCAGAAATTTACCCTATCGGCGGCACCCTTTGAGGTATTATGTCTCTCTCATTACAATCGTATTTTTACGAAATTGATGAATGGAAAAATGAATGAATACACAGAACGGCAACGTCAAATCGTGCAATTTTAATAGTAATAAGGGTTTCCATCTGCAAAATCCGTAAACCAGGACAAGAAGTTTTTTTTATACTACTAAGGTGGCAGATAAGCATACGGCACACATGATGGAAAGTGGTTAACGTGGCCTATGGACGTATGCCACCCCAGGGGTGTTACAGTTGGGCTGCCGAGCCTGTAAAAACGTCGGACGCCAGTCATCTCCGGAAAAGTCAAAACCACCAGATACGATAAGAAATCTTATCCGGGATTTCGTGCATGCATACCCCCCACTTTCCCAAGAGGTTCGCTCGTTCACTAGTGTACCGGAGCCGGACATGGCTACAAAGAACCAAGTAGGCAAGTGGAGGTAACGTGGAACATCGGCACGCCGTATGTACTTTCCAGGCGGACGGTGGCCGTGACGGCCGGCGGCTGTTACTCTAAGCTCATTGGGGACATCTACCTGGTGACGGTCTCACATGCACCACATGGGCAGGTCGGAGTGGGTATAGTGCTCTCGGGTGCTACGTGGCTACAAATCCGGGGAAACTCGGACGGATGGTAACCCTAATGGTAGTATTTTCGTGCAATTTAGAGTTCATTGATAACTGCGATTCTACGGAGTGTTTAAAGTTGTTCAAAATTTTATAATATTAAAACCCTAGTTTCTGCCCTTAATACTGGGCCGATTTTGTTCAAATTTTTCCTATTTGTAGCTATGGGGGTACCAAGTATATGGTTTCAATTAAAGTCTATATGTCGTATCCATATTGTATAGTGCAATTTATTTGAAAAAAAAAAAAACAGTATATTCAGTTTTTGCATGTTATAAGAAAAAATAAATACAAATGATATTTCACTATATTCCCACCTTCCACCTGGTGGTATGTCGTGATTTTTTCAGAACCAGCTCCCCCCTCACCTTGAGCCCCTCATGTGATTAAATAGCCCTATATAATCCATACTATCGTTATAAATGCGAAAGTAACTGACTGTATGTTACGCTTTCACGCCTAAACCACTGAACCGATTTTGAATAAAGGGTATAAAGGGTAGATTACGCCTTGAGAAAAGACATGGGCTATGTTTGGTCGCGATAACCGACATCCACGCGGGCGGAACCGCGGGCAAAAGCTAGTACAAAATATCTTACCTATAGTTCTATCTGAGGATTCTGGCATAGGTTTCTTTAGTCTAATTTTGTGTCCGGGACGCGCAAATTCCGCCAACTGCTTCGGATCTGATAAATCTAAACCTGTGAACACCAAAATACTTATTGCTGCTAATTCTGTTGTTACATCTCTAAACTTAAAGTTCTCTAAAAATTTTCTAATAGGCTATTTGACTAAGTCGTCGATTCTTCCCAATACTGCTTATTATGTTAGCTTGTTCTGAAAAAATATGCCTTGCAAAATAAAATTTGCATATCTGAACTGAAACTATGACTTTTCATGAGTTGAAATTCCCAAAAAAAGTCAAAATATAAACAATCAAATTCAATTCAATATATAACTTTTTAGATTCCTCATTGAATTTTGAATAACTTTTATTATGTACTATATACGTGTAAACGCAACGTAGACCGAGATAAATGCGATATTCCCTTGCACTCCATACATTTGCACTACGCGTTACCGAAGCGTGACGTCACAATTACGTACGATTTTGTATGGAGCGTTTTCGGGCGGCGCGACAAATTCAATATTTCAAAATCAAATATCTTGAAAACTATTTGGGGATTCGGTCCGACACTCGGTTGAGAGTTGTACGTTTTGAGGTTATATTTGGCTATTTCTTCAATATTGTCCTCGTTTACAACCGGAAAATAAGTGTTTGTGTTGTTTTGGTGGTGGAATATTATTTATAAGGTTAGTTATATCCATATCTACCGGCGTCCGCGCTCATTTCCATGGAAATGAGCGTGGATGTACCCCCTGATGGGGGTGGATCTGTCCCTCCGGATTTACCCAAAAAAACGGTAAAACGTTCTGCCGCACCGAATTCGACGGATACCGATAGTAAAAAGAATCGTTCTCCAGCGGAATCTATTCAATCCGTCTACTCAATACCGGGTTACGACTCGGACTCTAAACTCGAGTACTCTAGTACGGACAAAGGTCCGTACTTCGTATATGTCTCGAGACTGGAACAGGACCCAAAAAATGGCTTAGCCTTCAAATCTCTAAGATTTGCCCAGTTCCTTTTTAAAAATAATGTTGAAAATATTAAAGTAGGTGGGATAAAAAACGTTGGTCGGAATAGGGTGTGCGTGGAGTTCGGCTCGGCAGCTGCGGCGAATAAATTCTTAAATCTTGTTCTGTTAAAAGATCACAACTATGTAGCCAACATCCCAAGCTATAGCATATTTCGGATGGGCGTAGTGAGAGATATTCCCACTGATTGGACGCTGGAGGAATTGGTTGGGGGCATCTCCTCTACTGCCGGAGTGGTAGTTAGAGCCAGACGGCTTAATACTAAAATTGTAAGAGACGGTGCTTCCGTGTGGGTCCCATCAAACACAGTTGTCCTAACTTTTTTGGGCCAGGTCCTTCCTGAAAGAGTATTTTGCTTTAATGCCTCTCTTCCAGTCTCCCTCTACCAACTGCCAACTATACAATGCAGAAATTGCTGTCGATTTGGCCACATTGCCAAGCAATGTCGGTCAAAACCCCGCTGTTTTAAATGTGCACAGCCCCATGCCGGTGATTCATGCTCTGTTGCTGATAGAGACATCACTTGTTTTCTATGTTCTGGCGGTAACCACACGGCTACAGACAGAAGATGTCCAGAACATGCCAGACAAAGGTCTATCAAAGTAATAATGTCAGAAGAGAACATCAGTTATGCTGAAGCCGCATCTAGACTCCCCCAGAGCCGTAGACCTCTCTACTCTGAGACAGCTGCTAGGCCGTCTCCTCCCATGTACTCCACTTCCATTTCTCCTCCCATCCCTTCTGTCTCGTCTCCCTCTGTAAGTTATAAGAAAACCGTTTCCCTCCCCATACGTCCAAGGTTTGTTCCAGGGAAATCCTTCAGTGCTCATGAGCATAACGAAATAATAAGTCACCCTCCTTCTTCCCAACCCAATGGGTGCTGTATTAATCCACCAACAGAGACTACTCCACTGGCCACTCCTAATGACAATCTTGTCCAACTTTTACTCTGCTCTCTTATAAATATACTCACGAAAATGTCAGATGCTCTACCGCACGACGTTGCTGTTCTCGTAGAACAATTACTAGTGATAATCTCAAAAAACAATTCTAACAATGGGTCTCAATCTCCTTCAATGGAATTGTAAAAGCATTCGTCGCAGGAAACCTCATCTTATTGATTTAATTAATCAACACCAACTTGCTATCCTGGCTATCCAGGAAACTTTACTAAAACCTATGCACCGTTTTAGGATCCCTGGTTTCTTCTGCCTGCGAGACGACAGAGACGATGGTTGGGCGGGTTGTGCTCTGCTGATTAGAAGAAACATAACATTCTCTCAAATTCAACTCCCTACTATGATGACGATTTTCACATAGTTGCCATTAGGGCAATGAATATTTCTTTTATCTCCATATATGTCCCTCATCCTAACCGTAGTATCCTCTCTGAAGTTAATTCTATTCTCTCATTCATCCCTTCTCCTATGATTATATTAGGTGACTTTAATTGTCGACATACTCTATGGGGTGCACATTGCGATGACTCTATCGCCTCACCTATTCTTGACATCCTAGATGACTTAAATTTATGTATTTTAAATGATGGGTCTGCAACCCGTCGTGTCCCTCCTACACAAAACATCAGTGTCCCTGATCTATCCTTGTCTTCTGATTCTCTAACCCCACTTCTGTCTTGGTCTACTCTTCCTAATGTTCTCGGTAGTGATCACTTCCCAATCTTAATCTCTTACTCTCAGGCTTCAACCCCTCCTCCCTGCCTTTATGAACCTCTCCTAAAGTACAAACTCAGTAGAGCTAACTGGGAGATGTACTCCGCGACATTGGATACAGAACTGGCATCTCTTCCTCAACCTAGCTCCTCAAACTTCATCTTTTTGTATGACCGCTTAATCTCAGCAATAAAATTTGCCGCTGACTCTTCCATTCCCCATAAAAAACCTGCCAATCTGCGTACTCCCTCACCCCCCTGGTGGGATTCAGAGTGCACAGCGAGTGTTCAGAAACGTACAGATGCTGAAAATAAATTTGCATTATCCTTATCCATGACAGATTACGTCAACTTCAAGAAGACTGCAGCTGCTACATCTAGGCTTCTATCTAAAAAGAAATCACTAGGTTGGCGAAAATTCTGTGAATCTCTATCCCCTCGATCTCCCCTTTCTTTGGTCTGGAAAAGAGTTAAAGCATACAGGAGAAGTGTAGCAGACACATCTGTCTCAAGCAATGACCCTAATTCCTTTCTCAATGACTTTCTATCTACCCTAGCTCCCCCATATGCACCTGAACTTGGTTGTATTCCCCTCTTGCACCCTCCCAATCTCAGCATAACACAAGATCATATGAATGACTTGTTTTCCTTTTCTGAACTATCTTGCGCTCTTGATCATCTCCAGGATTCATCTCCTGGAATTGATGGTATTCCATATTCCTTTATTTGTAAATTGTCTGATTCCTCGAAAACTTTCTTCATTAGCATTCTTAATGCCATCTTCCTCTCCGGCCAGATCCCAGATTCCTGGAAAAGTCAAATTATTATTCCAATCCTGAAGCCGGGGAAAGACCCAAAAATTTCTTCCTCATATCGCCCCATTGCTCTATCCTCTGTCTTAGCTAAAATTATGGAAATCCTTATCAAGAACCGTCTTGAATGGATTTTAGAAAATAGACAATTATTAGCCTCCAGTCAATACGGCTTTAGAAAAGGCAAGGGCCACCCTGGACAGTCTGAGTATCCTGACTTCTGAAATACGTTTGGCGTTGTCTCGTAATGAACATACTATAGGGGTTTTCTTAGACATCTCCGCTGCCTATGACAATGTCCATCTTCCGCTACTCAGGCAGAAAATGCTCCAGCTGAGTATACCCGTGAGGTTGGTTCATATCATTTGCAACATGCTCATGTGTCGTACAATATCTGTTCGTTACCAGGGCAACACCCTGCCGTCTCACATTGTTTGGAAAGGCCTTCCTCAAGGATCTGTCCTTAGCCCAATCCTATACAACATTTACACCCTTGACCTGGATCACTCTGTCAACTCTTTTTGCAAAATCCTGCAATATGCTGACGATGTTGCTCTATATTCTACTTCCCCCTCTTTTTCGGTGGCTGCCGCCAATCTCAATACCGCTCTTTTCTACTTAAATAATTGGCTCTTAGAACATAATCTCTCCCTCTCAGTTCCCAAATGTAGTGCAGTTGTTTTCACTCGCAAACGTGACACGCCTCACATTAACCTCTCTGTGGCGAATGAATCAATCCCAATTTTAAATTCCGTGAAATTTTTGGGTCTTATTTTGGACTCCAAATTGACAGGAGTTCCCCACCTAAATCATGTAATGGAAAAGTGTGAGAAGGGCGTAAATGTCATGAGGTCTTTATCTGGGGTCCGGTGGGGTTCTCATCCCTTCTGCCAAAAACTCTTATACAACGCCATTGTACGTAGTCACTTTGACTATGGTACTTTTCTACTTGAGCCATGCAACATATTGCCTCTCACAAAACTAGAAAGAATTCAGTCGAAGTGTCTTCGTATTATAACTGGCGCCATGAAATGCTCCCCTATCAACGCCCTACAAGTCGAATGCAGGGAACCTCCCCTCCACCTTCGCCGGCAATTTTTATGCGACAGGTTTCTCTTCAATGCTGCCCAAGTTAGTTCTCATCCTCTACTCGTTATCCTACAACAACTTTCCCCCTTAATCTCTTCTTCAGCATTCTGGAAGAATAAATCTCATCCTCCCCTCATAAATTCATATAGAAAACTAATTAACCTCTCAGTCCCTATCCATCAATTCCCTTTAAACCCACTTTTTGATCATGACTACCGATCATTAATATTTCAACCAAGAATCATTCTTGATTTTGGCATACCCAAAAAATGCCCATCTGCAAATCAAAAATTTTTGAACATTTTGGGTCGTGACTGGCCAGATTGGACAACCCTCTACACCGATGCTTCAAAATTGTCAGTTGATTCACCAGTGGGTTCTGCGGCATGGATTCCCAAATATAAAATTATTCTCAGCTTCAAAAGCCCTCCATACAATTCCATTTTTACAGGAGAATCTATTGCTCTGCTAGAAGCTGTCACTTATGTAGAATCTCATAATCTGAACAAAGCCCTCATATTGACTGATTCCCTGAGCTGTCTGAAGGACTTATTGAAAAATCCCTTTAAATCTAGTAATAATTTTCCACTCACCCTTAAGACAAAAGCCATACTACTCAGGTGTCACATGTCTGGCACTGAGGTGGCCTTAGCATGGATCCCTAGTCATGTTGGCATATCAGGTAATGAAACTGTAGATTCTTGCGCTAGATTGGCAACTGGTACAGGATGTGCTGCATACAACTACGCTTTCGCCCGAGACCTTCGCACTTTATCCGGCGCTTGCCTGGATAAATCTTGGAATGACTTATGGCAATCCTCTAGAATTATCAAGGGCAAATTCTATGGATCCTTACAACCATCTATCCCTTCCAAGCCATGGTTTTTCAAGCACAAACGGTTCAATAAGTTAACTACCTCAGTCATAATACGCCTCCGCTTGGGATTTGTCTGCACACCAGTTTTCTTGGCCAAAATTAGAGTTCGGGACCATTCTCTATGTGAATGTGGCTTGGATGAGGGCACTCTTGAGCATATTTTTTATTCTTGTCCAAGATTAGTGGTACAATTATATGATCTCCTTCCACAAAAGATTCCTCGACCTGTAAATTTGACCTACTTACTCACTCTGGTATCCTCCCCCTTTATCAAGATCCTCTACAAATTTATCTCCATAAACGAAATAAAACTATAATTCTGCACCCTCTCCCCTTCACAAAATAACTAATCTAACCCTAAGCCCTAATTTGGATATATATATTTAACATATAACATATTTTTTATTAATATATGTGTTTTACTAACACTTGTGATGTCCTTTTTCAGTGACTGACAAGGATAAGTCCAAATTAATTACTGCCCCATTAATACTTAGAGACCTCTATAAACGATTAAACCTACTCTCCACCTTGAGGTTGGCAGAATCATCGGTACCCATAAAACCGATGCAAGGCGCCATTTTAATAAAATAAGAAGAAGAAGAAAACTATTTGTCGTACGAACATTTTACTTTTACAGTTCATTATATTATTTACATAGTGGTCATTTATCGAAAGTAAAAAAAAAATTAGTCAAATACCCTATTGCATCTGTTTCTTTCATTATCAGATAGTAAAGGACAGATGCCGAAACCGGATCCGTTCTCCATGAGCGCTGGCCTGGGGGTGATCGGTGGAGCCGCCTGTCACCCTAGCAGAAGCAGGCCGCGGCGGTCCCCGTACCCGGGGCTAGATGGGGACACCGAGGTCCCCATAACCCGAAGGGGGCCATCTCGAAAGAGATGGTCCTGGGTCTGCCGGGGTGCGAGAGATAAGCTTTCGGCAATCTCACCTCCGGCAACCAAGGACTCAAGACGGCGTGCGTTTTAGTCGGTTGGAGTTCGATATAACCACCTCCACCGGCTCCGTGGGATTCGTGGGGATTTTTCGCACGATAAAAAAAATTACACAGGTAATTGATTCAATGAATTGAAATTGTTGGTCCAAGATGTTGTTAAAAAATCTGGTACTGACCTGGCATAGCCTCAGTTCCTAATATGTTCTTCTTGCCTGTCATATATTCTGTATAGTCAGGATCTGGTTCAGGATTTGAGCCGTCATCTGTAACAATACAAAAGTCTGTTGAACAAATATATACAAAAGAGTATAATGCTAATTCTGTATTGTCAATACTATCTAAAATACACTAAAAATCTCTAAAATTAATTATAACATCGTCTATTTATGCGAAATGACATGTAATTAAGAAAATGTTATCAAGTTCGAAAATGGGCCATTTGACTCGACACTGAAGAATCGACGACTGATTCTTCCCAATACTGCTTAATACGATAGCTTGTTCTAAAAAAATATGCCTTGCAAAATAAAACTGAAACTATGACTTTTCATTAGTTGAAATTCCCAAAAAAAGTCAACTAATTCAATTCAAATTTTTATATAACTGTTTAGATTCCTTATTAAATTTTAAATAACTTTTATTATGAACTATATACGTGTAAACGCAACGTAGACCGAGATAAATGCGATATTCTCTTGCACTCCATACATTTGCACTACGCGCTACCGAAGCGTGACGTCACAATTTCGTGGGCTTTTGTATGGAGCGTTTTCGGGCGGCGCAACAAATTGAATTTTTCAAAATCAAATATCTTGAAAACTATTTGTCGTACGAAAATTTTACTTTTACAGTTCATTATAATTATAAGAAAGTGGTAATTTTTCGAAAGTAAAAAAAAAATAGTCAAATAGCCTATTGTTTTTCTGTTCTTAGTACTCCTTGTAGTCGGTTCGAGTCTCACAGAGTCCACATAATTTTGTTACATAACTGTATCCAAAATATTTTTTTATGAAACGACTAAATAATCTGGGTGTAGTAAGAGATTTTTAGCCTATTTTTAGTTGGTTTTGACAACATAGAATTAGCATCTATGTCTACTATGACTAACACTTTATATAGAAGTGATAACAGGACACAGCCGACTGAACAGGCACCTGACATTAATAGGAGTAAAGAACGATCCCAGATGTCCGGAGTGCATGGACGCAGAGGAAACCAGCTTCCACCTGCTGGCCCAATGCCCTATGTACTCGCTGAAAAGATGGAAAATCATGGTAACAGACCGACTAGATCAAGAAGACATTGGAAATCTGAAGGTGGAACAGATCGTAAGTTTTTGCAAGGAAACAGGTAGGTTCGACGAAGCGCCGTGATTACCGGACATCCCACATCCCACATCCCACCCAAGGAAATAGGGGATAGGGCGCCCGTCCGGCCGCGGCGTCCCCTGCTGGCAGTAAGTAAGTAACACTTTATATACCAACGCCAAAGGTGGGGCTCAATAGCTCAGTTGGAAGAGCATTCCTCCTGTAAAGGAAAGGTCGTCGGTTCAAGTCCCACTTGAGCATTTAATTTTCCCGATGTATTCGAACTCACAAGACAACTTACCCTCATCCTCGCCAGTCGCCCACATAGTGACGGAGAACTCTCCCTCCATAGTCTTGATCTGGACCTGTTTTTGTTCCCACCGTCTCGCTGGACCACGTCCTGCTACTCCCTCCATGAGACCCACTGGCACTTCACCTGAAATATATGGCAAGATACTCTAGTTAGGTTTGGTTCTAACCACTATATGTAACTGAATGATTTTTTTAAAGTATTTAATAAGCTAACTTATTAAGTTCGAAATATTCTTGATCGTGGGTTCAAGTCCCACTTGGGCGCTTCTTATTCCCGACGTATTTAGAACTTAAAAAGTTAGCACAATAAATGCTATAAAAATTTCATTCAAATATTTGGGCGGAGTCATCAAAAATCAATGTTTATAAATGGTTGAAAAATCATTAATTGGTTCTGTCGCCCTTAAAGACGGATATAAAGAGAAGGGAAATTTGAAGTTATTCATGTGTGGCTCAATAGCTCAGTTGGAAGAGCATTCCCCCTGTAAGGGAAAGGTTATGGGTTCAAGTGCCACTTGAGCACTTTATGTAGCTTTTGAATGATTTTTATAGTATAAAGGGCCAGTAAACCAAACGCGAGTAAAGTTAATAGCCAATATTTTATTTTTATTTTTTTTATAAAATTGGTACAGAAACAGACATCAGATTGATGACACTATGACTATGATTTTACAAACTATATAGCATTTTAAAACTGAAGTCCACTTACATCTGTACACAGCATTTCTGTTGACTTCAGTGCCAGTTTAACTATTACTTTGCTATAAATATAAGTAAGTTATAACTAATCAAATCAAATGACAAAATAAATAAACAAAAAAAAAATAGTCCTTATTCTAGCTGAAGGCCCTCACCACGCAAAAACCTTTTAAATTCAGCAAAACTATTGTGAAATATATCCATATCCACACGAGAGCATATAGAATTATAGTACCTGCACATTCTAGCGAGTAGGTGATATTGTCTGTTTATTCTAGAAATAATATTTACTCGCGTTTGGTGGAATGTACCGTAAGTGGCATAGTTGAGCTAAACAATGGGTACAGGCAACAGCCCGCCACCTGCTTCTATCCTTACATATAACTCGAACCATATATCTTGGACCTAAAATATGCTCTATACGCGCAGTACACGTTTCTTGGATGTCTATTTAAGATAGCGCGGGGTGCTACGACGGTAGACGAGCTCAAATTCACCAAGCCTTGTATGTTTTGCTATTTAGGTACAAGATATATACTGGGTGTAAGGGGAACGCTCCCGAAGCCGAAAACCCCTAGTAGTAATTCAGGAACATTTGTTTTTCGTGCGGAAATCCCCTCGGATACCTCCCCCGCTGGAGCCGGAAGGGGAGGTTATTGCGGACTCGAATCGACTAAAACCGCACGCCGACTGAGGGTCGTGGTGCTAAGCCGGAGGTGAGGTTGTCTTCGACATATTTCTCGCACCCCGGCTGACCCAGGGCCATCCCTTATGGTCTGGTGGCCCTCCTCGGGAGGGGGGACAACAGTGTCCCCGACTCGTCCCCGGAATAGGGAGGCGCTCCTCTCAGCGCGCCGCTGCCGTGGACAATGTGTTATGTACCTGGAGTACAACTAGGGGTTTCCGGCTTCGGGAATGTTCCCATTACAGATAGTATGGTTGGAGCTTCCTCTATTGTCTAAACTTACCGATAGGCATCAAATGTTGTATATTATTCGAGGTATTATTGACAGTGGCGCGGGGTCGGCCGCGACCTCTTCTGGAACAAATAGATGGTGTTATACACGAAAATTGAAATGCTTTTATGCTTTTCAGGGAACCTCAAGAGAAGAAAATGCAACCCTTATAGGATTACTTTGTTATCCGTCTTTCTGTCTATCTATCAAGACCTTTTTACTCAGGAATGCGTGAAGGTATCAAGTTGGAATTAATACCACATACTCAGGTTTATAACGTCTTGAAACTGTGAAAAATCAAAATTCTAAGTCAACGCAATCTTCTTTTTTGTGCGGAAATCCCCTCGCGCCTCGGAGGAGGAGATACTTCGCCGGAGCAGGAAGGTTCGTGCGGTAATCCCATCGGATACCTCCCCCGCCGGAGCCGCAAGGGGAGGTTATGTCGGACTCGAACCGTCTAAAACCGCACGCCGACTGAGGGTCGTGGTGGCCGGAGATGAGGTTTTCTTCGAAATATCCCTCGCACCCCGGCTGACCCAGAGAACTCAACGCAATCAAAATAACAGAAATTGTCTGATTGGAAGATCTTAAAAGTTGTGTAACTGACGTTGGGGAACTCATTATGGTAAGTTAAAGGCAAAGTCTCAGGAAAAAGGGTCACCAATACAGACAATGTTACAATTGTGGCCCTAAAAATGAATTGCTGAATGTGTTGCTAAGTTCAAATCTCGAGAACAGCTGAACCAATTTGGCTATTTTTTTTAGAATATTCCTTTCAGTATGAGGATAAAAGTTTAAAATTGCCAACGGGGTTCAAGATACGCCAAGAACAAAGCCGGGGCGGTTCGGTTAGTATTTTATAAAATTTTCTATGTGTAGAATATTTTACCATGCCACCATAAAAAAAAACCATACCTGTTACTTGTAGAAGGCGGTGTGACGTACAAGGAATCGTAGTGTGTATCGGAGCTCGCGTTCAAAACCTCCTCCCCCGAGATTCCTGGCAGTATCACCTCCTCGTTGCCAACTGAAATTTTAAAGTCTGTCAGCGTTGCCGACGTTTGGGACGATGTTTAGACATGTGCGGAGTAAATGGTATAATAGAAATATGTTTAGTAAAATTTTAAAGCTACTATTATGCTATTTCCGCTTCGGCCAAGTACGAAACCACTTTTCGAAACCAGTTACGAAAGAAGAATAGTTTTTCTTCTTTTGAAAGTGGTTTCGATAAAAGTATTTATTTCTTTTATCGAAACTTAGGAAAATCTCTTATGATGAAGGTAAAGCAAACAATTTATACTCGATGGAAATGAAATGTCCAAGTAATGTGTATGATTTCAATTCAAATAAGTATGTATATTATGAGAAGAGAAGAAAAATAATAATAAAAAATCTTTCAAAAACCAGCTTTTCTTTGTTATTTTATGCAAGTTCGGGACTTCACGCGATAAAAACTTCCACTTACTTTTTGCGGACGTTTCGGGTGCGATGCTGCACCCGTGGTCGCGACTTGACTGTCCAGTCAAGAAAATAACAATGAGTTTACACCGCGATAGCTTAAAAATAACATCAGCTTTTCTTTTTCTTTAAAAAAGGTATTGTACTAAGATGAAAATAATAATTGTATGTAAGGGTAATAAATTATTTCCTTTACCTACATGAAAAGAGATTTTATTTAGAGCTTCGAAAGAAGAAACATTATTCTTCTTTCGAAACTGGTTTCAAACCGTGCTTTCGTACGTGGCTAAGCGTCCGAAGCGGCTATTTCTATGGATTTAGTTTGGAGAATGTGAACGTCCAAGATCGAATTTGAACCCTGCTTAGTATTCCCACTCATAGGGGGAATGTTCAAGACATGACATTTATGTCCATGTAGGGTAGATAGATAACACTGTACGGTAAGGTATTAGTTCCAGGTACAATTTACGTCTTAGATGTTCTTTTTCCAATATAAATTGAAAAGAACATGTTTACAATTAGAAATCAAACTATGAAGCGTTAGGGAAATTTAGATTACATTTTGTAATTTTTTTTATTATGTGAATTAACCCCGCGCAAGCGTGAATATGTTTGCGTGTGTGAGTTCGTGCACGTGTGTATATGCGCGCGCGTGTGTGTGTGTGAATGTTTGCGTATTTAGATCCTATCCCGTTGAAATTGCCGCACGATAAATACACACACATTTTAAATGGTAAAACTACCCCCAGTGGATCCTGAACTCCGAGGTGAAGCCTCAGCCTGACCGATAATGCCTCAAAGATGATGATAATATAGTAAAGTCTCTACAAAAGAAAAGAAGCAAGAACTGACCTTCTTCGAGGTGCTGCATACCGATGACCTGCTCCTCAGCCTCCTCATACTGATCATCCGTTATGTACTCCTCATATTGGGCTGCTTCTATCTCTTCGTACTGAAAATGGAATATAAAATAATTAGAGAAATTTCTTATCGTTGTGTGGGCAGGCCTTTAACCTGTTCGAAGGACCCTAGTAATTCAATATTTGGCGCTCTTTTGGAAAGCTAAGAAAGCGAAAAAAAATTATCCATACAATAATCTATTCCTGAATAGTGTAATCACTACTACATAGTATAAAGCAAAGTCACTTTCCGTGTACCTATGTATGCTTATATCTTCAAAACTACGCTACAGATTTTGGTGCGGTTTCTTTTAATAGATAGAGTAATTCAAGAGGAAGAGGGTGCAGCGGCAACGGGATCAAATGCCACGCGGGTGGAGCAAGTCCAGGGAAGGTTTGTACGTAGAGAAAAAATCTAATAATTGCCGGGAACCGACATCCACGCGGGCGGAGCCGCGGGCTAGTTATTTATAAAAGTGAATCGTTGACACGACAAGAAGTAAAATGAAAGTAAGATTTTAAGTCTGACCAAAACATCTCCTTCATCTTAGCGTTGATCACAGTCGCATTCGAAGCGTTCAGCTTGAAGTCTGGGGTAAGCTTTACTAGCCTATCTACGGATTCAGCTAAACTTCGATGTTTTCTGTGAAGCGACTGCTATCTGACCTCCACAACTCAAAGGCGATATCGAAGCATTGCAGTTAGACTTGTTGTTGGACTTTTTAGGGCTCCTTAGATGTTGAGGCACGACCAGATCAATGCAAATACTCATATTCATGCATACAAATAATTGCACTGGGCGGGGATCGAAGCCACGCCTCCTGCGTAGCGGCCGGTTTCACTACCGCTACGCCAAGGATTCTGACCAAGACATTTCAAACAACAAAAAAATCCAGTTTAAATTCCGTTCAGTATTCTTCCGTAACAGAGATGTATTAAAAAATACATTTGCATTCAATCCATACTAATATTATAAATGCGAAAGTAACTCTGTCTGTCTGTATGTTACGCTTTCACACTGAACCTATTTTGATCAAATTTGATATATGGGTAGATTAGACCATGAGAAAGGACATAGGCTATGTTTGGTCGCGATAACCGACATCCACGCGGGCGGAGCCGCGGACAAAAGCTAGTATCTAATAAAACATAACCAAAGACATTCTTTTAATATCTCCAATATCAGACACAGCTTAATTATCATTCATTATACAAAAGTATAGAAAGACTATAGAAGTTCTACAGAGTATAATAGAGAGAGAGAGAGAGAGAGGAAAGAGAGTAGTGATATAATTACCTTGACTCCCACCTGATCATCGCCGTCAATCTCCACCATGGAGCCGTGTGTGCCAATCTCCACCTCACACATGATCTCCTGGTTCATCATCTTGAATGGATTTCACCTGTGACAAACATACATGAATATAATAACTGTACTGTGGTGTACCAGAAAGGAAGAGCCGGCAGACCCTGAGCTTCGAGGTCACTTTGGTCAAGGATGCAATTAGGAAAATACGCCTCCATGAGGATGCTTGGAAGATACTCTAGCAGTCCTGCAGGCCTGCTAGAGTATCTAGCAACAAGTTGCAAGAGCTTCGTACCGATTCAATTTAAAAAAAGCCGGCCAAGTGCGAGTCGGACTTCGCACGGAGTTCGTGGCTTAGCTACATAAACCACAATATCTTTTGATTGGTTAACTTCCCCTCCTGAGGAGGGCCAGACCGTTAGGCATGGCCCTGGGTCAGCCGGGGTGCGAGGGTTATGTCGAAGACAACCTCACCTCCGGCCTAGCACCACGACCCTCAGTCGGCGTGCGGTTTTAGCCGATTCGAGTCCGACATAACCTCCCTTTCCGGTTCCGGCGGGGGAGGAATCCGTAGGGATTTCCGCACGAAAAAACAAAGTTAACCTAGAAGTTTGATTTTTGCACATCTTCAAGGCGTTTAGACCTGAGTATGTGGTATTAATTTTAATTTTGTACCTCCACGCATTCCTGACGAAAAGGTATTGACAGTCACACAGACAACGAAGTGATTCTACGAGTATAAGGGTTGTTTTTTCCTCTTTACTTACGGAACCCTAAAAATCAAAAGGTGCACTAGCTCCATAACGTTACCATCATCGGAGTTGTTGCAAGGCAATCGAGTCGCGTGCCATCCAAACGTCAAATGGACTCATTCGGTAGGAACGTTATACCTATCACATTCTTCGACTTTTGACACCCCGCGCGTCTCTCTTCCCACCCGCATTCGGCGACGCGTTTTTATTAGGAGAAATATCAATGGGGCATCTCCGTTACTTAATCATATTCTGTCCTCCGTGGTTACTATACTATCACTATATAGCATTTTGTCGATTTCGTTGTCGCAACTATCATATGGAGTTTAATTCGACTTGATGGTTATATAATTTAGGTTAGGTTAGAAGGTAAGGATAGATGAAGGTCACAGAGGAA
The DNA here is from genome assembly GCA_914829495.1 of Eilema sororculum. NCBI lineage: Eukaryota > Metazoa > Arthropoda > Insecta > Lepidoptera > Erebidae > Eilema > Eilema sororculum. The sequence goes on from OU618561.1 coordinate 6,285,956, forward strand.
CCACAATAGTCAATAGTAAGTTATCAGGAAACCACTGATAACATAGTATTTTATAGTATGACATAGTATCTAAGCCTCCCAACATTCGGAGACTCCTCTTTCCAGCAATGGACTGTAATTGGATTTTTTTATACCACTTAGGTGGCAGATAAGCACACGGCCCTCCTGAAGAAAATGTGGTTACCGTGACGTGACCTATGGATGTCTACAAGACCAGGGATATCACGTCACTCGCGGTGCTGACATACATACATATAATAGTCTGGAAATCCCCGAAGGGGTACGCATTAGCACCCACGTTTCGCCTTCCTTCGAGCCTATTGCCGCCTAGAGGGTCCTTTGTCTTGGGCTGTATGTTTACTGTAGGATGGAGAGTAATTAAACAAATGTTTATAAAACTGGTTTTTATAATAAACACAATTGTGTGCATTGCATTAATTTAAAAAATATATTTTTAGCGTTACAAATAGACAATGCAATTTTATGCATTAGAATTAGATAATACGATACTATGCAAGTATAATAAGCATAGGTCGGAATTAGGTAGAGTTATTTATGTTCGGCTTCATGGTTCACTAGAATGGATAAACAAGTACTCGGACATTCCTACAATAAGAGGGGAAACAGTCCAAACTACCTAGTAGTCATACAAAGACCGGATCACTCACCACCAGAATAGACTAGTATGGAGTCTCGGAAATCAACTGGGAACAAGACGGTTAAGAAGATTACACACCTGGGAAAACCTCTGAGAGAGATTAAAAAGAAGGCAGTCCAACAGTGGGATGCATGCCTAACATGTCAAGCATCTTTCAAAGCAACTGCTTATGGTTTAAACTGAAACTGATCGCATATTTTGACCATAATAATAAAAAAAAAATGTACTTGCATCGAAATGTTGATATTAATGTGGATTTTACCGAGTTTTTTGATGGACAACCTCATGTGATCAACAATATTACAATATTTTTCCTTGCAATTTGTTTACTTATTATATGTTGTTTTATTAGTAGGTGAAGATCATAATAAGAATTTAGGTTTTATTTACATAATTATTATTAATAAAAATATAAAACAAGATATGTGCAAAACTGTGTGACGTCATCCGGGAGGGTGGCCAGAAGGCTGGCGGCATTCCCACGTTGAATTCTAATGCCAATCCTTTGCACAAGGAATAAACCAGCCCTCTGGTTACGGGGAATGTCTATTAAACGTATTGACATTTCTTTGAATAATAGACACGCACTTGGACCCCATGATCCCAGCGTCTCGACTCCAATAAGAATAAGATATACCCAAATTTATCTTGGAATTTAGAAATTTTCGAAAAAAATAAAATTGTATGCATTTCTGCACCATTGGAACCATGGTATGTTACAAAGAATCATAATAATTGTATCAATAATAAAATCACAGTATTTTTCTGTTCTCCATATCCACATCACATGGAATTAGTGTAAGTACCTACATATATAACTCAACCTAATTCCAACCTATTGACCATAATAAGGATAAATTAGGATGTGATGAAGAGAACATAGCTATTGAAAAATATGATTCTATGCCATATTTTTATATATCTATGCAACTCTGATAATTTATTGATACTTTACTATTACTCCCAAAGAAGAAAAGGAAAGAAGGTTCTGGCCTTGTTTAGTACAGGGTTTCATTCCGAGTTTTCTTTCTCTTGCATTGATATTGTCTTTAGTGGCGTCATACAACACCCTTTGGATGAGGTAGGGTGGTGATACTTCGGATGAGATTTGGCGAGGATCAAATCTCATCCGAAATAGTTAGTTTGTCTTGGCGGTTCCACACTTAGCCTCTTGATTGGGCCATTGTGCATACCTCTTACCTCTTATTCCAACAAACCCATTCCACATGCTTCCTGGTCTCATCCAAAGTATCACCATCAAATTAATGATACAGTGAAGATATGGTAGGCAAGTACAAAAGCAGATAGCCATCTGCCTACCTCAAGAGAAATGTAAATGATGAACAAGCATGATACCTATGTAACTTTCATCCATCCTACAGTAAACAGCCCATAACCAAATTACCCTCTTGATGGCAATAGGCTCATCCCAATACATGGGACCAGAAATGATAGTTGACTAAATGTACGTGTTAATACATCTCTGCCTACCCCTTTGGGGATTTACAACTGAACTGTCAATATCTATATGTATGCAACTTGTTACTGTAATTTATGAACATCTGCAACCTACGCCTTATAAAAAGTGGTAGGAATGGTGATTCTAGGTTATGTACAGTCCGTAATGGTTTAATCCAAGGTATTAATTTGTAAGCTCTCCTATAGTACATTATCCTTATAATACTAAGATGTTTGGCAGCTTGATAATAGTTTTATTAGTTCAATGAACTTTTGACAACTTAGATAGAAACAAAAGATAAACATTCTACCTATGTACTGTTTTTTTACAATACATAATTTAAATGTGTATTATTATATATTTTAGCACCCAGAGTAAATAATTTCCATAAATGTGAACAAATATAACTTTAATAACATAATTCTAATGTCACTTTGTGATACAAAAACTAGCTTTAAATTAACCTCATTAGTAAATGGTAACATTTTAATTATGTATTCTGTAACATTTTTAAAGTCAATGAACGAAATAATTATACCATAATTTGGCTGATGACAGAAATGTGGAACTTTTGCTATGTTATTATGTCTAGAACAATAGAATTTCCATGGGAAATTTCATGTTATTGATAACAATAACATTATCTGAAGGCAAATCTTATTGGTAAACAATATACTTTATAGTTTTACAATACATAGGTTTGTTGTTGATAACTTATTTTTAGACGAATGGTGTAAAAGGTAAACAGAAGTTCCATGTATTATCTATGTCACCCCAAGCGCGTTAGTCGCGATTTGTTGCCTCCCACTGAGAAAACAACTTTATGCACTTATTATGCCGCATTTTTGGTGCATTGGAGTCAAACAACTATCTCTCTGAGCAGGTGCAAGTATACTGACAGGGTAACTCGACCGGCCGGGCCTGCTACTCGAAGATTTTTTAGATAATTATAAAATGACCACGCCAAACGCTACACACATCGATACCTTATAATATGACCTTCATTCTGTGACCCTTTTACCAGCTACTAAATGCGTATTATCATAAAAAATATAAAACACTTGTTACGATACGTCAAAAAGTACAATGTTTTCGATAGAAATAATTTACCTGTATTTATCCTGTAACAAAAGCACCAACGGCCCCCAGAAGACAAATATGGACAGATGCGTTGGCACGGAATTTTCCAACGTAATATTTACAGCAACTAGTGCCTCAGTTTTCAGTGAAAAAAAGTTCGATATTTAGGCTCAAAAATATTTGAAATTTACGCGAAAATGTTTATAAAATATGTCCGACTAAACATGGCGTCCAAAGATGTCGGACCAAATTCAATATGGCGAAGCAAAATGGACGCCCGCTCTCCACCCGTTCGTGTTCGAGAACTCCGCTGGGAAAGGAAAACCAAAGAGCTCATGTCATGTAGAAAAAAAACACCGGAGCTAAATGTTGCCAGACTTAAATGCAATTGGTGAGGTTTTCTAGTTCTTAGCATAGTAAAAGAGAGATAAAATGTAAATAAAACAATACAGGATTGAAATTTAATTATGAAAATTAATATACCATGTTCATTTTCTAAATATGATTTATAATAAAATATTTATAAACAAAATACCCGTGTTCAGCAGCAACACCAGCAAATAACTGTCAATTTTTCGCTATACTCAGTAGCGCCATCTATTTAAAAATTTTGACGTAATCGCGCAACCTGACGGAGAAAATTGTGCAAATCTGCCATTTTCCATCTTCCTTTTCCTGTGGTTATTTAACATTTTAAAATTGGTTTTTAGTGAAAAATAAGCCATGGCTGTGAGGTTATTATCTAAATTGAAGGTTCTACCTGAGGTTCGAGGTGCCGTAAACGCTAGCTCAGCAGCTGCGCCCGCTTCCCTCTCAGATTTTGATCTTCAGCATAAGACACCAGTTATCAGGCAACAGAAGCTGATTCCTAAGGCGCACTATGGTGGCCGTCATGCAGTAACTATGCTCCCAGGTGGTGGCATCGGTCCTGAATTAATGGGCTACGTCAAGGACGTTTTCAAGTGAGTTTTTATTGTGTCATAACCTTTCATTGATGTAGACCTTTAGGTTCAAAATCTTGGGTTAAAAACAGCTATTTATCTGTTTTTGTGCCTAGACGCGCAAGTACATGAAAGCTAATATCTGAGACTGGCTCTCTTGCCCCAACTACAACCAAATCCATAAAAATATAAAATATGTTATCTGCAGTTATCCGCTAACAAATTTAAAAATATTTTGTGATTGTGATGGTCACATGACTACTGTTTTCTATACTAGTTAAGATTATGGCATATGGGTGATTCTTATAAACAAAAAAAATGCAAGCTATATCTTCACTCCTTTGACTTAATATGGCATGGGATTAGCACAATTTTAACTCTACTTTTAACATTACTTTGCGGATATATTTGTGGGTTATAAATTTGCCAAATTTTATAATGTATCTATCATATTGTATGATATAATGTATAACGGTTTTGTGTCACAATAAAAAAAAAATACTACATAACATCCAACAGATATACATTTGCAAAATATAGTCACAGAATTCAGTTTCTGAATTTGTCATTTTCTGTTTCAGTATATATTTATAAAATTGATAATTTCAGATATGTTGGTGCACCAGTGGACTTTGAAGTGGTCAATATCGATCCTGATGCAGATAATGATGATGATGTGAAGTATGCTATCACTACCATTAAGAGAAATGGTGTCGGCCTTAAGGTAAATGCATATTTTTTATATACACCCTGATTTTATATTTGTTTCGTATGTGTTTCGCCTATTTCATACTTCCAGATGATTTTGGAAACTGCGCCCAAATATTAGGTCCTTACATATGAAATTGGCGTTTTGTATGGGAGGAACAAAAAGTTGAATATTTTTAAATATAATATATTTAATTAATCAAAGTATGAACCATTGTTTTCTATGCACTTTTGCCATCTCATAGGTAGTTCATTGATCCCTTTACTAAAAAAACCAGTCGGACGGGAATCAATAAAATCTGTGAAGGCGATTTGGACTGCCCCATCAGAGTTGAATTTTTTCCCTTGCAAGAAGTTGTCCAAATTTCGAAAAAAATGGTTATCTGTTGGAGCAAGGTCCGGGGAGTACGGAGGATGTCTTAGACATTCCAATTGAAGCTCTTCTAATTTGGTAGCCGTCTGTTGTGCGGTGTGTGGTCTAGCGTGTGCGTGCTTGTCGTGAAGCAGCAGTGGCATGGAGCGATTGACCAGCCTAGGTTGTTTAGCCGCTAGCTTTTCCATCACTGTTTGCAATTGCTGACAATAGACATCAGCCATAATAGTCTGGCCAGATTTGAGAAAACTGTAATGAACAACACCGGCACTAGTCCACCAAACGCTCACAAGTAACTTTTTTGGGGTTAATTATCGCTTGGGGCAGGATTTGGCTGGCTGGCCAGGATCCAACCACTGCGCTGAGCGCTTCCGATTATCGTAAAGAATCCATTTTTCATCACAGGTAATGATTCGGTTTAAAATACCTTCATTATTGTGCCGGTTCAGTAATGTAACGCAGCAGTCGACGCGCGTTTGCCGGTTTGCTTCAGTCAATTCGTGAGGTACACACCTTTCAAGCTTTTTAATCTTCCCAATTTGCTTCAAGTGAATTAAAACAGTTTTATCACTAACACCGCAGCCTGCAGCTAACTCGGACGTGGTTTGCGATGGATCCGCTTCCAAAATAGCCTTCAATACTTCATTTTCAACTTGGGTCTCAGGCCGTCCACGGGGCTTGTTCTGCAGGTCGAAATTTCCAGAACGAAAATGTTGGAACCAAAAACGAACTGTGTTTTCTTTTGCAACATGACCGCCATAAGCATCATTCACCCTTCGAGTCGTTTCCGCAGCACTAGTGCCACGGCGGAACTCGTATTCGTAAATAATGCGATATTTTAAGATTTCCATTTTGTAAAATGAGTGACGCAAACAGAAAAAAACAGAAGAAAAAAAACAAATGAATGACGGTCATCGAAGCACAAATACATGAGTAAATAGCTGTACAAATTTGAATTTGGAATTCCTTACCAAAGAGGAGAAAATCGTGATTAAAGTGGCCAGTACGAAAAACGCCAATTTCATATGTAAGGACCTAATATAAAATCTACCAGTATACTCCCATCTTTACACAACAATCCTTACATACTTTACAAGATACCTCTAGACTTAGGACTTAGGTATACTTGTATCTGCGGCCTCACCAGGTCAATGAAAAATAATGAGTTGTAAAATTAACCAAATATTTATATATTTACAGGGCAACATTGAAACAAAAAGCGAGGCAGCGTATGTGACATCACGTAATGTAGCTCTACGAAATGAACTTGACATGTATGCATATGTGCTCAACTGCAAATCCTACCCTGGAGTCACCACTAGGCATAAGGATATTGATATTAGCATTATCAGGTAGCTTTATAGTAAATATATAGGTCTCACCTACAGCACGGTTCATTATGTGAAGGCTTTTATGATATGAATCTGTTCTTTATCTTATGGTGTCATTTACATGGTACGAGTTTCTCGCAAGTTCGAATCCATAATGTCGTATGCTATAATCACCCTAATGAAAAGTTAAAATGCACATTTTTCAATGCATATGAACAAACGAGTTTCGCCTTATGCCTTTATATCATTGCTACAAAATTCTGTTTAGACAGACACTATCAATATTCAATTGCAAGGCGATTCTCGCCAGGCTGTAGGCTGGAACTAAAACTCTCTGTTCTTACAGCGCCGGCAGCAGACCCCCAGATATTGCACACATCCATAGGGTCTTGTGCTAGTCTGCCACCTATGTGGTATAAATAAAAAAAACCTCAATATTGTCCTAAGCTATCAACTTGTTTCCAGACAAAACACAGAAGGAGAATACGCTATGTTGGAACACGAGTCAGTCCATGGCGTCGTCGAGTCCATGAAAGTGGTGACTGCTAGCAACTCTGAGAGGGTTGCCCGCTTCGCTTTCGAGTTTGCTAAGAGAAACGGACGCAAGAAGGTAGAGATACTATTATAAGATTTTTAATAGGGACATGCCAGACAGTCTCCGTGGTGTGGGGGTAGTGAATGTGGCCGCTGCGCTGGAGGCGCGGATTCGAACACTGCTCAGTGCAAATATTTGTATGCATGATTATGAGTATTTGCATTGATCTGGTCGCGCCTCGGAGAGCACGTTAAGCCGACGGTCCCGGTCGCCATACGAACATCTATGGCAGCCGTTACTGGGGAAATGGGTGAAATGGCCCCCACACAGCTGGGCTGATCACCCGTCCGGTCAAATATGGCGTCCCCACTGGAAGTAGTAGTAATAGGGACATCGTCGTTGTCAAACCAAAATCTGCTATGTGCACTCTCTTCACTAAGCAGATTTTATTTGACAATATTTCTAGCTGCTCCGCATAGCATATTTGAATAAGTTGTCATAGTGCGTCGTATAAATAAATAAATAAATAAATATTCCACAACATTCTACACAACGCTATCTAGACCCATGGTAAGCTTCTATAGCTTGTGTTATGGAATCTAGAATGCGGATAAACATACTTATATACTTTTTTTTTTGTAAATACATAAATATTATACATAGAAACACCCAGACCAATGCAAATATCCATATTCATGCATACAAATATTTGCACTGAGTGGAAATCGAACCCGCGCCTCCTGCGTGGCAGTCGCGTGCACTGCCGCCACGCCACAGATGCTGTATAATACTTATAAGCACATAGCCTTTCATGCAATAGATTGGGTCATTTACCAGTCGCAATTGTCAAAATCCAATCGCAATTTTCAACATGTTAAAATTATAATAAATGCACATAGCAGATTTTGGTTTGACAACGACGACATGCTATTTTACACCCCCCGGCATCTGAAGACGAGGTGTCATAAGGATTTAGTCAGTTTCATTCCGACATAACTGATGTTTCTATTACATGATTAAATTATCCATCTATCCACCGTCTCACCGTCCACCGACCTCACGTCTGTAAATCCCCGAAGGGGTAGGCAGTGATATACTAGCAGCCACGTTTCGCAAATTACGATTTTCGGTCCCATGACGTAATAAGGTGCGAGCAGTAACCGTCTAGCGGGCCCTTCTTTAATATTATTTATTTCTTTATTATTATTAATATTTGTGAATTTTCATTGCAGGTAACAACCGTCCACAAAGCAAACATCATGAAACTCTCCGATGGGCTATTCTTGGAGACATCTCGGCGAATGGCCGAGGAATACCCCGATATACAGCATGATGACATGATCATTGACAACTGTTGTATGCAGCTTGTGGCCAAGTGAGTGTTGATTAAGACATTACTTTTTCGGTAGACAAGCGTATAGCCGACCTGAAGGCAAGTGGTTACCGTGGCCTATGGACGTGTGCAACACCAGGGGAATGAAAGGAAATCTCTGTATGCATTACTGGCATACAAATATTTGCACTGAGCGGGGTTCGAACCCAGGCTTCCTGCGTAACAGTCGCGTTCACTACCACCGGACCACAGGTTGTCGATAGTAAAAAACTAAATACTGGGTGCTTTTATAGTTGTTTCGGATAAAAATCACATACATTTTCCCTTTCACCTGAACATTATTCTCACACATAATCAAAAAACATTTTTTTCGGCAAATAAATTTCTCCAGATGATTTTGCTATTGAAACTGTGCCTAAACTCTTCTTATGCGAAATGACTATAAAATCACTCAGTAAACATGGAGTTGTTGAATCTCCCAGGCCCCACCAGTTCGATGTGATGCTAATGACGAACCTGTACGGCTCCATCGTTTCCAACGTGATCTGCGGCCTGCTGGGCGGCGCCGGCCTGCTCTCTGGCAGGAACTACGGCGACCACTACGCGGTGTTCGAACCTGGCACCAGGAACACTGGTAAGATGGACATGATAATGATGAATAGCTTAACAACTTCCCTTTCCAATGAATCATATATAAGAAAGAAAAGAAAGAAAATTCGTTTATTAAACACTTACACTACACACTAACAAAGGAAAATATTCCAAGAAAAAAAAATCAAAATAAAAACGAGAGAGATTACCTTTACAATAAATAGTTGTAAATTAAAGTTCATTTGTAAGATTAGTCCCGTTACAGTTACAGTTACAGTATTTGGATAGATTTTTAATTAAGATTGTAGGTGTACATATGAAAGGAAATGTAGTGGGACACATAATTATTGCGCTTTACACGCATACATGTTATTGTCAAGTTCAGTGGATACCATGTTTGTCACAATCTTTGGTTAGTTCATAGTGGCACTCGCAGGGGTACATAATTTTGGAAGATTAAATTGGATGCATCTCTTTGTAGTTGACTGTACAATCTTTAGCGCTGGTTTTCAACTGCAGCCCATCCAAACTCTCGTGAGTCACCGCTGACTCATGTGTTTTTTTTTTCTTTCTTTTCTTTACTGACATTACCTGAATTCCATGTTGTTTTTTTTTTGCTGCCTGTTAATATCTACATCATAATTTTATTATCAAATTATCATATCAACCATAAATGTACATGAAAAACCATTTGACATCTACTATATAAAAATAAGTCGGGTTTTTCTTCCTGACGATATAACTCCAGAACGCCTTTACCGATTTGGCTAATTTTGGTCTTGAATTATTCGTGGAAGTCCAGGGAAGGTTTTTACGGCGAGAAAAATTCGAATAATTGCCGGGAACCGACATCCACGCGGGCGGAGCCGCGGGCAAAAGCTAGTTATTAATAATTAAATAAATAAAATAGACTAAAACCGCACGCAGACGTGACAAGAGGTCTTCAGATGCCCCTTGGGTCTTCAGGTATACATCAGGCATATACTGGGTGATTCAGGCCCATATCGAGTTTCGAGATGCCCCCCTTAAGTATCACATAACAATGTATCACAATGTATTCCAAATCCCCAGGTACCGCTATCGCTGGCAAGAACATTGCCAACCCCATCGCTATGATCAATGCATCGGTGGACATGTTGGAGCACCTCGGCCACTTCTGCCACGCAGACCTCATCCGGAATGCCATCAACAAGACCTGCAATGTTGACAAGTGAGCCATACTGTCTGTTTATTGTGTGAACAGTACCAGACTTACTAAAATACTGGGGTTTGAATGAAATTTGTAAAGCATTTATTATGCTAACTTTTTAATTTGAAATACATCGGGAAAAGAAGCGCTCAAGTGTGACTTGATCCCACAACCTTTCTCTTACAGGGGGAATGCTCTTCCAACTGAGCTATTGAGCCACGCCTGAATCACTTTAAATTTCGCTTCTCTTTAAGGGCGACGTTGGAGCCATCTACCAACTTTCTTACGAACTGTTGGAACTAGTAAATGATTTTTCAACCATTTTAAACATTGCTTTTTTTTTGGATAAGACGGATATAAAGAGAAATTTGAAGTGATTCAGGTGGAGGTGTGGCTCAATAGCTCAGTTGGAAGAGCGTTCCTCCTGTAAGGGAAAGGTCGTCGCAAGTCCCACTTGAGCGCTTCTTTTTCCGATGTATTTCAAAAATACGGGGTTCCTCAATAAAGGTTGCAGAAGGTTTTTACAGGTAGCGCGATTGTGTCACCCCTGGTATTGTCACAGACTGACCTCCGTCCCCCATGAGTACATGCCTGTGGGTGACGGGTGGAGCCACCTGTCACCCCAGCAGAAGCAGGCCATGGCGACGCCTCTCCATTCCGGGGGCGAGTCGGGGACACCGTTGTCCCCCCTCCCGAGGAGGGCCAGACCGTAAGGGATGGCCCTGGGTCAGCCGGGGTGCGAGGGATATTCGAGATATCCCTCGCACCCCGGCTGACCCATATATATATCTAACCTCACCTCCGGTCACCACGACCCACAGTCGGTGTGCGGGTTTAGTCGGTTCGAGTCCGAAATAACCTCCCTCCCTCCATAACACAAACTAGTTAAGCTTACCATGGGTCTAGATAACGTTGTGTAGAATGTTGTGGAATATTTATTTATTATTTATATTATTTTTCTCTAATTTCCAGGGTCCTGACTCCAGACGTAGGCGGCACAGCTTCCTCCACAGACGTAGTGAACGCCATCATTGGTAACATTAAACATTGATTTAATCATTAGTTGTAAGGGCAGAGTGTTCGTGTATTAATTCGATAGAGATCTGTAGTCTGCCTTCTATCGCGTTTTATATGACATATAGCGCTACGAGCATCGGTGGCTTAGTGGTTAAGGGACAGGTTGTGAGAGGTTCCGACTTCGAAACCTGGCTATTACACTGTATTGTTTACTAGCTTCCGCCTACGTGGATGTCGGTTATCGCGACCAAACATAGTCTATGTACTTTCTCAAGGTCTTATTTACCCCTTTTGCAAATTTCATTAAAATCGGTTCAGTGGTTTAGCCGTAGAAAGCGTAACATATAGACAGACAGACAAAGTTACTTTCGCATTTATAATATTAGTATGGACTAGCTGATCGCCGCGGCTACGCCCGCGTGTAATAGTTTCCTCGTTCTCTGTTCCTGTGGGAGCACATTGCCGGAATAAAAAGTAGACTATGTTACTCGGGGATAATGTGGCTACATACCAGTGAAAGAATTTTTTAAATCGTATCAGTAGTTACGGAGCCTATTCGCTACAAACAAACAAACAAATCTTTCCTCTTTATAATATAAGTATAGATGAAGTGCTACGAGCATCGGTAGCTTAGTGGTTAAGGAGTAGGTTGTGAGAGGTTCCGACTTCGAAACCTGGCTATTAAACTGTATTGTTTACTAGATTCCGCCCGCATGGATGTCGGTTATCGCTACCAAAATAGTCTTATTTACCCCTATTCCAAATTTCATCAAAATCGGTTCAGTAACTTAGACGTGAATCGTAGCAGACAGCTAGACAGAGTTACTTTTGCATTTATCCATACTAAAATTATAAATGCGAAAGTAACTCTGTCTGACTGTCTGTCTGTGTGTTACGCTTTCACGCCTAAACCGCTAAACCGATTTTGATCAAATTTGGAATAGGGGTAAATAAGACTATGTTTGGTAGCGATAACCGAGGCGGAGCCGCGGACAAAAGCTAGTAATACATATTAGTATGCACTAAAAATGTGTACTCTTATATTAAAAAATGTGGTTTCGATTCTCACTGTATATTTATCCGCATTCTAGAAACTATAATATAAGCTATGTTCAGCTATGTTGTGGTCTAGATACTTGGCCTGACTTAGCATATATCAAGTGTTAAGATATAATTATGTTATTGGAAAACGCGATAGATGAAAAAGGACAAGACATAGGATAGTTGATATTAAAAAAGAATTAGAAAAACAAAATATGTACCAGATGTATTCCCAGGGACCATTTTGTCAAAATTGGACCTTGTGTCCTAAGTAATAAGGTTCAATTTAGTTAGAAAGCGACTCGGTCTACTCATGGTCTTCTCTTGGTCTTTTCGGTCTTCTAATGGTTATAAAATTCAACTATCCTATTGTATAACAAAAGTATTTTTTTGTGTATTTATTTTTGTGTATGGCAGTAAATATTTGATAGTACTAATAGTTGTAGAAATATTTTATTGTATTCATTTGAAGACATGTTGGAACTTATATCAGTGATAAGGAATTTTTGTAACGTATTAAAATAATATTACACTCTGCCCGAAGTAGTCTCCACTGTAATTTATTATAGAAAACCAAATATTATATTAACAGGACATATATCACATAGAACTGCTATCATAGTGAATGTAGGACAGATTTCTGATATGGCTCTCTTGGGTGTGGGAATTACGGTGTCTCCCATCTTGCCACCGGATATGAGGGGCTAGGGTGCCATCCCCAGGCCCACGCTTATGGAGGACGGAGGTCATTGAACGACCTCCGAATCGCTCAGGAGAGACCTGAATTTCCTCCGAACCCACTCCGCCGCCTCCTTCTCGATCTTTACTTGCTCGTAGAAGGAAGCGTTCACTCTTCTTTCCTGCAAAATACTGTACACGCGGCCAAAAAATATGTATACATCTTGTATCCTTATTTCTTTGAAATATGTGTTATGTGTTCTACGAAGTATTATTACATCATAAAATATATCTTTACTGGGACGAATTATTATTTATTATTCAAATATATAGCTTTGTAAATACACGAAATAAATTTTAAATCATTGACAATAATTATTAGATTGTATTTATAGATACGTAATGAGTTGTTGATCATCGCCCATATTGTTTCAATTTGAACTTTTATGCAATTGGCGCCATCTACACGTCGATTTGCTTTGTTGGTACTACTGCAATGTTGCTACGCTAAAAAATTGGCTTACATTTCAGGAGATATTTAGTTAGCCAAAAATTTACTGGCAAAGTGATATTACTATGTAAATATTACTCTCAGCAAAATTAATAGTACTAGATATTGCCTGGGGACCTACCCACGTGAAATTCAGAACCCTACTCCCGCAATCCATGGAAACATTCCCAGGATAAAAAGTATTAAATCATAGCCTATGTGTTATTCCAGACTATAATCTATTTCTGTACCAAATTTCAGCCCTCCTGCCTTTTTTTGTTTCGTGCGGAAATCCCCTCTGGGACCTCCCCCGCCGGAGCCGGAAGGGGAAGGTTATGTCGAACTCGAACCGACTGTGGGTCGTGGTGCTAGGCCGGAGGTGAGGTTGTCTTCGACATATCCCTCGCACCCCGGCTGACCCAGGGCCATCCCTTACGGTCTGGCCCTCCTCGGGCAGCCAGCCTGGTAGATTTGTGATTTAATAAAAAAACTTCTTCACGAACTGTCATATTTATATTAGTAGGAAGTAGGATTAGATCTGATAAATTATTATAAAACCTACATAAAATCAGCTTAAAATAACATACCGATGGAATTGAGTACCATCTCCTCATTGAAGTCGGTTAAAAACAAATATGATTTTAATATGATCAATAATTCATTACGATTAAAAACTGTAGATCTTCTGTCCCACTAGCGCCATTGCCATACCAGCGGAATATTTTAGCAACTGCCTCGCAAAATTGTATTAAATATTTGTAAAAAAAAAAACACTATCTGCCATAGATAATCGTAGATTCAAATGTAATAAGTCATGTTTTTGTTATTTATTTATTTATAGTAGTTAATTTGAGAATAAATTGGAAATAAATTTAGAGGTTATTTTTTATTGATACCTTTATACATTATTGCTCAGGACGTATATCTTGGACTTGAATGAATTTTACAGCATTAAGTATGCTAAGTATACAAATCGAATACATATTGAAAAATGAAACTTCTCGGGCGGGACTCGAACCCGCTATCTTTCCTTTGCACCGTCGCGTCGCCTTAAAGACGGATAGAAAGGTTAATGGCAATAGGTTCGCTACCTATTACACCTACCTAAACATAAACTGGCGAAATGTGGGTGCTAGCACCTCTGCCTACCCCTTCGGGGAATACAGGCGTGAGTTTATGTTTGAGAAGTTAGAAATCTATTTCGGGAAATTTGATTCACATCGGACGTGTCTCGGCAGCTGAGTTGGTCAATGCATTCTTTCTGTAAGAGAAAGATCGCGGGTTCAAGTCCCGCCCGAGAAGTTTTATTTACCCTATGTATTCGATATATCTTGGACCTAAAATGTGTTCTAAACGTACTCTTATACGTGCAGTGCACGTTTCTTAGATGTATTTTGAAGATATCACGGGTTGCTACTGCGGTGGACGAGCTCAAATTCACCAAGTATAGATTACTAGCTTTTGCCCGCGGCTCCGCCCGCGTGGATGTCGGTTATCGATGTCGACATCCACGCGAGCGGAGGGGTAAATTAGACCATGAGAAAGGACATAGGCATATGTCCTTTCTCATGGTCTAATTTACCCCTATACCAAATTTCATCAAAATCGGTTCAGTGGTTAAGGCGTGAAAGTGTAACATACAGACAGACAGAGTTACTTTCGCATTTATAATATTAGTATGGATTACAAAACAATCTTCGTGAACCAGGACCACGTTTATCTCGCGATTTGGGTCCAAGATACGTGTCCCGAGGTATACCTGAAAATCCCGGAGGGGTCGGCAGAGGTATATTAACACCCACATTTCGCCAACATGATTTTCGGTCCCACGTAACCGGGGGCGAACATATTGCCGCCAAGCGGGCACTTTGTAATGTTTACTGTTGGAAGAAGAACAGCCCTCTTCCATAATCACCTTCGAAAGTAAACCCAACGAGACGAAAGAAAAAGGGCAAACAAAGCGACCATTACTGAGTTACGTTGCGATAACTAGCGATTATTTTCCCTGGCCTTATCGCACATGTCACACGTGCGCGACAATGGCCGAGCGACAGCTGTCGTTGCGTATTTCGTAGTACAGGAAAGCAGCACAGCGGTTCTAAACTGTCAGATCCGCCATCTTATGAGCAATTTCATTCCTGTCTGGAACGCGCTTGAATGATACGCAATCATTTTCAAATAAAAATGTTTGGAACAGCTGAAACATTGTTTACCTTTTTTCTCTCGCTTTGTTAGCTTTATCTTACATCATCAGCCTTTCCCAATTCAGTTGGGGTTGGATTAGTTGTCTTCTAAACTCATTTTTTATTTTTATTTGAAGCCAACATATGCAAAGACCCTGCTCCGCTTTCAACGTGTGTCATCGAGCTCAGAAAATCTAGAGAGCCAAAGACATGTAAAACAAAGAGAAAGAAAAAGAAAAAGTAAAAATGTCTAATAAATATCAAGTCAGATTGTGGTGCCTGTGCCTGCCAGTGAGATTTTGAAAAAAAAAGTATTTAGTGATGTAATGGTTGGTTTAAAAAATACATTTTTACCGCCAAAATGGACGACTGCTTTAGTACACAGTGCACAGATTATAATATTAAGCCTCATACACACAAGCACGTTATTGACTTCAATATTATTATGTAGTTTATTATTTTTATGAGTGTTTATAAAACATTTTTAAAAGAACTTGATAATCAGAACATCTTATGCTGGCACTACACGTAGACCGATGTACGATGCATTTGCGGATGTCGGCGGCGGATGTCTCCGCAGATAGATGACCAGGAGCCGTCCACAAGTGCACACGTCTGTAAGTCCATTAGTCTGTGTTGGTTCTAGACAGACGTAACACGTACGCACGCAAAATAGATACTGAGGCAATGGTTGTGGCAGCTATTTATTTATTTCTTTACTATATGACGCGCCCGTTACATATTTCTAAATTCAAGCTAGCATTTTCTAATAATTTATGGGAAGCTGGATTTGTTGACATTTTGTGAGTAATGCTTCACTCTCTTATGTAGAAGCGTGCCGATATAGAGCCTATACTATTCTGAATTATTCAATACAAAAAGATTTTTTTATTCCGAACCAGTAGTTCTTAAGGTTAGCGCAATCTTAGCAACTACTACTACTGGTGTTCAGCTTTATAATAATGATGATGATGAAATGAAATTCATTTAGTAGTTGCGTATATTTTTTATTTTTGCGGTACTTAATTTTTGGATTCCTCAGACAGTGTTCTGCTTGATACAGCTCTACGAATTTATGTTTTGGTCAGTGCTCCTACTTGAACCTAAAACGAGTAATAAATAAATAACAAACAAAGAAACTGCAAGATGAACGCGTGCACTCTCTTTCGCTTTCCGATGAACACTGACGTCGTCAGATGTGCGGACAGACCGCACTCGCTCGCGCTGAAACCCTTTGCTCTGTGCCACAAAAACCGACGACTACGGATGAGTGCCGGATGCATCTGCGGACGTTAAATACCTACAACAGGTGACGTCATAAACGTCGTCGGCGGACGCCTACGACGATGACGTCTACAGATGCATCTGTCTAGGTGTAGTGCCAGCATTAGAATCTTTTTGAGGAGCGGTCGTCATTAGCACGTTAATATTTTGACATCGATATCTATGGAATAAAATTTTGATTATCTATCATGGTAACCATTCAAATCGACCAATCTAGGGAAAAATTTAATTGGTTCAGTTTAAAAAAAAAACAATTTTAATGAAATTTTTGTAGCATTTATTATACTAATTTTGTAAATTCGAAATACATCGGGAAAAGTGCTCAAGTGGGACTTAACCCACGACCTTTCCCTTACAAGGGGAATGCTCTTCCAACTGAGCTATTGAGCCACACCTCAACTTCAATCACTTCCCGATGTATTTCGAAAAAAAAAACAATGTTTAAAAATGATTGTAAAATCATTGAATGGATTCAGACAAGGTTCGGTGGCTCAGTGGTCAGAGCATTTACCCTGTAAGCGAAATATGGCTGGTTTGAATCCCTCCTGAACCGATTATTTTTTTCTTATCTTAAGTCGATTGATATTATTGATCGATGACGACATGATTTTGTACGTATCGATAGCGCGATTAGTTTTTTTTCTTAGTAGTCAGATTATGAGTTTTTTTAAATTGATTTTTACTGACATTATAAAATATAATTGAGGGTATTTCTCGAATTTATCGCAGGCAAGGTAAGAAAAAAAATTAACAAATTTTTTGTACCAAATTATGAAATAGCAATGTTAATATTTTTTACTTTGTTTATTCTGTAAATTGTAGATTTTATTCACTCAAGCTATTGCCGAATGGTTTCTTTTCTACAAAAATGTTTTTTTAAATATTTTTTTCGCCTTAGATTTTTTTAAATATGGACGTATTATTATTAAGTAGCAATATTTTTTTATACTTGTGTTTGAGTCATTTTTGACAGCTGCTATGTTCCTGAATGACTTATCATAAAATAATACGTCATTAATTGGTAACAAGGGTTGTGAAAGAGATGGCAAGTCGATTTAAATAATAACAAGCATTGGGATATTAACAATATATTTTCAGTACATTTTCAAAATTCTCCTTAACGATATGAATGACATTAAATGCGCGATCATCGCATTTTTGTAACCAGTGCCGGTTTTAGGGGGAAATAAGCGTCGTGGGGGAAGTCGAACTAAATAAATGGGGGAAACGTGAGTGCATACAAAAGGAAGATTACATCTTCTTTTGAACATGTACGATGTCAAATTCATTAAATGATAAAAGACCATTTGGAATTAATTCGCGGCAAATGATATCTAAATCCGGCACTGTACACAAACAAATATAAAACTATTCACAAGTATAATTGTTACAATAAAAAATCAATATAAAATAAATGCGTTAGATAATTTTTTTCAGTGTTTTACGACACCTGTGATTGACGACACCTGTGATTGCTATATAGTTGACTTTTAAAATGGTGGTTAATATCAGGACTGGGTTAATATCTCATTGTTTTTGATCGTTATGATAATACTAGTCAGGGCCCGTGTGGAATGTATATTTTAGTAAGTGATTGGTCACAATTTCACCAATCACACTGGTCCAGTTGCAGCAGTCCAATAAATAAGTATTAGACATTATAGAAGGTAGTTTTAGTATGAATATGTCCTCAGCAGTGTTCACAATTTGTTAATATTTTCACAGGATAGTTTCAATTTTACTGGGTAGTTCAAATAATAAAATATCTCGCCTCAAGACAATATAAAGAGAGGAGAGATTCAGATTAGTTTACGCGTGGGTCTGGTTGCTTAGTGGTCAAAGGATCGCGAGTTCAAATCCCACTTGTACCGACCATTTTTTTTTCCTTTCTAAATTGATTTGTAAAATATCCTTATTTAAAAAGTCAACTATATAAAAAAAAAATGATTTTGGGCGCCTAAAAGTAGCATAGTATCATTCATATTTTTTTTATATCAAACATGGAAGAGAATGATGGATATTATATCCAGTTCTTCATAAAAGTGAGCGATATGGGACTATGGATTCCCTAAGGAAGGTTTTTCCTTCCTTAAAGTTTTGGGGGAAAAGAGATTCTTCTAGAATTGTTTTACAATTTTGCTAAATTAAGTAAATGATAATTTTAGATGGTATTTATTTTAGTCATTTTCCCCTGGCCTTATAAACAAGGTTAAACTGTAGGTTTCATTAACAACACCGAGTTTTTGGGTTAGACAGGATTTAATTTAGTATTTAAAGCCTATATTTTTCGCTAATTTCAGTCAGATTGAATTAAAATATAGCTCTCGAAGGAGATCTTGAATCTGAGTGTTCTACTATCTGCTCTATATGAGTGGTTCTGCCATGTAATGTTCTTATCACCCGCTTTGTTAGATGAAAATGAATTCATAATAATTTTAAATTCTCCTACTTTGCAGTGGGTAACAAAATATCTTCCTCGAATGTTAAGATTCAGTCTTTTCATAGGTCACTGCTGTTGTTCCAAGTGTATAAGAGTGACAATAATACAAATGGAGTTACTATTAGACCCATTCAAAAAAGTAGGGTAGGACTTGAAAATTAAGAGATGTTTTTCTATATCATTTATCAATGATTAATTCGGTGCACAGAGAGACTTCATCTCATCTCTAGTTATTTATTATAATAAAGAAATATGAATGATATTCTGCTATAGAATAAGCTGTAATTTGATTAGGAGAGTCAATAAATAATACTGTCGAATAAGTTAAAATCATCAATAGAGATTCTTTTTCAATAAATTTTTCACTGCGGGACATTTCGTTGTCAAATAAACAACATCGTCAAAATTGACAGGACTGTAGGAACTTTTAGATTGTATACCAACATGTAATACCTTTATAATGGCCGGCAAATTTCTTGACAATATACTCTAGCTGCGCAGAACGTTGTTTTTAGATAGCTTTGGTGGTAAGCGCGAGGTGCGCTCTTCAACCAATCATAGATAACATAGCGTCGGTAGCTTAGTGGTTAAGGAGTTGACTTTACGTTCGAGGTCACACTACCGATGTGGACCAATTCCTAACACAAGCAATTTAGCTTAGCTGTAGGGGTTAGAGCGAATATTAGTTATTTCGGTTGTTAACATTCTTGAAAAAAAAACTGGTCTCAGAGTTCGCGTTATTGGTTAATGGTCGATCACTCGTTTTATTGGTTTCTTAGTTGGTCTGTATATTGTAAACGACGAATTTTTTTAACGTTTTTCCAAGAAATTTGCGGGTACCTATAACATGTGGCTTATAGAATTAGTATCAGTCGGTATATTAAAATGTCCCCCAGCAAAATATTCAGACATTCCAATAAAAAGTCGAATTGAACTAATAATAATTTAGAATACATACGAGATTTCTTACGTTTTAAACATTCGAAATTGATTTTTTAATTTATCTACCCGCGTTTTGGCAAATTCTTGTTCGATTTAGCACCAAATTTTGGCGATATATCATTTTTTATAATAATACAAACTTAGACGATTGTATCAAATGACTTGCTTTATTATGTTTGTTCATGTATTATCATCGAAAAGTACCTTACCCTTGAGGAATAGAACGTTTATCCTGAATAAAATGTATGTACATTGTACATATATAATGAACCCCTAACAACGTGTCTGTAAAATTCATGATTCTTTTTCTCGCGTCACTGATTCGCTGTTGGCACTAAATGATTCGTGAATAAAATTGTGCCATCTCAACCGAGCTGTCAGTGGCTTTATTCAAATCGTCTTTAGCGCAAGAGATAGGATACAAGGGACACGAAATCAAATGCGTCATGGACTGCACGGAGGCACCGCAGTCGCACGCGGTTAAGTCCGGGCCCAGCATTCCCCACCTGCATACATATTGTCGCGACCTGCTGTGTCGATCTCCAGTGACGTGATACAATCCGACCAATGACAATCTCTATCGAGCACAACGTTGCGATTTGCATCGTTGTGCTCGCTTAGTGAATTGCAGTGCTATGCGTTAACGATTGAGAGACCTTCATATCGGCCTGTCTCGGAAGTAATTTTTTCTGGGGAGGCAGGAAGTCGGAAAGTGGTTGGGAGTTGCTCTTATATATGATATCGGTCAAGTAGTCCAGACTCATTTTAGAATTATATGTGGTTTTCAAATGCTAATACCTACCGAGTTTGTTTTAAACTAACATCTTATGGTAAATGTCGGCCTATAACGTTTGCCATATGACATTGGCAGCCACTTGCAACTTAAACACCGAAAGGTGTTATACCCCTTGTGGGTATATTATTACCGATTTAAAATTTCATATTTATTTTGAAAAAAGATTTAACTGACAAATTGTTATTATCATCAAATGGGGTAAATGGGGCATAAGGGGGAAAGTGGTAGCAAAGTATTTTTTTTAATTTGATAATGAGAAAAATTTAATTGTCGATTTGATATTATCTCCAGATGGGGAAAGTCGGGATTAGGGGGAAATTGGGATCATAAATTGGGTTAGATTATTATTTTTACTATTAAATATACAGATTGTAGTTTGATTTATTACAATGTTAGTACATATATAATTTAATTAATTCGCTTTTTTTGTTCTTTTTATGGTTTATCAAAGATGGTATGCTTAGGTTAGCAAGTCATATGATAGCATCGCCTACAAACTGAATTGTATTCTTAAATTAAAAAAAAAAAACAGCCCAATTTGGTTAACATGACGTGTAAATTGATTGAATATTTTCTCCATTTTTTTAAGAGGTTGATAACTGAACTTGCCTCTTTACTATGGAATAGTGAACTTGTAAGTTTCCCCCAGTGGGGGTAAAGTCGGTGGGGGTAAGTGGGAATACTCAATATTATTAAGTCATATTTAAATTAAAAAATTGTTTTTAATTTAATTTAGTTTCGAATTATTACCAGCTAATTTTTTCTGAAGTTTACGCGAATATCACTCATTGAAATAACAAACATATCGCGATAGAATCCGTAAAAAGTGGTTTTATTTCAATATTACCAGCTAATTTAAAAATTAGTAATAAAAGTTTGTTCAAGAATTGATCACAGAAATATTAATAATTTATTGTTCTTGTTAATATTTTGGCATATAGCGAAAATATTAAACCAATCACACATTGAAAATAAATAGAAAAATAGAGAATTATATAGCCTAGCTATATTTTATAAAACACCTCATTGTATGAGAAGTATATAAATCAGTCCACAAAATAAAATTAATAATCAATAATAAATTTATTAAATACATTTGGTAATATGCTTACAATTGACGTGCTAAACAAATTGATTAAAATTGTTGCTATAATGAAACAAAAGGTTTTTAATCAAAATTTGTAGATCAATACAAAAAAAATTGATCATTTTGTAAATTTATTTAAATAGATTTTGTATTTTATTTTTCATAAAATGGTAAAAATACTTTAAATTTTTAGGTTCAATATACTTTTAAGTTCATAATACCTATAATTATCGTGTGTTGCTATAGAGCATGTCGTATGGTTTTTTAACCGACTTAAAAAAGGAGGAGTTTCTTTAACACGAATCGTCAGCATAATACCAATAAAAACTTAATAATAAAAAAACATCACAATAGGTACACTAACAAACGCCTAAAACCGTCATTATTGCTACAAAAACTAATTAAAAAACAGCTTACAGGGTAAATTATCAAATTAAATGGCATATCAATCACAGTTGTCATAAACTTAACTATCATAGGAATCACATTTTGAATGACAATAATTAAATAATATGAAATCACAGTAAAACAGATCTTGCTTAGAACTATTGGAAACCGCAACGGCCGGCATTTTAGCGCTCCAAGATGAAACTCTTCCGAACATTCGTCAAAACGACAGTCAGTCATTGGTGAGCGGCATTTTACCGCTCCCGACATACCTATGGCATACACTCCCAACAATAGTTTAAACAAACTACATTGAAAACTCTTCACCATAGTAATACTGTATAGCTGCCTAAAATGCTTACAATTAAAAATAAATATACTAAAAATTAAATTAATAAAATTCATACAGTCTATTACATTAAGTTGTGACACACTTAAAATTAAATTAAACAATTTTATAAAATCAGTACTGGACAAAAGCGGACTAAAAATAATAATATACGAATCACGCGCTTCTAACACTACACTAAGTCTATAGACACAGAACAATATCGCACGCCCGCATGTCCGTAATACGCGACATAAGTCAGAATTACGCGTTACGCGAGTCAAAGTTACGCTATATGAGTAACAATTACTCATCATGCGAGTCGAAGTAACGCGACTAGCCTTAAATTTACGCGTTGAGCGTTTTAAAATTACAATTAAATTAATCAAAGAACATCTATTCGAAGATTCTGTGTAAATTAAATGATTTTTCAACATTGTGCGTGCTATTATCGTATTTTTAAAATCCAATTTGTTGTCCATCATATTGAGTTTAAAGTTTAAATCGCACCTTGCGTTCCCGATCATTTGATTTATTTTAAATTTGTTGTTAACTACAATCACATTAGGTTCCAAAACTTTAAAATTACCAAATTTTACACGTCCATATTTACGCATATAGCTCGTCGAAATTACGCGACCACCAAACAACTTCAGCCTTACACACTTCCAAATGTGACGTGTCGAATTTACGCATCCTATTACGCTTATAATCAATAATATCTTACATAATAAAAACCTACGAACGTTGAGACAACTACAACACACCGATAGTGCAGTCCGAATGACTAAAATTACGCACATTATACTTATAAATGTCAAAATTACATGACTGTATGTCGGTTTTACGCGACGGTTGGTCGTAATTACGGGGTTATACGTCGTAATTACGCGGTTAGAGAAAGGGGGCGAATGCGGGCGTGCGGGGGAGGACAGGGGGCGAAAGGGGCGCGGTTCCGCTCTTCCACTGTACTGATGTGGTTTTAATGGTTAAGGGCAATGCTGCTTCTTTGGTTTCTTCAAATGTTCCTCGTCGATACCGGACTTGGGTACCTGTGGATACCAGAGATGAAATAAAAATCTGTATAATACTGTTCTAATCTGTGGTAAGTAGTTTTGCTAGCCACCGGGGCGGTTAAGTCGGGCTCGAACCGCCGCACGCCGCGAGAATCAAATTGTGGTGTCATGGAAAATGGACGTAATGTCGATGTCCACACCTGAATGATGTCGTGTCACCTTAGCAGAAGCAGGCCGGGGCGGCGCCTCCCCATCACCGTGGTCCTCACATGTAGTAGGCCAGCTCGGAAGGGATCCGTGAGGATTATGTACATGTTAAAAAAATGCCTGGTCGTCGGCCGAAAAGCGGGAAATCTCTGGCTGTAGTTCTTACTTACCTCGGTGTACCTCTCCCCCTTAAGCGAGACAATCTTATTGTCCCGGTAACGAACCATCTTCTTCGGCTCAATCTTCGGCGCTAGCGGCTTATGCTCCTTGGTTTCAGCATTCTTGTCCACATACGAATAGCTGGAAAGGCAATATTCGATTTACGGCCGTTCCCAATAACATACTTACAGTTAAAGATAGATCGTAACAGTCAAATTTGACGTATCGGCTGTTTAAATTCAAAAAATGGTAACTGATTTTTTGCAGGAAAGCGCATCGCGGTATAATTTTATTTTCCGAAATTGGTGTGAAATAGGAGTTACTATGTTTTGAATTTAAACAGCCGAGCACTTAATCCGTATGTTAGTCTGCCAGTATGTTATTGGGAACGGCGGTAAGAGGGCAATCTGGTGCTATAGCGCATATTCAATCAATCAATTAGCCACGCAGTCCACTGCTGGACATAGGCATATCCCAATATGTGGTATTCCTCCAGATTCTGCTTGCCTTAACCCCAACCACTTTAGTGGACATAACGAAAGGCCTATATGAAGGATTGCCGTAGATCATTGTTGATTTTCGAGTTAATACATGTTTAAGAACGCATATAACTGTGTCGGTGTATGAAAGGCTCATTAAAGCTTCATGGCCAAGTCAGACTAGCCAGCTGCCGATTGCCGGACGATACTTTTTTACTCCCCATTCCGGAGGTGAGTCGGGGACATCGTTGTCCTCCCTCCCGAGGAGGGCCAGACCGTAAGGGATGGCCCTGGGTCAGCCGGGGTGCGAGGGATATGTCGAAGACAACCTCACCTCCGGCCTAGCACCACGACCTTCAGTCGTGCGGTTTTAGTTGGTTCGAGTCCGACATAACCTCCTCTTCCGGCTCCGGCGGGGGAGGTATCCGAGGGGATTTTCTGCACGAAATAAAAAAAGGAGTAATTTTACCTCGTATTTGGAAGGTCGGTGGCAGTTGCTCACATGAAATAACAAAAATAACAGTTCGACCACTGGAGTCAGAGTAATAGTTTGGACAAAAATTGTCTCAACAGTTCGACTGACGAACTACTGGTAAGACAGGATGGAATAAGCCTTTCTCTCTCTCTCTATTTGCAGTACCAGAAAAGGAAATATTTGTCCTCTGCAGAGGAGACAGTCTCCGTGGCTTGGCGGTAGTGAACGCGGCCGTTAGGCAGGAGGCCCGGGTTCGATTCCCGCTAAGTGCAAATATTTTTATGCATGAATATGGGTATTTGCATTGGTCTGGTCGTGCCTCGGAGAGCACGTAAAGCGGTCCCGGTTGCCATGCAGTCGTTACAGGGGAATTGTGTGAAATTACCCACATAGAGGGGCTGATCACCCGTCCGGTCAAACGGCGTCCCCACTGGCAGTAGTAGTGCTGCAGAAGACAGTGTCTATGGCCCGTAGTCCTACTAGTAGGACCACGGACAACAAATGCTATCCTTCCTGTCTGACACAACACCCAATGGTCAATGATGTTGTGCAGAAACACAGTGCCTTTTCGCAGTGGCATAACAGGGAGCTTCAATCCTTTGACAGACTTCGCCAGGACAATTACAGTTCAAATAAATTGGTTTTAGCTAGTTGTCGTCAAAGAGCAGAGACTGAAACGAATTGTGCCATCAAGGGGGCAGTGTTTCTCCATCTGGTTACTGATGAAGTAGTTTGAATAAATTTTTAAAGAATTAAGTATGATAACTTTACAAATCGAATACTTCAGAAAAAAATATCTCTCGGGCGGGGTTCGAACCCGCGATTTTTTCCTATAGACGGATAAAAATATAAGGGAAATATGAATTACATCGGGCGTGTCTCGGTAGACTAGTTGGTTATGGTATTCCCCCTATAAGGGAAAGATTCGAGTCCCGCCCGAGAATGAATTTCCTGATGTATTCGTTTTGATAAAGTAGTTATTTTTGTATCGGAATCGAACCGATTGAAGCCACACGATGTTCCAATCCGTCATGTAAAGTATCCACCGTAGTCAAAAGGGTTCCCTGCAATCACTACTGTCACGTCCTGATAAGACTGCATCCATGCAAAGCACTGTACTCGCGAAGTTCCTCAGTACCTACCTGTCCTTGCCAGGATAACGTGCAGTAATCCCCTCGGATACCCCCCGCCGGAGCCAACGGGAGTAGTTATGTCGGACTCGGACCGACTTAAACCGCACGGCCGTCTCAGGCCTTCAGTTGCCGGGGGTGAGGTAACTTTTGGCATATTCCTAGCGCGTCTCGACTGACCAAGGTGCATAGAAGGCCCCTCTCAGGTGTGAGACTACGGCGTTCCCATTTTTCCCCAGTCGCCTTCCTGCAATGCAGGTCGGGAATGACCTAAATCTCCTCTGGCCCCACTCCCCTGCCTCCTTCTCGAGCATTACTTCCTCCCAGAACCCAGGATACTTACCGCTCAATGATCCTGGTCTTCAACTCATTATCATCAATCAGCGGAGTGCGGATCGCGTTATGGAGTGCCGCAGGGGACAACGCCTGGCCCTGTTCGCGACGATGCAGTAATGTTGCAGCGGCCCTTTCCACGTCACCGTGGGCGATGGACACGCAGTGTTTGATCTGTCATCACCAGTACATAATTACCCATCAGATGCTTAGTATGCGACTTCGATTCTCGTAGTGCAAATAAATAAATATTTCACAACTTTCTACACAACGCTATCTAGACCCAAGTGAGCATAGCTTAACTTATGTTATGGAATCTAGAAATGAATTTTATCGGGCGGGACTCGAACCTGCGATCTTTCCCTTACAGGGGGAATGCCTTGACCAACTTCGCTACCGAGACACGCCCGATGTGATTCAAATTTCCCTTTCTATTTTTATCCGTCTTTACGGCGATGGTGGAGTCATCCACCGATGTTCTTACGAACTTATCGGAACCAATGAATGATGTTACAAGCATTTTTAACTCGTCGAATCACATCGGGCGTGTCTCGGTAGCCGAGTTGGTCAAAGTGAGCCGCCATTTTGAGCATTTTTTCCTAGGTAGTGGAAAGTCGGAGTAGTGATAAGTCGGTCCTACATACCTCCATAATGCATGAGTTCGGGAACATCTCCTGCAGTAATTGGCAGAGTTCAGAGTGCTCATCGCTCTCGCTCAGCAGAGGGCGGCGAGCGGACTCGGCGCACTCCGAACTCTCAGAGTTGGAGTGAGACCTGATGCAGAAAGGAATATACTGGTCTAAAGTAAAGCCAACGAGACGAGAGAAAAAAGGTAAACAAAGCGACCATTACTGAGTTACGTTGCGATAACTAGCTAATAAAAATGTTTGGAACCGCAGAAACTTTGTTTACCTTTTTTCTCTCGCTTCGTTGGCTTTACTTTATAAAGGTATTTAAACTATCATGGTAATATCATTAGAGATATTGGGATATTTACCATGTTATTTTAAAGAATATTATATTAGCAACCCAAATCTATACCTACATATAAAATTACTTGTCCGACTGATTGACTGATTCATCAAGGTAGAGCCTAAACCGCTGGACTTACAAACTTGAAAGTAAATGAACTTTTGACAGTAAATGCATTTTATGATGTAAGCATCCACTAAGAAAGGATGTTTGGAAATTCTGCTACTAAAGGGGTAAAATAAGGGATGAAAGTTTGTATGAAAGTCCGTCATTTTCAGAAGCGTCGGTAGCTTAGTGGTTAAGGAGTCGGCCTTACGATCGAGAGGTCCCGGGTTGGATCCTGGCCATTACACTACCGGCGTGAACCCACTCCTAGCACAAGTTGGAGGGGTTAATGTGGGTGCTAGCACCTCTGCCTACCCCTTCGGGGAACACAGGCGTGAGTTTATGTTATGTTTATGTTATGGAGGGGTTAGAGGGAATATTAGTAACTTCGGTTCTAATAAGTATTCTTTTTGAAAAAACAAAACCAAACAAACTAGATGCACTAAATTTCATAAACCGGTGTATTTTAAGAAATGAATGAACACGTGTATCAACGTTTTTCAAAATTTAACTACTAAGAGGGTAAAATAGGTGATAAACGTTTGTATGGAAAGTTCGACATTTAGGTCACTGTCAAATATAAATACGAAATTTTCCCAGGCGAAGCCGGGACGGGTTAATTAGTTACTAATACTCTTTCTATTTGGATAGGACCTCTGGATCGTAAGGCCGACTCCGTAACCACTAAGCTACATGCTTTCTAACTTAACCTTTTTTTTATCGTGTGAAAAATCCCCACGGAGCCAGTGGTTACGTGGGACTCGAACCGACTGAAACGCACGCCGTCTTGGGTCTTTGGTTGCCGGAGGTGAGATTGCCGAAAGCATATCTCTCGCACCCCGGCAGACCCAGGACCATCTCTTTCGAGATAGCCCCCTTGGGGTTGTGGGGATCTAGCCCCGGGTACGGGGACCGTCGCGGCCTGCTTCTGCTAGGGTGACAGGCGGCTCCACCGGTAACCCCCAGGCTAGTCATCCCCAGGCCAGAACTTAACCTTAGAACTACAGAAGATTGTAATGATACACGTTTCCTTGGAGATTAAAGAATCTATTTGGAAATATCTACAAATGCACTCACCGGTTGTGCTTGGTAGTATTAGCAGCGGGCAGCATCTCGCTCAAGCTCTGCAAAGTCAGACTGATCTTGTCGTCCACAGAGTCATCTAGAACAATTATATATTACTAGTTTTCGCCCGCGACTTTGTCTCTTTCGGAATAGAAAGGTAATAGCACACATTGTTGCTATTCCCGCGACCTACATAAAGTTCCTTAAAGTTTCTGTGAGCCTTGTACTTCGTGCAAATGTACCAGGGTCACAGAAATACTGATCCCGTGACCGCGACCCACAGGAACCTATACTCCGGATCAAATAAAGGTCGAACGGGATGAAAAGTATCCTATGTCCGTCACCTGGTTCTAAGCTACATCCTCACCAATTTTCAACCAAACCGGTACAGCCCTTCTTGAGTTATAAATGGTGTAACTAACGCGACTTTCTTTTATATTGTATATATATATATTCACGTCTGTAAATCCCCGAAGGGGTAGGCAGAGGTATATTAACACCCACGTTTCGCCAACTATGATTTTCGGTCCCACGTAATAGGGGGCGTACCTATTGCCGTCTAGCGGACACATTATTTTGTGCTATATGATTACTGTAAGATGGAGAACATCCATACCCCTTAGTTGCCTTTTACTACACCCACAGGAGGCATGGGGTGGTTCTTTTTTTATGTAGGACACTTCAATTTGACTTCACCTCGCCTGGTAAGCTAAGGCAAAGTCTCGGAAAGAGGGTCATCATAATAAACATATACCATGTTAACAGTGGTGGCACTCAGCTTGACGGCCTCATCAGATGCCTTTTTCTATTTTATTCCATTCCACCTTTTTTTATTCGACCGATAAACAACACGGCATTTTTTTTTATTAGTAAGTATTTCGAGTTTTATAATAAACATAGCTACTTATTATCTCAGGACTCGGGAATATGTTCCTATTGGTTCGACCAAGTGGATCTTGATATCACGCGGGCATCAACTACAATAAAATGTTGTAGAAATCTCACCATTGCTGGAAAGCGACTTAGTCTCATCGCTGCTGACTCGCAGTTCCACCTCCAGGTCGAGTACCCAAGAGCAGACCATACCGGGATCGATGGTGGCGAACTCTGGCACGTACGCCGCCATCATCTCAATGAACCCTGAAATTAATAACGTGTCAGTCAGCCGAAGGGGACAAAATTATAACTATAATAAATAAAAATCATTTATTGCCAAATAGAATTGCAATGTTGTAAAGTAAAGCCAACGAGACGAGAGAAAAAAGGTAAACAAAGCGACCATTACTGAGTTACGTTGTGATAACTAGCGATTATTGTCTCTGTCCTTGTCGCACATATCACACGTACGCGACAATGGTCGAGCAACAGCTGTCGTTGCGTGTTTCATAGTACAGGAAAGCTGTCAGCACAGCAGAGGTTCTAAACTGCAGATCCGCCATCTTATGAGCAATTTTATTCCTGTCTGGAACGCCCTTGAAGTGATACGTAATCATTTTCAAATAAAAAAATTTGGAACCGTTGTTTTGTTTGTTTTTGTCGTTGTTTACCTTTTTTCTCTCGCTTCGCTGGCTTTACTTTATTATATACTGTGACCCCACACTAAGCGAAGCCTGTCCTGTGGGTGTCAATACGTTTATAATTCACGTGAAAACATTGTTTGCTCGGGTGACATCTGAGTTTTTGGACTGAACACATTAATTCGAGTTCCATTCACAATATTTCACGTCTATAGTTATATCTATACTTTATAATACATTATTCTTTCACGTGACAATTACCAATAACCACAACATTTATGATACATGAGCAATTAAAATTACGGTAAGATAATTTCTGGGCTAACGGAATGAAACGACATACGGTTCAGTAGTATTATCGGGAAAATTATTTTTGGGAAGTACCTACCTAGTTATATTGGGAAGTGAACGTATGTGCCAGTAGTCATTTTGGGAATACATATTTCGGGAAAGTGTTACATTATGGAAAGGGTGTAAATTGCAAAGGCGATAGGTCGTGTGATTGTTTGCCACCTAAGTGGTAATTAAAGAAAACTGAAGAGTGTGTTTGTTTGGTTGGTTGAACACGTTAATCTCTGTGCCACTGGTTCGAATTGAAAAAAATATTTTTGTGTTGTGTTGTTTTTCGAGGAAGGTTATAGGAAAGGCTATATTATGTACTAGCTTTTGCCAGCGGCTCCGCCCGCGTGGATGTCAGTTATCGCGACGAAACATAGGCTTCTCAAGGTCTAATCTACCCCTATACCAAATTTCATCAAAGTCGGATCAGTGGTTTAGGCGTGAAAGCGTAACATGCAGACAGACAGAGTTGATTTCGCATTTATAATATTAGTATGGAGTAGTATGGATATGATTTTTTTTTAAACAATATTAGAACCGAAATTACTACTATTCCCTCTAACCCCTCCAGCTAAGCTAATTTGCTTATATTAGGAGTGGGTTCACGTCGCGTCGGTAGTGTTATTGCCAGGATTCGAACAAGGGACCTTTCGATTGTAAGGCCAACCCGTTAACCATTAAGCTACCGACGCTTATTCTCACGCTATTACTCAAGGGAGTGGAGCATTAATTATAAACAGTTGAATACAGTTATTATTCCTTTTAAAAATAAAGGAAAGTCCTGACAATGTCCTTCAACGCAGAGTAAAAAGCTGCAAATAATTCCGAACCGAACGAACTTCAATGAACCTGGATGGGTGTCATTCAATAGCCAACAGTATTGATTTAAGAGTGCCACTCGTCTATTTTCGTTCACATTGTATGTAGGTAGGTAGTAGGTAACAACGACGGCATTATTGAGCCCTGCCCACCCCTATGTCTCTCCAGGGTAGGCAGAGACAACCCACCATCCGCTTCTATTTTTATATAGTCACGAGCTTTCCTTACTGTCATGCGAGTCCGCCGTTTTCGAGTCTTTCTGTTAATTGGGTATTACCCTATAGTTAAAATAAATTATCTAACCGAGCTTATAAAATTAGAATGGTAAAAGAGCGGTAAAAATTGCGTCGATTCTTATTTTATAGTTTTTATTTATTTTTAATCATCCACCCAACCTATAATAGTAACTGATTTGACTATTATTTGTGACGTCACTAAATCTTTTTTCATACAAGGTCCTTATAACTTATCGTTTTGACGTTTAGTAAAAAGTATCTAATTTCACTAGTCAGTAGAATACCCAATTATTGACTTAACATCACTTATCGAGGAAGGTCATAGACACTACTCTAGAGAGCGCAGCAGTATTCATAAACAAACAAAATTATTATATGAAAAATTTCGGCCATTATGAGCTAAAGGTTTGATATGGAGTTTCAAAGGATACCACAGGCGATGCCGGGAGGGTCGGGTAGCTAATCATATTACAAATACAGTACACGGGTCAACGAATTATCAGTGAATTATTAATGTGCATAGGATAAGTTCGCGCATGCGTAGTTACTGCGTATGTCAGCTGACCGGCCATCGACCCCAGGGAAGACAAAGGCAGACAAATCATTGTAAGTTGGGAGCACAGACATTATGTTGGGATAGAACTGTGATAAGCAGTGTTTACCTGCATATCACGCGTGTCAACTTTTTCACTGTAAATAGTAACCACGAGAGATAAGAAATGCCTCTATTTTACAAATTAACACCTCCATTTTCATTCTAGAGTTAGAAGTAGCACAAAATGGCATTTTGATATTATTTTTACCGATGTTATTACAAGCTAGTCTTAAAAGTACTGAGTATGCGTTCGAAAGTTCAAGTCTTGTCTTCTAGTGAATTGAGTATTTGACAACTATTGCAATAAAATATGAAATATATTGGATATGATAGCTTATGTAAATAATAATACAAATGTATTTAACTCAAAGATTAATTCCAAATATTTTATTTTTACAAAATAAAGTAGCGATTTTCTATCTGTATTTTATATGCAGCAAAACGCGGGCGAATCAGTTGACAGATCGCTTGACCTCGTTAAAAAGGTAGATACCTACCTATAACTGCATAGGCTTATAAATCTATTAATAGACTTGTTTGTTTTGATCTGTTTTGATTAAGTTGTTTGTTCCCTTCTATTCTATATTTAGTTCTTATCACAGCTATAACGCATCGCGGACCTAAATAGCAAGTCATAAGAGTATATTAAAATGAAGCAGCTTGGGACTGCATCGGCACCCGAACTAGGTACCTACTGGTTCGAGTTTTAGTTATGTTTGTAGTCCTAGGTTGCGTCACCAAATTAAATTATACATATTGTTTAGATAATAGACGGAATGCATGGCACTCCACACAAACCCTTTGTGGTTTTTGGTGTGTTACATTTAATATTTGTGTTTTGTATGATAATCCATATCCATACTAATTATAAATGCGAAAGTAACTCTGTCTGTCTGTCTGTCTGTATGTTACGCTTTCACGCCTAAACCACTGAACTGATTTTGATGTAATTTGGTATAGGGGTAGATTGGACTATGAGAAAGGACATAGGCTATGTTTGGTCGCGATAACGGACATCCACGCGGGCGGAGCCGCGGGCAAAAGCTAGTAAATAAATAAATAAATAAAAAAACTTGATGCATTTAAAACTTACAGCCCGCTTGATGACAATAGGCGAGATGTAAGTGTTAATACACCTCTGCCTACCCCTTCGGGGATTTCATCAGTACCCGAACCTCCCCCCAGACGTGGCCGCATTGTGGCCCGCATTGGGAGCCCTGGGACATCCTTCCGAGGGCTTGCCCGGGGCTCCCAACCATAGGCTGCTGGGCGTTACCGTGGAGGTTTTTAGCCGGTAGGAGTCCGGCATAACATCCATGAAGGATTTTCCCCCACGGTAAAAAAAAAGAAAAAAAAAGGCGTCAGTTCAAGGAGGATAGAATATGATTAAGTAAATCACATAAAATTCAAAATAGTCTTAGTCTTGTGGTAGGAATAATATGAAAGACGCGCTACACTATAGATTTTATGCAAGCAAAAGATTATGTTTCATAGGTATAATAATATTCTGGAAGGCGAATAATAAATTTATTACCTACATCAAAGTGGTCTTCGCAAAAGTAAATAAGAGTATAAATTCGTAAACTTTAGATCTCGGCGTGCTAATTATGTCCACTGACTTCTACGTTTGTGATTGTAAGAAACGCGTATTAAAATAAAACATAAACTCACGCCTATATTCCCCGAAGGGATACGCACAGGCAGAGGTGCTAGCAGCCACATTTCGCCAGTTCCATTAACCGGGCACTTATAAACCTGCGATAAATACACACGTAACTTCGGAATGCATCGAAAAGTCATTGGTGTGTGCCATGGTAAACCTGGGATCGAACCCGAGACCTCATCTCAGCAGTCCATACGCGTATTAAGTACCTATAAATAATTTATTAGGATATTTCAGGTTCGTATTTTTCCACATTCGGTACAATTTTAGTAAAGTAATCTTTAGTCGCCGTGGGTCGTAGTATGTACTCTCCTTTGGTCAAATACAGCCTCCGTGGTGTGGCAGTAGTGAACAGTGCAAATATTTATATGCTATATTATGAGTATTTGCATTGGTCTGGTCGTGCAGAGCACGTTAAGCTGTCGGTCTCGTTTGCCATACAAACGTGTATGGCAGTCGTTATAAGGGAATTGGGTGAAATGGCCCCACACAGAAGGGCGGTCGGGACCGGACTAGACTCCGGGCCCGGGAAGCCCGCGCAGAGTGAAGGTGAACCGGACGTCCTCCATGAGCGCTGGCCTGGGGGTGACCGGTGGAGCCGCCTGTCACCCTAGCAGAAGCAGGCCGCGGCGGTCCCCGTACCCGGGGCTAGATGGGGACACTGTGGTCCCCACAACCCGAAGGGGGTCATCTCGAAAGAGATGGTCCTGGGTCTGCCGGGGTGCGAGAGATATGCTTTTGGCAATCTCACCTCCGGCAACCAAGGACCCAAGACGGCGTGCGTTTTAGTCGGTTCGAGTCCGACATAACCGCCTCCACCGGCTCCGTGGGGGTGGTATCCGTGGGGATTTTTCGCACGATAAAAAAAAAAACACGGAAGGGCGGATCGGATCATCCGTCCCGTCAAACGGCGTCCCCACTGGCAGTACTGTAGTAATAGTTGGTCAAAATATAATTTTTTACTAGTGACGTCACACCCGAAAAGTCACGTGACCGACCGTTTTCGCGCACTTTTTAAACTAACAAAATAAAAACGCGTTTTTTCATATTTATCATGATTTTTCGCAAAACAGATAAATTGTAAGAATTTTTTGAATTCGTCGTTTCGGACCAGTGGTGTGAATCGACGAATGTTTTGATGATGATTGTTTGATTATTTTGCAGTGCTTGCACAATTAAAAATATGTATGCTAATGAGTTGTGGAGGTCAGATGGCAGTCGCTTCACGGAATGTTCAGTCAAACACGAAGTTAGACTGGAAAAACGCGGACCCCGGACTCCTAGGTGAAAACTTCGGATGCGACACGGATTAACTATTTACCTAGGATGATTGTTTTTTTTTAATATGGAATAGGGAGGCAAACGAGCAGACGGATCGCATGATGGTAAGCGATCCGCGCCGCCCATGGACACCCGCAAAACCAGAGGAGTCACAAGTGCGTTGCCTTCCTTTTAAAAAAGAGTACGCTCTTTTCTTGAAGGTTTGAAAGTCGTATTGGTTCGGAAATAGTGCTGGTGACAGTGACAAATGATAATGTGGGAGGTCCGGCAGTGGATGGCAGTGGGCTGATTACCAAAACCTACCAGTTTCAGAAATCGTATCTGATAAATAACTGAAAATAATTAAATTGTTTCGATCATTACATGAATTTATTCACTGTTGGCAACAATATCGTGTCTATTTTATTTTTAAGTTTACGGGGAATTACCTTGGTTTTATGATTTTCACCTATTCAGAAATAGAAATAACGTTACTCACGTATTTATTACTCAACTATTTTCACAATTTCAGGGGATTTCCCTATTGCATCAGTCTTTATTTGTTCAGGTCTTCAGTTTGGAATTTTCGCATTTAGATACAGAGTTCCAAGTAATGTCACAAGTTTGAGTTCGATTTTACATAATCCGCATTGATATCGAGTTCTTTTTCACCGACTTCAAAAAAGGAGTTACTTTATTCTAATGTGAAGACTATTAAGGTAAGTAAGTGATAAATTATTATAAATTTCAAAGGATATTAGTAACAGAAATTACTTAGTTTATTAGTCTATAAACCGCCTGCGGACTCTTTTTTTTTTTTCGTGCGGAAATCCCCTCGGATACCCCCCTGCCGGAGCCGGAAGGTTATGTCGGACTCGAGCCGACTAAAACCGCACGCCGACTGTGGGTCGTGGTGCTAGGCCGGAGGTGAGGTTGTCATCGACATCCCTCGCACCCCGGCTGACCCAGGGCCATCCCTTACGGTTTGGCCCTCCTCGGGAGGGGGGACAATGGTGTCCCCGACTCGCCCCCGGAATGGGGAGGCGCGCTCTTGAGCGCGCCGCCGCCGTGGCCTGCTTCTGCTGGGGTGGGCGGCGGCTCCACCCGTCACTCCCAGGCCCGCGCTCATGGGAGACGGAGGTCAAACCGCCTGCGGACCCAATTTGGCCGCTGCAGGGAAAACATGACAAAATGGGGCTTTATTGACCGGTCGCAAGAGCCCTGAGATTGTGGGACCTAATCCCAGTGTACGCCACATTTGATCTCCTGTCCCTTCACCTGTACTACCGGCCTTTGTAGAGCAACAGATTGCAACAGGGAAACTGTTGCTGTATGTAGCCAAATTTCGGGCCGAAAATTTTTTAAACTATGCCAGATCTAACCATAGACTCGAAGTATTGGGTATTCTACTGACTAGGCAAATTAGTTACTTTTTACTAAACGTCAAAACGATAAGTTACGAAACTTGTATGAAAAAAGATTTAGTGACGTCATAAAATTTTATAGTCAAGTCAGTTACTATTATAGGTT
Organism: Eilema sororculum; assembly: GCA_914829495.1. Classification (NCBI taxonomy): domain Eukaryota; kingdom Metazoa; phylum Arthropoda; class Insecta; order Lepidoptera; family Erebidae; genus Eilema; species Eilema sororculum. The sequence goes on from OU618561.1 coordinate 6,322,727, forward strand.
GGATGGATGATCCTTACTAATATTATAAATGCGAAAGTAACTCTGTCTGTCTATTTGTCTGTATGTTACGCTTTCACGCCTAAACCATTGAACCGATTTTGATGAAATTTGGTACAAGGCTAGATTAGACCATGAGAAAGGACATAGGCTATGTTTGGTCGCGATAACCGACATCCACGCGGGCGGAGCCGCGGGTAAAAGCAAGTTAAAAATAAATAAAAACTATAAAATATGAACCGACCCTCTTTTTTATATGTAATATCATTGGAACCGACGCAATTTTAACCGCTGTCTTACCATTCTTAATTTAATAAGCTCGGTTAGATAATTTATTTTAACTATAGGATAATACCCAATGCTATTGCTAAAATCCCTGTTAGGTAACCCCTTCAGTAAAGCTACCAAATTAATTGTTTTAAGAGTGTGATCACGTCGGTAGTGTTCAATAGCCAGGTTCCGAATCCGGGTCCTTTCGATCGTACGGCCGATTCCTTAACCAGTAATGTATCGATCTGTGAACTAGCGGTTGTTCGCGATCATGGTGGGTTAACCTTGAGGGGAAAGAAAAAAAAAGCAGGACAGATACAGACTGATACTCACTGGAGAGTTTTTGTGCTAACAGTGGGAAGACCAAACGCTTGTACTGCTCTGTCTTCTGCACTGACGGCACAGAAACTCTCTGTTCTTACAGGGTCGGCAGCATAAGTGTGAATCCCCTGGTGTTGCACACGTACATAGGCCACAGTAACCACTTTCCATCAGGTCAGCTCTGTGCTTGTCTGCCATCTACTATTACTACTACTGCCAGTGGGGACGCCGTTTGACCGAAAGAATCAGCTCTTCTATCTTCCATTTCACCCAATTCCCCTGTAACGACTGCCATGCATGTTCGTATGGCAACCGGGACCGACAGCTTAAAGTGCTCTCCGAGGCACGACCAGACCAATGCAAATACTCATATATAAGCATACAAATATTTGCACTGAGCGGGGATCGAACCCGCGCCTCCTGCGTAGCGGCCGCGTTCACTACCGCCACGCCACGGAGGCTGTCTTATCTGCCACCTAAGTGGTATAAAAAAACAGACAGAAATACCGAAAAAATTGCTTTTACATTATTATTGATGTGAAAACGCGATTGGTCCCTAAATAAACACTGGATAACGATAAAATATGTATTGACGTTTCATCTCGTCCATTTATTTACATTCTAATATGGACGGGTCGTTGAATCAAAAGTAGGCAACTGATTAGCATTAGGGGACGCCAGAGGCCTGCAGGGTGACCTTTTGTGATACTGCAGGATACTTTATTGGTATTAGATATGAAAATCTCTTCACGTGGGTATTATTGAAGGCGACTAAGGGATCTTCGTTCTCTTAGGTCCAGTTCCTGTTACGTCCACATTCAAAGAAATGGACGCTCACAGAACTGGACATCCAAAAAAATGGATGTAATTTAACTTGTATGGGAGTAATGCCATCTGATTCCCTATCAGATGGCATTACTCCCATAAAAGTTAAATATAGAAAGTAGGAGCTGTTGTGATGACGCGATGACGGCGAAAGAATACAAGTATCACCACCCCATCTCATCCGAACGGTGTCGTAAGAAGCGACAGCCTCCGTGGCGTGGCGTAGTGAACGCGGCGAATCCCCGCTCAATGCAAAGATTTTGCGAATATTTTGTCGGTCGTGACTCAAAGAGCACGTTAAGCCGTCGGTCCTGGTTGCCATACGAACATGTATGACAGGTTATAGGGGGAATTCAGTGAAATGGTCCCACACAGAAGGGCTGATCACCCGTCCGGTCAAATAGCATCCCCAATGCCAGTAGCTATAGTAGTAGGAGGCGAGTAACGGAAAAATACGCAGACGAAATCACTGCGAGAGAAGGAAAGCTCGAAAACCCCTGTACCAACCCGCCTGGCCAGCGTGGAAACAGTTGGCCAAAGCTTCCAAACGCTAGAAGAACGACCTCCGGCCTCCATGAACGCTGGCCTGGGGGTGACCGGTGGAGCCGCCTGTCACCCTAGCAGAAGCAGGCCGCGGCGGCGGCGCAAAGTGCGCCTCCCCGTAACCGGGGCTAGATGGGGACCCTGTGGTCCCCACAACCCGAAGGGGGCCATCTCGAAAGAGATGGTCCTGGGTCTGCCGGGGTGCGAGAGATTTGCTTTTGGCAATCTCACCGCCGGCAACCAAGGACCCAAGACGGCGTGCGTTTTAGTCGGTTCGAGTCCGACATAACCACCTCCACCGGCTCCGTGGGGGTGGTATCCGTGGGGATTTATCGCACGATAAAAAAGAAATCGCTAGGAGAAGGCCTATGTCCAGCGGTGGAATGCGATACGCTAATTGATTGACCTGATTTGTGAAGTCAGAAAGTGGACTTCAGGTTCTAAAGTGCATGCTTTAGATACAATCAGGACAGTGTTCTGATGATGAGCCTGAAAATAGCAACCAAAGTCAGAAAACAAGATTGGCAACAACATTATAACAGCTAAACACATATTCCTATTAGGGCCGGCGCCCATTATCGGCATCGGCAAGTTTCTAGATTTTTTAGTCAAGCATAATAAGATCTTATCACTATCATCATATAATTGAAATTTCAATGATGATCGTCGACTATCCTCGGCATAAATCGGCATTCTGCACCGGTATAGTTAGTAATTAAATTTCAATCTTATATCAGTAACAATACGATCTATTGTTATTCGATAAATACAAATCCTGATGCTTGCCGATGCCGCCACTGGGCGCTAGCATTTACAAGAAGGTCTCAGACAATTTAGGTATACAAGTTTCACCATCATCATTTTCATAATGCTGCTACTTGTATTGATATCAGCTGCTACAATTTTGACTGCCAGTTTCAGCGTCATGTTCTCGTGTAGCCTGCTTTCTTGTATATCTTTTACATAAATGTTTAGCATAAAAAGAATAGTTAACATTGTTACACTAACAAATTCTACAAAAGAAAGTGTAGTAATGTAGAACAGTGTGATAACTCTCACAATTATTTGCATTTTTCTTGTTTTTTTTTTTATAACAATCACACCTTTATCCCTGGAGAATTGGTTTGTCCTGGTTCAGACATGTTATACATTGGGATGAAAGTACAGTTGAATGAATTTTACAGCATTATGTATGCTAACTATAGGTACAAATTGAATACATATGGAAAAAGTATCTTCTTGGGTGGGACTTGAACCTGCCATCTTTCCCTTACAGGGGGAATGCCTTGATCAACTCGGCTACCGAGACGTGCCCTTCAAATTACCCTTCTTATCTGTCTTTAAGGCGACAGGTTAAAGTTGTAAGGAAGGCATTAACTATGGAAGTGGATGGCTACAATGGGAGAGGAGATGGATGGATGGTCTGCATGAAAGATAATATGGTCAGAGAGTAAATGTTGAGATGACTGCAATCACGAGATGAATGGAAAAAGCATACATGTTGTGCTGTACCCCGTAAATATGGGAGGTAGATGACGATGATATTAAAAAGTATTAGTATTTGAAGTGGACCACCTAATAGGGATAGTTATTTGTGATGTGTAACATGAATATACATCAACAATGAAAGAAAAAAGTATAGACAATACAAAAAATATAACAATGCCCCGCTGATTTATGTAATCCATTGTTACTGAAATTCATAATAATCACTTAAATATACTTTTTCACACTTTGATTATTCTTGTAAATGTATGACCAATATTTTTATAGAAACAAAAAGGCATAGAATATCATTTCTCATGTAAAATAAAATAAATTAATTATGTATGTATATATTTTTTTATATTAAGAAATAATATAATTGTCATTTGCTAAGGGTTTCTTTATAGTAAAATATAATTTTAATGCCAAGGCGAGCGTGTTTTGTTTAACGAGGGCACCGCTTTAATGTAAAGATACACTACAGTGGAGAAAAACAATAAATTTTACCTAGTGATATATGATATACCTGTTGTAAATTATTACTTGAATTTTTAGTGGGAAGTAAGGATTGTTAGACCAAGAATACATAATACATTATTTATAAGATGTTAATACACAATTCTTACCTTCTACGTCGAAGCAGGGGTCCTTCGAAGCCTCTTGCAAGATCGAAATCACATAAACCAAAATTACATCGTCAATTACGTTTAGATCGGCTTGCGGGGCATGTTTAGTGATAAAATGAAATAAACTCTCCCTAACGAGGGACTTTTGCTGCGCTGTAGCACTCATTATTACTTAAAACACTATATTTTTTTGTAAAACACTGCAAGAATGCAAAGTATATTCAGAAATATCGTTACGGGTGGTTACACAGTGTAAAAAGTAGGTTTTTAGGATTCATATGCACTTATAGCTGTAGCACGACCTCGTTACAATTATAGAAGATTAAATTGATTTGCGAAAATATTGGTTTATTTTCGCAGGAAAAATCTGGGATAGAACTGCGAAAATCAATACAAATGTAATTTTTTTTTTATAAACAACTTTTTGTCATTCATAAAACAGGCAAAAGTCAACAGACATACGGCCAATTTGTCACAATATTTTATCTCAAAGTTTATTTTATATTGAAATATGTATATTAAAACAAAAGAATGTTCACATTTGTATACCTAATTCATAAATCAACGCTTTTTCTTTAAAAACCACACTATAAATAAAATAATATTATTTTAGCAAATATCACTATAACGACTTGTTTTCGAACGAATGTCCCAGCAAGGGCGGTAAATTTAAAAAATCAAGATACGTGCGATAATGGCGGGCTCTTTGAATAATATTACTTCTTGAAAGTTAGTTGGTGCATATAAATGAAAGTCTTTGCATAAAATGGTACAATACTAATACAATATTAACAATATCCAAACTGATAAACTTTATTTCATAATGATTTCGTTGCATCATTTTCAGCATGCACCATCTGCATTAGTTTACCATTGATTCACGAAGTATTTGTCGTACGTAGTCTTTCTCATCGCATCGTACTTACATAAGGCAAAGTTAGGTAATATTTAATTTTCCTTGGTCAGAGATTAATAAACATCACTTTTGGAGTTTGTTTCACCTGTAATTTTTACCTAAAAGTTTAAAAATTAATTGCGTGAGGGATCTTTTAAAAAAAAAAAATATTTATTGAAGTTTGTTTTAGGTAAGTATTATAAGTAACTAATTATTTGGTTGCTTTTTGTGTTTTCTAAAATCTTTTTTATTCAATTATAATATATATTACTAGCTATTGCCCGCGGCTCCACCCGCGTGGATGTTGGTTATCGCGACCAAACATAGCCTATGTCCTTTCTCAAGGTCTAACCTATCCCTATACCAAATTTCATCAAAATCAGTTCAGTGGTTTAGGCGTGAAAGCGTAACATACATACAGACAGAGAGACAGACAGACAGACAAACAGACAGACAGAGTTACTTTCGCATTTATAATATTAGTATGGATACCTACATTGTTTTTACCGCCTTAACCCATCAAGGATCTTTGAGGACTCGTAATGACTTTTTAGAAAAGAGGAGTTACTTCCCCAGGCGATCATAATATCCTTATTAAACTTATATAACAACTAGCTTTTGCCCGCGGCTCCGCCCGCGTGGATGTCGGTTATCGCGACCAAACATAGCCTATGTCCTTTTTCATGGTCTAATCTACCCCTATACCAAATTTCATCAAAATCGGTTCAGTGGTTGACGCGTGAAAGCGTAACATACAGACAGACAGACAGACAGACAGAGTTACTTTCGCATTTATAATATTAGTATGGATATGGATATGGATTTACACCCAGTTCCACATAAGCTTTTGAAATGATCTAGGTGTCGTACTAAATTAAAAACCACTCTATTTTCAAATTAATATATTTCAGTTAAAATTTTAAAATATAACGAACAATCATTTATACTCTCAATTTTATTCTAAAAATGATTGATAAGATAACACAACGCCGAATTCACAACTACATATGTTTTTTTTATTTTACAATATAACAATAATTACTTTGCAATCACAACGGGAATGTTTGGCACAATTTCTTAGATTTATTTAGTCTGGTAACACTCATCTATGCATTTTAAGAGTTTAGTTGACCGCTTTATCTTAATAATTAAAGTCTAGAAGTCTAGACTGCAGGCCCCGTAGCACGTTAAAAAGACTCGTTTTAATAGTCTTTTTGACCAAGGAAATGAGTAGGTATTTATGATAAAGTTCTGTTTTATTGGTCAAAGAGACTCGAGAGATTATGGGTCTTTCCTAACGTGCTTAGGCTGCAGAACCCCGCTTTTGAGGGAATAATTTGCCTTAGACGTGTGCAAAGGTATAGAAATGCCAAACTTATATGAATAGGATAAGGTCGTACTTAGTCTTCGTAAAACAATTTATGCAATTAGGTTTTTTTTAAAGATTAATCGAGTGAGAAACCATAGCTGGAAAATGTTCAACGAATTTGAAAAATTGAGTTCACAATATATTGGGTGTTTTTTTTAATACGCGAAATATTTATGAAACAAATGACTATGACCTTTTTTTTAAATATTCTGTAACAATAACTTCTGACTAAAAATAATGACCCTTGTACACGTTTGCTTAACAAGAGTTGACGGTTATGCTTGCAGAAGGAAGGAAGGAACGAGAAAATATAAACATTTTCTGGAGCTTCGGGAGTATTCCCGATTGTCCACCAAATATAGGATCTATCAGTTTCTTGTATTTAATATTTTTTATACAATAATGCTAACGGAAATTAAAGGGATAATTTTTGTTTTTACATTCGGGAGTCCTGTCATGTAGTATTATTTTCAATGTCGTGGTATTGAAAACAGTATTACATACAAATTTCAGATAATACCAAGATTTCTAAGATTTTTATTACCCTATCTATAAATTAACATAAACATAAACATAAAACATAAACTCACACCTGTATTCCCCGAAGGGGTAGGCAGAGGTGCTAGCACCCACATTTCGCCAGTTTATGTTTAGGTCAAATATAAATTGCATGCGTCAACTCCTATTAAACTTAGAGGGTGACTAATTATTGCAATATTACAGAATTATTGCAATTTTTACATTGTAAGTTGCAAGTATTGCACGATACAGATTCTTAATGCTACTTATGGAATAAATAAAATTGTAAATTCTATTAAATAGAGTGCAATCTATCTACGCTTAGCTAGAATAGTGTGAAAGTTCTTGGAACATGTGACAGTGTAGTAAACTTATTACAACAGAATATAATTTCTTATAGATTCCATATACTTCTACATATTCACTACGGAAAAGTACAACTACATTTTTAATATAACGAAACGAACGAACGAAACTGACATACCTAAAGACCACGCTATAAAAATAAACAAATACTTTGACCTGACCAACGAGTTAACCAAAAATGGCTATGTGGTTAAACTCTACGCCGTGGAAGTAGGAGCAAGGGGAATTCCAGCTAAATCTCTGTAGGTATAACTTATTTAAAGACCTCGGATTGCCAAGAGCTTCAGTAAGCTCTTTACTCAAACGAATATCTAAAACGGCGTTGATAGGATCTTACCAAATTTGGATAGGTAGAGGGGGGAACTCGACTGACGGTGGAGGTGAGCGCTGATGCATCACAAGGTGGCCACCCTAATCCTACACCTGGGTCGCAAGTCCCAGGCGCCGTCACAGTGTTCCTCTCTGTACCACGCCACGCCATGGACCCGGCGACCGCACGGTGAATCCATGGAATGCTAAGAACCGGACTCTAATGATATAAAATTAGATTCTATGGCGATTAATTTTTTTGATACTGTATTAATTTTTCTGTGCAATTGATTGCAAAAATGGAATATTGAATTGATTGTCTTCACTGTGTATTCATGCAATGAAATAGGTCAACATTACTTTTGTAATACAATACGTAAGTAGGTACCTTCAATACCTTAGTGGATGCGTAAGTGTATGTGTAAATGTATGCGTAATAGAAATGCGTAAATAATAATTAGGTGCACTGGGTAACAATTGTTGCTCGTATAATACTGCAAAAATTTAACTACTATCTAACAAATATATTAATAGTTTTACTTTTCCGCAGAATATATGTAAAATTAAACAATAACCAAAGACTTAGGTCTAAAAATTTAACTCTTTTAATCAAATCTTTAGCCATAAGTAAATTTCTTAAAAATATAACAAATATAAATTTTATAGATAAAATAGTATTTCCTAGAGGCAGATATTAACATGTAGGTACTTATGTGCAGGTACATTATATATATTTTATTAGAGTTAAATATATATTCCTAATCTATTATAGACATTTCCTTAGATTTTATAGTAAATGTTGCTAATTTTTTGTAGTGGCAGTTGGATTTAAAAGCTTCGTAATGTTTACGAATTTTTTTTAAAAGACTTCGTAACAAAATTAATTGTCTGGTTCTATAACGTAGTATACCTACGTATATTCATTATTTTTCAGTGAGCTATTCTAGTAGGTAGAGCTTGAACTAAATTACAATGTTCTTTTTTTAAATATTGTGTTACGAAATCTTAAAAAAAGAACTTACTAGCTAGACGGACTTATTTAGACAATTTTTTTTTCAATAATACCTAACTAAAATTTAATACCTATCTAACATTTGAATGTGTTTTACTAGGTATAATTAGTATGAGTGTGTATGAAAACCATATCTGTAGTTCATTGATATGTGTATGAATTTTATATGAATAATGGTTTCAAAACTAAGTGCTGATTCTAAATAATTTGGATAAGTAAATCTCAAATGATACATAGATATCACTAAGAGATTAGTCTAAATTAGTTTGTCTAGCTAAAATATACAAACAGATAGGTAACTATCAGGATGAAGTGTATTTTGTTCAGCTTAATATTCAGTAGAAAAATTCAAAGGAGTAATTCCGAAATGCAAACTTATAAACGGGAACAGTTATGTAGATTATATTGAATAACACACTTGTAATTTTCTACTGAGTTTATTTTTACTCTGAACCTGACCGATTTCGCCTTATGGCATTCTCAAAGCTTTACATTGATGTTTTTAAATATTCTAATTTCCAAACACTGTTTGGTTCATTCATCAAGGTTTACATTGATTGGGAAACACAGTTTGGGAATTAGAATATTTAAAAACATCAATGTAAACCTTTGGCAACGCCGTAAGGCGAAACCGATCAGGTTCAGAATAAAAATAAACTCAGTGGAAAAGTACAAGTGTATTATTTAATAATTCAATATGTGTAGCAGACTCCACCAAGTGCCATCAATCTCCAGTATAAACAGTTTTGTAGATTGTTTTCAGCAAAATGTTTTTTACAAGTCGCCAGAAATATAGAGATATCCATACTAATATTATAAATGTGAAAGTAACTCTTTCTGTCTGTCTGTATGTTACGCTTTCACGCCTAAAGTACAGAACCGATTTTGATTAAATTTGGTATAGTAGAGTACCTAGTGCCTAGACCTTGAGAAAGGACATAGGCTATGTTTGGTTACGATAACAGACATCCACGCGGGTGGAGCTGCGGGCAAATGCTAGTACTCTATAAGAATAAGAAGACCAGAAATGTGAATACCGACCGCTTTTTAATGTTAATGTATCCCGTCAGATTCGGTACTAACCCAGTAATTTTTTGTTTATATTGGCGCAATAAATGGTTATGCATATTTCTCGCCACTGTCCATGATGCCAGAATCAATATTTTGGGCGGGTAAATACAAAATACGGTTCGTTTAGATTTTCGTTGACAAATAAATAAATAAATATAAGTAACAATGTTGATAGACTTGAGCAGCTATTGTAACTTAATCGGAATACTGCTATGAATAAAACATCTGTGAAGAACAATAAATATAGTTACTTATTCTAATATTTATATAACGACGATAGACTCTGGACTACTATTGCTTGTACAGTTTAAATTCTCATTTGTGAATGCTTAGCTATTCAACAGTGATTAACTTTTGGGGGTAGTGGAAAAAAATCATGCACTGAAAACTATATATGGACATAAAAGTGTGAAAATGAATTAAAAATCTTAAGCCAACTGTGAAATAAACTGTAAAATAGTTTAATACATAAACGATCGGTAGTTCAATATTTTAATGACAGGCCCAACGTGTACAGTTGGCATGATGCAGCAAAATTATATAAATGGTCAGGTACAATGAAGTACATAAATAATAAAAATAAATCATAATAAACGATATTTCAATTTGGATTACTAAATGGATTTTTTTTTAAATTGTTTATTTTGTATTCGAAAATAGAATGCGATCGAATTTTCTTCACTATCCCCTCATTCTCATGTGCCCGACAAACCAGTGCATCTATATTATATTATTTAATATGATTTTTATAGTTGTGGTATTTTTAATTGACTATTAGAAATTTAGCAATTAATCATGAATTTAGAATGTTCAGCTTGCGTAAATGAAATTAAATGCAGATAGAATTTCTATTCTTACGGTTTTCCACCCCTGAAGTACATCACTAATTATGTCGTTACGTCATCACGCGGATACGTCAAAATAATAGCTGTCTGTACGAATTTTAAAAATAGAACACCTTTCTTATTTCGTTACTTTGTTCATTATCGTTTATCCTGCACGGATTTTTTAGTATGTTTTTTTTATTTGACAGAGTTAAATGTACCTACCTATAGATAGGTGTGTACCGGGCATTATATTAATTTTAATAGTGCTGATCAATGCCAAAGTAGTTTTAGAATATCAGCATCAATATCATTAAAATTTAAGACCGATCTTGATATTTATTATCAAATTCCCGTGCAGGTGTTTCATATTATAGCTATCAACAACAATTGATCACAATTTCTTCACATACTCACCCTGTGGATAGAGACAATTTCAATTTTACGTCATTTTGATTCAATTATTTAATTTTAGCCTCCATTTTGCCGATTCACATCTAAATGCGTTCAAATCAATTCGAGAGAATTTATCCTTAAGGCTGTACCAGTTAAAATGTTGTTTAATTCATAAACCGAGTTTTTATAATCAATGAAATTCATCAACTGTTCATTTGCGTGCAGAAATCCTCTCGGAGACGGAGAGGTGGGGGAGCCCACCGGGGGGGCACGTTATGTCGGACACGAACCGACTAAAACCGATCGCTGTCTCTGGGTCGTTGTTTTAGGCCGAAGGTGAGGTTGTCTTCGACATATTCCTGACATCTCGGCTGACCCAGGACCAGGGCCTGATCGGTTTGACCCTTCTCGGGAGGGGTGTCCCCAACATGCCCTCGTGCATCCGCGCGCCGCCGCCATGGCCTGCTTCTGCTGGGGTGACAGGTGGCTTCACCCGTCACCCCCAGGCCCGCGCTCATGGGGGATGGAGGTCAGTTTGCGCCCGAGTTGCCTGCACACTCGGGCGGCTTTTGGGGTTCAACCGCCCAGATTGTAGGTATACATATACTACAGTATTATATTTTCACTTTTAACAATAATGTCATTTAATTAGCATTTTTGTTGTTTTATTTTCAAACTACCCTCTCATGGCCACGGCCATTAGTTATATTGAGTAAAATGTGCCAACTCAATTTAAATTGAATTAAACATATTTAAGTTGTTTATTAATCATTGAAATTCAGCCTATGGTATGGTATAACGGGCTGTTATCCGCAACTCCACGCCAAGGCGCGGTTTTTGCGTGAAAATTCAGCCTAAATCATGAATCAATTAATACGTAATATATAAGTAAGTACAAGTATAGAGCAAAATACATTGTATTACATAAAAAAATGATACATATGAGATAGAAAAACACATATAAATAAAAATTTGACGCACTTATCTTGAAATATCCGTTAAAGACTCATTAGTCGTTATTTATTTTATATAGGTACAATTATATTATATCCACCCGTAAGACTTAGAAATATCAACTACGTACTATAACGTATATATAAACGGCAACGTACATTGTTATACAAGCACAATATTTTTTATCTCAAAAAGTATAATCACAACACAATACGATTAGGTCTGTCTGTGTGTGATGCTAAAAAATATTATGAAATATTTGAAATTTCTCCTCTCTCAGCATATTTAACCGACTTGTCAGGAGATACACAGGATGATATTTTTACTACCAACATAATACCGCTTTGTTTTGTAGTATAGAATGAAAAATGTCACATATTTTGACGGTTATGTCGGTCGTCAACATTTTTCAATCCTATACTTACATTGATTAATCTATCAATCAATTAACCTCTCGAAGGCCACTGCTGGACATAGGCCTCTCTCAATGTTGGGAGGCTTTGGTCTACCGTTTCCACGCTGGCCAGACAGGTTGGTACTAGGAGTTTATTTCGAGTTTTCCTTCTCTCGCAGCGATGTCGCCTACTAATTTTTCCGCTTCTTACGACACCCTTTGGATGAAATGGAGCTGTGATACTACAAGTATCACAGCTTCTTTCTCCGTCAGTCTATTCTATTCTACAAACGAATTGTCACTTATCTATAGGGACAGTATATTCTTCGGTTTGTGAGAAAATTAGGCACTTTAGCAAACTCCTTTCTACCTATTTCCCTTCTGTTACCCTCCTCAGCAGCTGGCACTGTGCCAATGAGTCCTTTGATATTTACTTAATTCTAATTAACTGACTGGAGCAGAGAAATGTCCAGGGTAATATTTCCCCTGACAAATGCTTTTTTTAAGGAATAACAACATTTTTTATTGTTACAGACATTCACACACAGACAGATAAACAATATAATTTATCATTACAATACATCAATACCCGATCGTTTCGTTTTCATAATTTGTACAAAATCAAAGGTATTTCTTTTATAAAGCGTATTTTGAAAGGATTCGATATTTTCAACACACACTTATAGTTAATAATAATTTATTTACCAACAGGCGATTGAATTATCTGCTATTTCAGTTTTAACATAATGAAGGTAGTTCGCACAATACGAATCTCTTTCTTTTTGGTGCAGGTAATAAATAAACATCCTGTATAGTGAGCGGGTGATGTAACACATTCCAATTTATAGATTGTAGCTTTAAACCTTTCATAAAATAACAAAACACAATACAAAAATACATAACTCCAATTTATTTATTGGTGTAATGTATTTTTGGAGTTCTAATTTAGAAATACTGGAATATGAAAATATACTACATCAATATTTTATTTAATGATTTTTTTTGTAATAATTAATCAACTGATTGCATTACAATATTTAAAAAATAACGTGAAATGCTATTTCTTGTGAAACATTTATCGTATCCAGTTTTGTTTTGATAGGTTTAAAAATTAAAGTTCACTAATAGGTTTAGAGAGATAGGATTTATTGTGAGTTTATAGTGAGTTTAACAAAATATTTAAAACTTATTTATTTTTACCGCAACACAGATGAATGCAACAAAAAACCGTGCATTTTCATTCGGTTCGAGCCCAATGCACCGATATGCAATTTCCGCACGTGAAAAATAAAAAATCTCTGCCATAAATTATTAATATTTGATTTTCTTTATTGCTTATAGGTATATGTACGACATATATATGATAATATAATAAGCGTATGTATTCCTTTTATTACTTTTTTATTCCCTGTCCAGTAAAATCTTTTTTTAATTCTTTATGATATTTAGCAACGGTCACGCTTTGAACTTAATATTTTCAAGCTCCATGTTATAAGGTCCTTCACAAGTTAAGAGCGGATTTGATAAGCTGTTTATCTGTTACGCTTTCGAGTGTAAATAATTGAATTCGCTTTAATTTGATTGGTGTGTACCAGGCATTACAATAATTAGAAATTTTTTATGACAGTTATTTGACATTTCGAAAAAATGTAGTAGATATGTAAAGTTTTTTTTTTCTTTCAGGACCAAAGTTCGTCAATTTGTGAAGGCCTTTTAGCATTCAATGTACAGACACATCTGCAAATTAATTACACATAGAGTTTATTATAAGATATGGACATTCGTTCTTATACCGTTTCAATTATATTTACTTGACCACACTTATGTATTCCATCGAATTAACCATACGCTTTCGTAGTACGACAGGCATAGACAAATATTTGAACACTCGTGCGGTTTTAGTCGGTTCGAGTCCGAAATACCTACCCGACATATTGTCGTTAGCTCTGGTGAGGTGCTATTGGTGGGGATATGGTGAAAAATTAGTTGGCAACACTGTGTACAAGTTTACTCATCGATAGTTTAGTGATTAAAAGTCGGTTTGCGATCTAGAGGTCTCGAGTTTGAACCCTGAGAGATTACACAACTGACATAGCTAAAGTTATTAGTAATGTCGGTTATATACTGATATTATTTTTACCCGACTTTGCCGTAATCGGGTAAGAAGAAAGGAGAGTAATGAGTATTGAAAAAATATTAACAAAAGTGTTCAAAATTTTTGCAATGTGTGTCGCTAGTATACCGTGTTTATATTGCATGAAGATTCTTCCTCATTTAATTTTTTTACATACAAATAAAAGTTTATTTAATATTAATAATAATTTTAGACATCAATATTTTTATTGCACCAAAAACGACAATATCCTACTTACACCGCTTCGCATAGCGAGCGTACTAATAGAATTCATTTATTTATTTAATAATATAGATTTGACTTCTTCATTCCTTGAAATTGTATGCAGAATCGTTAATAATTTTCTATTCTAATTTTATATTTTTGTTATGGCAATTCAAGTCAATAAACATGCATCATTAAGATAACTGCATTCCAATTTTAAAATCACGCATTGGAACATGTCAAAATGGGCTAAATACCGCCAATCTATTTGGAATATTTCGAAATTCAAATTAAAAAAAAAACTCATCGGAGTAAGTTGTTCGGGTATCTTCTGTTTAATTCGGAGGCTATCTAAAACAGAATTCCGCATTCCAATTTCAAATTCTCACAGCGGCTTCGGGACCTGTCAAAATGGGCTTCGTACCGTCAATTTCAAAAAGATACCACCAATTTTAAACATAAACTAGACACTGGATGTTGCCTGTTGACTGCTGTGATCAGATATGATCGAATTCAGATCTGATTCGCGGAGCGTCGGCGGTGTTCCGAAAGGGAAATCCTGAAAATATAGGAAGGAAGTTAAGTCATTCACTCCGCTATGGGACGTTTAATCTTAAAGTAAACAAAAAGTGAATAGGTGTGCAAATATACCAAAAAGCTGACTAAGTCTTCACTAGTCGGAGCTGTGTTTTCTGAATCTTTTTCCTAAATCCTAAAATATGTTTGCTAAACCAGTCTCTAATATATTTAAGAGTGGCGTGTGTTGTCTATAAATGTTTTTTTTCTTTGTAGGTTTAATATTGCAATGAAACGTTATCAAGAACAATAAACATCTCATTTATATGCTAGTACAATATGGTCCTTCGAGCTAGATTGTACGGATACTCACTAAAAGTACTTGGTTGGGGAGTCAGTCCATTACCCCCTTGCACAATTTGGTTTTTCGAACTGGATTGCACGAGTACCTACTAGAAGTACTTGATGTAGGAGTCAGTCCATTGCCCCCTAGTACAATTTGGTCATCCGAGCTGGATCGTACGGGCATTTAATCAAATTACTTGGTTAAGGAGTCAGTCCATCGAACCCTTGCACAATTTGGTCCTTTTTTTCGTGCAGAATTCCTCTCGGATACCTCCCCTGCCGGAGATGGAAGGGGAGGTTATGTCGGACTCGAACCGACTAAAACAGCACGCCAACTGTGGGTGGCCGGAGGTGCGGTTGTCTTCGACATATCTCTCGCGGCTGACCCAGGGCCATCCCTTACGGTCTGGCCCTCCTCGCGACAATTTGGTCCTTCGAACCGGATCGTACGGGCATGACTTACTAAAAGCACTTGGTTGGGTAGCCCATTCCCCTTAGAACAATATGGTCCTTCGACCGGATTGTACGGGTATCTACTAGAATTACTTAGTTGGGGAGTCTGTATGGAGGGTATACCTGTGATGGTAACGTGCGGGGTGCGGGGGGCGCGGGTGGGGGGGCCCTGGGAGCCCTCGGGGAGGCGCATTCGGCGCACTCCGCCCCACCACCCATGCTGCGTGTTGAACGGCGCGTACACGTCTCCGGCATACACCTGATAGTGATAGACGTATTAATTGGCATATCAAATGGACTGTTAAGAGGTATACTGTGTTAGTTCAAAGATTTTTGATATTTCATTATTCGCGAAAACAATAAGAGAAAATACTAAAAAGAAGAAACCAAAATCTTGTTGTTTTTAATAAATATTTTGTAAGTTTTAACAATATAAATATCATCTCGGCAAGATAGCTATATGTATCCAGTCGATATAGAATAGTGTAAGTAAAAAAAAAGATATTAGAAAGGACCCAAAATTCCCCCTTGAGGTACACCTCGATTTTATTAAAATGATTTTGTACATCAAAATGTTTTAAGTATGCTTGTTACTGTATTATTTCTTATGTGTACATTATAGAATTAAGAACTTTATTTATTATTTGTTTTAGATTTAACGTTGAACTAAACGAAAAGTGATTAGCTCAAACTAAAATTATTTATTCAAAATCGTTTTACACTACTACAACTTTTTGACGCCAAAACGTGTAGGAAATGTTTATTATACATTTTATTGTATACATTTCATATCTTTTCAGTGTTTTTAATTCAATTTCCAACAAAAAGAATAAATCATTCTCCAATTCTTTCAAAATGCATAGATTTTAACAAGGCCTTTGACTACTTATACCATACTTAAAAAAATAACTATACTCACGCATGGTGAACGATATGAGCACAAGGCAGAGAAGCCAGTGGCTCTGGCCTGTCAGCTAGAGGCTCCCGACACCTGGCACAAGCTGGGGCTGCCCAGGCTGCCGCTGCCCTCTTCTGTCGGGCAGCTGCCTCGTTATCACCCAGACCGGTGTAGATCTCGGCGAGACGTAGCCGGACGCGGCGGACTAACATCTGTGAATAATATTTCTTTTTATATAAAGGTCTACGATTTTTAATAGCCAAGTCAAAGTAAAAAGGAATTTATTATGTATAGACCATTAAGCGGAACTTACAAAAAGTCAATTTTTTTTTTATTAAATGATAAGTAATTAATGCCTAACCTCGTCTAACAGCGTCCAATAGATTACCAAGATATTCTGCCACTAAGTGAACTTATTCTGTAAGTTAGTAAAACTATTGATCGACGCCGGGTACGAACTGACAACATGTTAAAATGTGTAAAGTATCAGATAGCACGAGTGTCAAAATGTACAATCTATTAATGACAAAATACCCTGATGTCAGAATGTACAAATGCTAAAATGTTCAATCGACAACATGTATTTATGACCAAATGAGCAATGGTCAAAATATACAGTTGCTGAAATGTTCAATTGACAGTATGTACTTTTCTTATCTTAACACTAAATTCAAATAAAATCCACAAAACTTAAAATTTTATTAATGTATTTATTGTTGTCTTAACACTAAATTCAAATTAAAATCCACTTATATAATTACATTGACATAGCAAAATCTAAGTATTCTTCTACATTGAAGTGCATGTTATACTTCAAATAGATATGCACTAAAGAGATTTTATATCAATTAATTATCTATTTGATGTAAACATTTTATCATTTATTCATTATTACATTTTGTGCATTTTGACACTCATGCAATATTACATTTGTAATTTCTAGCATCACTGCATTCCTACATTTGATCGCTACAACACCTTGACGATTTGAAACTATTTTACGTTTGTACATTTTGACACTCGTGCTATCCGATACTTTATACATTTTAACATGTTGTCAGTTTGTACCCGGCGTCTATTGATCAACGGGGCTCTGACGCAATTTTTATCTGAAAGTTGGGGGTCAGATAGCAGCTCCCTTAAAGCTGAGATGAACCTACATCAGAAGGTGAAAGTGTAGGATATTTTACAACTCCCAAAAGGCAATCTTTAGATTCAGTCGGGATTACTGCATGGATCCCAAGCACACCACCTTATGGACGAAATATTTCCAAGCGTGAGGACACTTAAGAAAAGAGTCCCTCAAGATTTACATTAAAAACTCGTTTAAGAGGACATGTCACTGGACCTGTACTTCTCATAACATCCATAACTACAAAAATATTGTTGAATGTCTCTTAGACAGATTGCGATAAAGGAGAAAAAAAAACATCCTAAGTATTCAGTCACCTAAAGAGTTCTATGACCTTACCTTCGAACCAACAGAAGTAACCACCTCCAGCAGCCTGGCATTAAACTCCAGCGGTCTACAGTTACAGATCCTGCCCTGCAGCCGTAACGCTTCTAAACACCTGGCAGCTCCATCCATAGCCTCCATTTGAGCGAGGCGGTCTCCTAACGCTTGGCCAGCACCCATTGCTACTTCGTAATGCCTTAAAAAGATTAACAAACGAGATGTAATATTGGATAGAAAAGAAACCTAAATACTTGCCTTAAATTTTCAAAAAGTGTTTCTTAAATATAACATTCTCATGTCACAATGTTCGTTCCCGTACTCCTCCGAAACGGCTTGACCGATTCTCATGAAATTTTGTGAGCATATTGAGTAGGTCTGAGAATCGGCCCACATCTATTTTTCATCCCCCTAAATGGTGCAGCGGGAACGGGATCTGACGCCACGAGGGCAGGAAAAAATTGGCAGTACGAAGTTTGCCGGGACAGCTAGTCTAGGTATAAAATGGGATTGTTAGTAAACTTTCTCAAAAGCTTATCAGCAAGAAGTCAGTAAAAATAACCTTCCTATTCGCTCCGGTGGGGGAGGCATCCAAGGGGATTTCCCACGAACAAAAAGAATAAAGAACCAACCTATAGTAGTAACTAATTTGACTATTTAATTTTATGACGTCGTTAAATCTTTTTCATACAAGTTATCTTATAACTTATCGTTTTGACGTAATAAAAATTAACTTATTTGACTAGTCAGTAGAAAACCCAATTTTATATAGGGTACTTTTTAAAATATGAGTAAACTTACCTGAGCGCCTTCCCAACATCGCATTTTCGTCTGTACACATCGCCTGCGATGCGAACTGCTCGAGCATAACAACCCTGGTCTCCTACTACTGCCGCAAGCCTCAGTGCTTCCTGGAACAGAAAAGAGTGGCTGGTGAATTTTAGTGCTTGATTGAACGGAACATTCACAGAAATATATTCAAAATTCCCAGTCCAAAATTAGGTTCAGACTACGGTATAATATGCTGCTCCATTAAGATTTTCGGGACCCATGATAGTTTCACCTGCCTGAAGGTATACCTACTGATTAATGAATAAGGCTCTAGCGGTTTACTCTCGGGGTCTATCGCCCCATTAGATGATATAGGCAAGCCAGATAAAAGATAAGCAGGTAAAGTCAACCAAATTATGAAAAGGGGGGAATAGGAGAGCCGATCCTATGCACATTTGCAAGCTATAAATACCAAAATTAGTACTGGCGTACGTATTGGTCACTGTGCCGATGGAATCCGAAGTGAAAGGAAAGCCTTGGATACACCTGGAAACCACGCTAATAATCTGTGGTGTAATAGAAAGTAGACCTTCTTACATTGCAGTAATCATGCGCATCCCCTAATTCGCCGCGCGCGCGCAGAGCGGCGGCCATTTGCAAAAGTGCGGTGCGGTGGTGACGCGTGTTGAGGTCAGTCGCGCGCGGACCGCGGCCCAGGTCACACGCGCGGGCCGCACAAGCTACGGCACGTTCTGTGTCACGGAGACGCCGCCATAGCTCGGATAACCCTACGTACACCTGGAAGGAGGTAATGCAATGTCAGTAGCTTAGTGGTTGAGAAGTGATAGTGCCGGATTTCAAATCCTGGCCATTAAAATACAGATGTGAACCTGCTCCTTATAGAAGTAATTTAACTTAACTTGGTTAACGGGATTACCAATATTCTCGTTTACTGGTATACTCTTTACAAAAAAGAGTGGTTCGTGGACATAGTTGGTCTTTCGAGCCGGATGTAAACTAATCAATGATCTGAAAATGATTTTTTACACTGTTCTTTACACTTAAAGTCATTTTTGATGCGTACATAATGAAATTTTAATATCGCCATTTAGCATTGATGTAATCATACAACGCCATCTTGTGTCAGCATACGTAATTTCCCCCTCATTTCTCTTAATAAACTAGTTTTTGCCCGCGGCTCCACCCGCGTGGATGTTGATTATCGCGATCAAACATAGCCTATGTCCTTTCTCATGGTCTAATCTACCCCTATACCAAATTTCATCAAAATCAGTTCAGTGGTTTAGGCGTGAAAGCATAACATACAGACAGACAGACAGACAGACAGACAGACAGATAGTTACTTTCGCATTTATAATATTAGTATGGATTAAAAGGGAGTTACTAACACCAACCTGCAATAGCAGTGTATTATCGTTCTGTGCTTGAGCTACCGCCAGTGCCTTCTGGAACCCATCCATAGCCTTCGAGAAGGCTCCCAGTTCCAGGCTGACAGCTGCCACTGTTAGGTGTACGCATCCTGCAGTGGAACCTCCACCGCAGTCATTGTATAGAGCTTGTCGAGCGTATGAGAGGGCTCTGGAATGAAGATGTGAGAAAATTGATGTAATGTGGGTAGAATGATGTAACTATTGTTATAAAAATTATGTGTATTCTACCCTCATGAGAGAAAAAAGGTAACCAGAGTTTCAGCGGTTACAAACATTTATCACTTCAAGCGTATTCCAGACAGGAATGAAATTGCTCATAAGATGGCGGATTTGACAGTTCAGAACCGCTATCTTATGTTCTTAATCGCAATGACAGCTGTCGCTCGGCCATTGTCGCATACGTGTGACATGTGCAACAAGGACAGAGAAAATAATCGCTAATCGCAACGTAACTCAGTAATGGTCGCTTTGTTTACCTTTTTCTCTCGTCTCGTTGGCATTACTTTATGTTTTTGTCATTTGTGATATGAAACTTGGAGTGAGTGCAACTCGCTCACTGAACGGATGAAGTATCTTCAAAGTATAACGCAAAACCTACTTAACGTTCAATTAGGAGCACATAATATACCTAATACTATACAACATTCAATAATTTTAATAAAACTAAAATACCAATATAAATCATGTTTTTATGGAATAGTGAGGCAAACGAGCAGACGGCTCGTCTGATGGTAAGCGATCACTGCCACCTATGGGTGTCCATGGGCGAGGGTGATCACAACACCAGAAGAGTCACAAGTGCGTTGCCTTCCTTTCAAAAGAGAGTACGCTCTTTTCTTGGAGGTTTGAAGGTCGTATTGGTTCGGAAATACAGCTGGCGACAGTTTACTCCACAGTTTAGTTGTGTGAGGCAGAAAGTTTCACAAGAAACGCACAGTTGTGGACCGCCAACCGTCATGGTGAGTGTGGAACTGCTATCGCGTGGAAAGAGGCGGCGGGGATCAATCATGATTTCATTGACAGGATTAGACTTTGAAATTCCCTATGTTTTAAAACTATACTTTCTAAAAAAACTAATTTGACTGCATCGGGCCCCAAGAAGGAAGAAGTTTGGTATTTCCGTAGATTGATAACCCTTAGATGGTGGCAATATAGTACCATCATGGCTCCTAGTTTAGATGTTACAGGTCCACCCTTCGGGACCCAAGCCAATGTCTGCTGATTGACAGACCAGGCTCTCATGGAGGCTTTTCTTACGAGGTTCGAAGGTAAGACGCAACCAAATCAAGAGAAAGATTAGGAGCGAACTCTGGCATCCAAATTGTAAACCTCCGATGCCGATGAACGCTAAGATAAATAAATAAATAAAATAAAAATTGTATAATGACTCAATAAATCAGGTACACATTTAGTGGTCTTAAAACCAAGGCATAAATTGAATATCGCTCTTGAGTTCTATGGTGATTCTCAAACAAGCCGAAGCTTGTATTTTGGGAGTCATTGCTCTAACGTTGAATTCTGCAATCATAGGCCTTCATGAATTGTGTGTTTTACACTTATTAGGACAGGTCAGATATAAAAAATTCTGTAAAGTATAAATTGTAGTAAGTACCTAATCAGATAACAACATTGTAAACTTATATTAAATGTTAATAATAGCAGAAAAGATGATGATGATGCTGACCAGTTCCAAGCCAGGATCCTATGTCTCTTTGTTACCTGTCAAGTCCTCCTAACGTCTGATGAGCTCTTGCCAAGTTGAGGTAAGCTTCAGCTCTCATTGGTGCGGAATCCAACTCCTCAGATATACCCAACTGGAGGTTCGCGTATTCTAAAGATTCCCTGGAATGAAAATATTGCCATTATTTCTGTTTGAGAAGGGATACGAAAATTTATTGTGGACCAGAATGTCTAGGATACCTTATCATGGAAATGCGTACGTAGTTCAATGAATCCATACTATTATTACCTATACATGCGAAAGTAACTCTGTTTGTCTGTATGTTACGCTGTCATGCCTAAGTCACTGAATCGATTTTGATGAAATTTGGTATAGGTCTAGATTAGACCATGAGAAAGGACATAGGCTATGTTTAGTCGCGATAACCGACATCCACGCGGGCGGAGCCGCGGGCAAAAGTTATATATATATATTCGTCTATCGAAAGCTGAATAAAACTGCTTTTTGAATACATAGGGAAAAAGAACACAGACGTATAAGATGGGAAATTTGAATCACATCGGGTGTGTCTCGGCAGCCGAATTGGTCAAGGCTTTCCCCCTGTAAGGGAAAGACTGCGGGTTCGAGTCCCGCCCGAGAAGATTCTTTTTCCCTATGTATTCGATTAGTATAGTTAGCATACTTAATGCTGTACTTAAAAATTCATTCAAATTATTAGGTACTTTTATACTTGTAAACCACTAACTGTTGCCCACAGTTCAACTTCAAGAATTTTGTTCCCGTTCCCGCTGCCTATGGGAGCCAAGTCCGCATCCAAGACGAAAGCTTCGGATGCAACTGAGATTAACGCTGGGATGAAGAAGAAGAGAGAAGAATATTATCCCAATGCAAAATTACCAAATTCGGCCGTTACGAGAGCACGATTGCCTAAAAAAAATATTTAATAAAATATTTTACAACATTCTACACAACGCTATCTAGACCCATGGTAAGCATAGCTTAACTAGCTTGTGTTATGGAATCTAGATTGCGGATTTAGATACTTTTTTTTGTAAATACCTACATACACAGAAACACCCAGACCAATGCAAATAGCCAAATATTCATGCATACAAATATTTGCACTGAGCGGGGATTGAAACCGCGCCTCCTGCGTGGCAGTCGTGTTCACTGCCGCAACGCCACAGAGGCTGTCATTCAAACACCTTCACAAACTTTCATATTTTTAATAATATGATGTAGGATATTTTATAATATACCTAGGTGTACGGCAACCGTTGGAAGATTCTGTAGCAAATTTAGTGAAATCCGATCAGCTGTTTTGGCGTGATTGAGAATTGAATAAATAGGACCGAATGATGCCACATATTTGAAAAAAAAATCTAGAGTATCAACAACACATCAAGCTAAATATAACCGGTTATAAAATGCGACTGTGTAGAGTATAATATATTAACGTTAACGATAATTTCAAAGAGTCGATACCCATTGAGTTAAACTTCTTAAGCGCTGTAAACATTTCTGGCGTATTACCAAATAAAGACGTGGACTGATTGTGCAGAATGTTTGTAGCTGACTTTAACGATTTGTTGACTTCCTGGGTGACTTTAGATTCAGTTGGGGGGTAAGGGGGACTTTTACTCCAAAAATTCAGAATATTATCTACTAAAGCCCTAATTATTTTTCACAGGATTCATACTGGAATTTCACAAACATTTTTGTTGATAAGAAGCTTGTGCTGTTAAGAGTAATTAATACACATTTTTGTTAATGACAAAGTTTTTCAGTAACAAGTGATAAATAATAATAAATAGAATATTCTTTACCTACTAGCTTTTGCCCGCGGCTCCGTCCGCGTGGTCGGTTATCGTGACCAAACATAGCCTATATCCTTTCTCATGGTCTAATCTACGCGTATACCAAATTTCGTTAAAATCGGTTCAGTGGTTTAGGCGTGAAAGCGTAACATACAGACAGATGGAGTTACTTTCGCATTTATAATATTAGTATGGATTGCACACCAAAAGAAACAAACAACAGAAATGTTATACAATCTCATGTATAATGGTCGGACTTATTGCAAATAACAATCTCTTCCGGGCAACCTTTGGATGGACAGGAGTGTATAGAAATCACACGTGGGTTTAACGGGCAAGTATTACGGGCCTATTGTCATCACTTTTTTATTTCGACAACCACATCTGTTGCACTTTCACAACACAAAACTATATACCTATGTAAAGGCGCAACCGTAACTCCTTTGTTGACTGTACATTGGTTATCAAATGGAAACCAAGCCTTCATATCTTAATTAATCGGTACATACAAAAGAACAACACCAACAAAAGAGACAGTCGTTGTGAATTCTCCTCTCCAAAAAAAACTTATTTTGTTATCTCACGGGTGTCACAGGTACATACCACGACCTGTGACACCCGTGAGATAACAAAATAAGGTTTTTTTATCTCCCCGGAGACACAGGAGCTTAAAATTAAAATAGCAGACAATCAGTAACAAACTATTCGCCTACCGCTTCCACGGCCCCAGTCATAAGATATTCTTTTGACACCCTGCCAACGATCAACCGTAGTAAATGTGGATTTATAATTATGTTGTATTTACATTAGAGACGACCCGGAAGTTTTGGCTTGTGTTGTGAATATTATTATGTACTAGCTTTTGCCCGCGACTCCGCCCGCGTGGATGACGGTTATCGCGACCAAACATAGCCTATGTCCGTTCTCATGGTCTAATCTACCCCTATACCAAATTTTATCAAAATTGGTTCAGTGGTTTAGGCGTGAAAACGTAACATATAGACAGACAGACAGATTTACTTTCGCATTTATAATATTAGTAAGGATTTTATATTGGGCAACTAGCTGTGGTCGGCGACTTCGCCTGTGTGGACTTAGATCTGCACTTTTTAGGTGGAAACGTTAAAACTTTTTCTATAATAAAAGTAGCCTAAGTTATGGTTCCGGTAATCATCAAATATCTGTTGTAAAATCCCATCAAAATGGGTTCTGTCATTTCGGCTACATATTAATTATATAAGTTAATTTAGTATTTTATGGATTTCCTTTTATTTAATTTACCACGTTTGTGCAAATCGATTTAGACAGGAAAAAATTTGGGCCCGATGAGATTTGAACCAGACGGGGTTTAAAAATGAAAAGTCATTCATTGGTTCCGACAACATAGCTCGTAAGAGCGTCGGTAGATTACTCCACCATCGTCGCCTCAAAAACGGATATATAAAGAGAGGTAAGATTTTCATTAGTTCGGGCATGGGTCTGGCAGCTTAGTGGTCAAAAGCATTCTCCCTGTAAGAGAAGGATCGCGTGTTCAAATCCCGACTGGACCATCACAAATTTTTTCCTTTCTAAATCAATTTGACTTAATGAAATGCTTAAAAATTCATTCAAATTAAATTACCACGTTTATTTGAGAGATTTGTTTGGTCCCTAAGATTACCACTATTGGTGGACTGGGGGTGGACTTGATGCCATAAAAATACAGAATGTTAGTTTTTCGTTTTATAGTCGGTTCGATGAAGTCCATGAATGCACTTTTTGTTTCTTTTTCAAAGCTACTATATTGCATTCATTTAGATAAAATAACCTAGAGAAAAAAAAGTAAGTGAATGTCTCCTCTAAGTAGAAATCGTTCTCTCCAGTATTTAGTGTATTCCCTTCAAGTTAAAGGTTGCAATAATCGACCCTATGTATGTTACTCAGTGCGATAGCTTTTATAGCGCGATGCAGAATCACAAGTGTCGAAGCAGTTCGACTCGTTCTCGCTAGATGGCGATGGTTGTATGCTGTGTAGAACGCACCTATACTGCCCGAAGTCCTTGTGAGCCTGGTACAAGTCTCCCAACAATGTCACTCATTCGAACTCCCCTCGGCACAGTATTGAAGCAGTTCGACTCGTTCTCGCTAGATGGCGCTAGTTGTATGTGCTGTAGAACTCACCTATACTTCCCAAAGTCCATGTGCGCCTGGTACAAGTGTCCCAACAGAGCAAACTTGTCGCTTCTGTGTCGAACCCCGCTCAGGGCAGACAGCCATACTTTTACTGCGAGTCGCTGCTCGTTCTGTCCGTAGAGCCGGACGCCTCGCTCGATCTTGAAAGATAAAGAATATTTTAGTAGATTATCGATATTGGATAGCTGGCAGTCGAATGAAGCTGAAAATCAAAGGGTTCTTGGTTCGGAAATTAGGATCCTTGGTTGAGATCTGGACAACTCTAGATGCAGGACAATCCAGAATGGGTTGATCTGGGCTAAATCATTATAGATAAATATTTTCCTGATTACATCTGAAAGCAAGGTGAACTCCAAAAACTCCAAAAACTGATGTCCAAAGGAGGTGCTCCGGCTTTTTCTTGGAGGTGCTAAGACGTACCTTTCTCCTTGCGAGCTACTGGTCGAGCCGTGAGCGGCAGGTTGGGGCAGTCAGGACAGGGGTAGGTACTAAGACGTACCTTTCTCCTGGAGAGGTACTGGTCGAGCCGTGAGCGGCAGGTTGGGACAGTTAGGACAGGGGCAAGTGCTGAGACGTACCTTTCTCCTGGTGAGGTACTGGTCGAGGCGTGAGCGGCAGGTTGGGGCAGTTAGGATAGGGGTAGGTGCTAAGACGTACCTTTCGCCTGGAGAGGTACTGGTCGAGCCGCGAGGCAGGTTGGGGCAGTTAGGACAGGAACAGGTGCTGAGACGTACCTACTGGCTGACGTACCGACGTACTGGTCGAGCCGTGAGCGGCTAGTAGGGATGGTTGGGACAGGAGCAAGTGCTGAGACGTATCTGTCTCCTGGCGAGATACTGGTCGAGCCGCGAGCGGCAGGGACAGTTGGGACAGGAACAGGTACTAAGACGTAGGGTAGGTATGGGGAGAAGTACCTTTCTTCTCGCGAGGTACTGGTGGAGCCGCCAGCAGCAGGTTGGGACAGGGGCGGGTTTTGAGACGTACCTTTCTCCTTGCGAGGTACTGGTCGAGGCGTGAGCGGCAGGTTGGGACAGGGGCAGGTGCTGAGATGCTGGGACTCGGGGTGGCGCTCAACAAGTCGGAGGCCATTTGTTTCCATGGCCCTCGGCGAGCGCCACCGGCGGACTCCCACATCGTAGTGAGTGGCACCCGGATCGAGGTCAAGTCTGAAATGAGGTACCTTGGGCTTGTCCTCGATCCACGATGGAGCTTCCGCGCTCGGGACCCGTCTGATCGGCACGGCTGCTGCCCTTCGGCGGCTGATGCCGAACCTAGGGGGACCCCAGACGAGCAGCCGCCTCCTGTATTTGGGAGTGGTGCGGTCGATGGCCCTATACGGGGCCCCTGTGTGGGTCGACGCCCTGACGGTACGCAACATTGCCCTCTTGCGACGTCCGCAGAGGGTGATGGTCGTTGGGGCGGTAAGAGGATACCGCACCATCTCATTCGAGGTGGCTTGCGCAATGGCGGGCTCTCCTCCGTGGGAGCTGGAGGCCGGGGTCCTCGCGTTAGGGTATCTTTGGCGCGAGGAGGCCCGGAGCCGGGGCGAGTTCCCGGCACCTTCGGAGGTGGGAGAGCGGAGGCTCCTGGTGAGACGGTCCATGCTCCTGGAGTGGGAGCGGCGGCTTGCCAATCCCACGGCTGGCAGAAGGACCGTCGAGGCGATCCGTCCTATCCTCAGAGACTGGATGGCCAGATCGCGGGGGTTGGTAACGTTCCGCATGGCGCAGGTCCTTTCGGGGCATGGATGCTTCGGAAG